>CM035806.1:138947433-139304933 GCA_020466095.1 Chlorops oryzae
ACATTAAACCTTAAATTAGCTTGCACTTTGTGACACATATCACTAATTTATAAATATGATGCTATTTTTCATATAAAAAAATTAATGTAACAAAATCTTTATTTTATATTTTGTTTTTTAAACAAATTTTACTATGAAAAGTGTGACATAACATGCTTGGGAACCCCCCCTCCACCCTATGTCACAAAACTGTCACAGATGAGCTGACCCCCTCCCCCCCCACCAAACGTGACATCATTTATGGACGCTCCCTTAGGAAAAAATTGAGACAGTCGAATTTCAGAAGCCTCTCTTGAAGCGAATGTTTCACCAGCAAAATTGTTCGCCATGGACAGGAACAGATGGTAATCACTTGGTGCCAGGTCCGGACTATAAGGCGGATGCAGAAGAACCTCCCAACCAAACTCCCGGAGCTTCTGGCGAGTCACTATCGATGTGTGTGGCCTGGCGTTGTCCTGATGGAACACAATTCCTCTCCTATTGGTCAAAGCTGGCCGCTTATGGGCGATTGCTTCCTTCAGACGGTCCAATTGTTGACAGTAGAGTTCCGAGTTAAGAGTTTTGCCGTATGGGAGCAGCTCATAGTAGATAATTCCCTGCCAATCCCACCAAACACACAGCAAAACCTTCCTGGCCGTCAATCCTGGCTTGGCCACCGTTTCCGCCGGTTCACCGTGTTTCGACCACGACCGTTTTCGCTTGACGTTGTCGTAAGTGACCCACTTTTCATCACCAGTCACCAACCGCTTCAGAAATGGGTCGATTTTGTTGCGGTTCAGCAGCGATTCGCAGATGGAAATTCGGTCTATAAGGTTTTTTTGCGTTAACTCGTGTGGCACCCATACATCGAGCTTCTTTGTGTATCCAGCCTTATTCAAATGGTTCCAAACGGTTTTTTGTGCAATCTTTAGCTCTTTTGCAATCGAAACAGTGCTAACAGGACGGTCGGACTCGATAATTTCCATGATTTTATCGACATTTTCGACAATTGGCCTTCCAGTGCGTGGTGCATCCTTGACATCGAAGTTACCAGAACGGAATCGACGAAACCAAAATTGCGCATTATTGGCTGTTACAGTATCAGGTCCATAAACGCTATTCACATTTTCAGCCGCCTGGCTTGCGTTTTCTCCCTTATCGAAGAAAAACTGTAAAATGTAGCGAATTTTCTCTTTGCTGATGTCCATCTTTGACAAGCTCTCAAACAAAACTGAATCAATCAATCAAAAAAGTGTCAAAAAAGCTTTTTTAGTAGGAACTGTCATCTTTCTAATGCCCCCTAGCGGAACACGATCGGACTTATACAACGCGAGATGCAGATAAATAACGCCATCTATTGGAAAAATAATGGATTTCTTTTTACTACACCTAATATGTCACTCTCATAGATTTTGGGCGGGACGTTTCGCGCCAGTTAGAAAAAGATGTTATTCGGCAGGCAAAAAAAGAGCGAGAGAGAAATACTTTTGGTGAGTACCTATGTGAAAAATGCTCATTTTGGTGGGTACCCAAGATCGTGGTGGGTACCCAAGACCGTGTTGTAAAGAGCCAAAATAGAAACGGCTCCTGAGTGACATATATATGTTAGTTGATGAAAACTGTCGAACGGGAAGGCTGTTTTCGCTTGCCTTTTATTTTATGCTTACACCCTCAAAAAGACATAGCAGCAATAGAATATTGATTTTAACTGTATTCTTCCGAGCATTTGGAGCTATTTTTCAAAAAAAAAAAAAAATATTAAAAATTTTGAAATTTCTTGTATTTTTTTGAAGTAGAAGTATGTATATATTTTTGAAAGTGAAAAAATCTCTAGTCTAATGTCCAAATTCTGTTAGTTCCCTGGAAATCAGTAAAAAAATTTCGATTTAAATTATCTAACTGAAATATGTGGTTCGCATTTTTTATTTGACTGGAGATTATCGCGCAGTGCATGCACATCGTTACATTAAAATACGAAGCAGAAGTATCGTTGTGTGGGCTTGGCAATTACTGATCTACCCAGCCGGAAATGTCCCGGTGAAACAATCAATGATTTCAGCAGGACATAGAGCCGCGACTCCACCTGATTATACACCAACTTTCTAATGAATTGAACACACAAGCGGCATTGGCAGTCATAAAAGCATATGTCACGAGTTGGTCATCGAAAGTGGAGTAGATCTACTCCATCGTATCGATACCTCTATCGATGACAGTGCCATTGGAGTTGCGATGAATAACATTTCCTCTCGAAGGCAATGCCATTGCAATTGAGAAGTACTCAAATTTTCCCCTTGATATCCTTGGTGAAATAATTAATGAATTGGTCATTTATGAGAAAATATCCGGCTGGGTTAGATCAACGCGTTGCAATCTTTGAATTACGGAGCGACCCATAATTGCATGCACTTCTTCCATGAAATGTTGCAGCAGCCAATCGTCTGCCTAGCACGTGATAAAACGAGCACATGGCGAATTTTATTTTTAACCGTTGACATTTAATTTTAACATTTTATGCCTTTCTAGTCGCGTTTCATTAAACCCGTAAAATGCAAATTGAAAATGTTCATTTTCCTTTTATGCATTTCATAAATAATTATTTATTATAATTAAAAATTACAGACCAGCTTCCATAACTCGAATCAAAACTGTTCAGCTTCGAGTTCAAGAATTTCGTGGTAAATCCCATTCTCCAAATGCTTTTGCCTTCCGACGCAGCTCGCAGTTCGAGTTATCCAAGTTTGACTGTTTCAAAAATGTGCATGTCAAATGAGGAACTTATTAAATGAACAAGAAATGGAATGCACTCCTGCAAAATGAGTAAATTATGTAAATAAATTTATATTTAATGTTAAATAAATTATTCTCCTTAATGAAAGTGACTTCTTTGTTCAAATTCTTAATCGCCAGTTTCAGCATGCCGCAGCAACGTGTATTCTGAAATTGGAATTCAGTTCCGAACTTAATTAGCCATAACTGGACGCCTGAGTGTCTGGGCCCGGAAAGTGTTGGCAATGCTGGCAATTCGAGTTCCTATAGAAAGCTGGATTTATTGCTCCAGCATCATGACCAAACATATCTCACTTAAACTTAAGAAACCCTTAATCATCTATTTAATCTTATGATCGATGCATTATGCTCTGGCCTTCCGTTCCAATCCGGTAGAGATTTTTATACCTGTGCGTGGTCTAATACCTATTTATTGCCAGTACCTATGTATATAATTTCATTCGAAATGTGTATAGGAATGATCACCATGCCCAGGAGATTTGGTTTAGCATAGGCAGTCCTGCTCTCCGTCAGTCCGTTCGTCTGTCTGCGTGCCTTTACTTCTATCTATCGTTCAACACGTTTACACTCTACAATTTTGTTATCAAAGAACTTCAGCTATGTACATACATATCGCACCCTGACAACTAAACTGACACAACTCAAAATTTCTGAAATTCGAGTTATGCTATGAATCTTGTTCCCAAGTCATCCGTCTACCTACAGGAAAAATTCCATTCCATTTTTCTCATTATAAAAGACCGAAAAAAAGCCGTAATGTCTTTTTTCCTGCTTTGATCGACACTGCGACGAATTTTGTTTTTCGCGTTTTCTGCAAAAATGGAAAATTTTGAGTTGTGCCACTTTAGTTGACCGGGTGCGATATATTTATTGATGAAATTCAGATTCACGAAAATATAGGTAAGAACAAGTTGGAGATCGGACCATTTTTTAGGGCCAAAAGGGTAACTTGAACTACTGTCGGCCATATGAAATTCTTTTTGAATTTATATATGTATGTCGGGTATTGTATCTTCAGGCTCGTCGGACTATAGAATCCCTACATTCATATTTTGTTGTGACTATTTTGACCTACTCACAAAATTTCCACTTCTTCTTCATCATTTTCTTGGGAAGTGTTGAATCTCATCGGGTATATCGCAGCCGGTCATGGCCGATTGCATTTCGCTCTGATTCGTATTCAAACTTATCAACGCGAGCATGCATTATTATTTTATGCATAAATTTGAAGAAAAAAAAATACATTTTTTATGTGCATGTCGATGTGTGTGGTTGTGTGTGTGCGCGCCTTGTATGCATACGAATGCATAATAATAATAAGTTTATCGACGACTTTTGAGACTTTTAAGTTTGTTGACTGCCGTAAGAATGTTGCAGATTGCATAAGCACAATTTAACATCGATAAAATCCAGAAGGCAACTGCGCAAATAAAGATCGTTAAATTTAAAATCATGGTTCAGGGTACTTTAAAAATTCCCAAAAAAAAAAGAGAAAAAAAATTACACCTGAACATAAAAGGCAGGGTTAAAAAGCCAATGAATGAAGAGAAAACCTTAATTTGGCTTTGATTGGAATTTAAATTAATAATTAATAATATTATTCGTCTGCATGTTCTCAAAAGAAATCATAAAAAAAATTAACAAATAAAATAAATAAATAAAAATATTAAAACAGAATCAAAGCAGTGAAGAAATTTTTGATTAACACAAAAGAATCAATATATCCATTGCTTTATTAAATATATGTACATATTTGAATTCCAAATCAGAATTTCTTCGTGTCATTTCGATGTTAAAACATTAACAGCTCATTTAACTCGCTTGGAGCCATTCCGATTCCAAAGCGCAAAATCCAATATTGCGAGAGCCCGATGCGAGAGTGCGCGACGTCACGAAAATGTTTTGCGTGACGCATTTCAATCTCCAATGAGAGTTTTGCGTCACGCAGATGATAGCATAACTTCGCTTCTAGTAATGCAATATTTGAACCGAGTACCAATCTAACGAGTACCGAGTACTCATAAAAATAATACGCTATCACTTGAGTTTAAATTTTAATTCCAAATATTCAAACATTTTCAAAATGAATCAAAGCTCACGAAATATTTTAAAAGCTCTTTTTCACGGAACAGTGAACAGTTTTTGTTTTATTAGTTTAAACGAGTACCCAATGGCGAGTACTCAAAAATTTGCTACATCATTAACCAGTCAAATTGCCTCGCAACGAGAAATATTCAATTTTTCAAAATTTTCCCGATACGAGGTCTCGCAGTGCGATACATTGGAGCTTGAACCATTTGATTGAATGTATTGAAATTTTTGTGCGTCTCGTCTCGCGCTCTCGCATCGGGCTCTCGCAATGTTGGATTTTGGGCTTAATGAACACAGCTTTTTATCCGCGCTCGTTAGAATGGAGCTTGACATCTTATCATACGAGGGTGGATTGGTTAGTCCAGTAAAAGACATAGAACGAATGTCCTCTCCTTTTATGGCTATGCTGTGTATTTCCAGAATCTCAGTCAGTGAGGGGCAAAATACAAATAGTTTGTTCTATATGTGTGGTAACACTTTGGCGTCTGTTCATAGGTGTTGTCACATGTAAGCATAGGTTTCCTTTTATCTTATGAAAAATTATCTTGCCGGCTTTACCCCATTTCTTGATACTCCTGTAAAACTCTTTTGCGGTGTATACTGAGCAGAAAATATTTAGATGGGGGCAGCTGCCCCTCCCTGCCCTACTGTAAATACGCCCATGGCTGTAGGTACTATAACGCCAGAGCTCTTTGATCCCCTCTTTTTTTAGTATTCTTTTCGACGGAACTCAAAGAATGCCGCCTTCGTTTCAAAGAAAACTTAAGTGAATTTAAGAAAACGCAGATACATTTCAATCTCGTCGGATAATATGTATGGGCAATTCCATTTAGTCACATGAGCAATAAAATTACCTAATTTCTGGTGGGTCCTTTGGGATCATTTTGCGTGGAATTACCCGTATAAATAATAGAGCTGTAAAAATGCAAAAATTTACACTATTCGAGTTTATTCGTTACTTTTCGTCAAGTAATTGTTACTAAGTACTCGTGACTAAGTAACCGTTACTAAGTGCTCGTTACTAAGTACTCGTTACGAATTTCTCGTTACTAAGTAAACGATACTAAGTAATCGGTACAAAGTACTAGTTACTAAGTACCCATTCTATTTTTTAAAATATTGTTCATTCATTCATTTAATAACTCAAGGCTGATAAAGTAATCAAAACTTCCTCATGCTCTTTGAATCTTCATCCAGTATTTGGTAATCAAATATCAACTCAATTCAGTCTACTACCATACACTGTATTGCGCACCCATTATTTTAGTAATTAATTACTACGGCAGCCATTATTGATTAATGACTACAGTAATCGTTACTTTTTACCGGAGAGTAACAATATTTTACAGCTCTAATATATAAGTATGATATAATAAAAAATTCACTTTCGTAGCTTAAAAAGCAACAATAATTTAAAGTACAATCAAAGTCCCATAGCTCGAATCGTCATTATCTAAAATGCCGTGACTTAACGCCCATGGAGTCCGTGATCATCCCGATTTTCTGGGACACAACACCAAAATTATTTTGGCCCAATGTCAGTCAGAGAAACGGTCACAAATTCTTTGACGTTATGTCCACATTGGTTACAGACATAACGCCACATTTACAAAATTGCCAAACATTTTGGAAAATTCTAGTCTTTCAAATGGCTAAAAAAGTTGAAAAAAGTTGAAGTTGACAGTACCCGCTGCGCGAAAAAAAAACCCATTGGGACCCTTGGACAGGACAGACATGAAGGAAAAAACAAACTGTTGTGCCTTGGGCGGTACTGTCAACTTCAACAATGTACATATGTACATATTTATGTATGTATTTTACCCAATCCCGGTACTGTTAATTTCAAAAATATGCCCGAAATTTTCATATGCACGTAAAAGCCAAGAGTGATATGTGTACATACATACATACATATGCCATGATGAGCTCATTTCTCTTTGGAACTAGAAAAAAGGCTATAGGTCTCTTATTTCACAAAACCCTTTCCTCAAACGCACTTAGCGCCCATGGTGCTTATGTCCTTCTTGATTTCGGATGTACGTACATATGTAAGGCCAAAACCAAATTGTGACTACAATAGCATGACATAAAGCCCATGGGCGTTTTGTTACACCACCATTATCTAATAACTACTGTTCGATCTATGAGGAATTCAAATTAAAGAATTCGAGATGAATAGAGTTGCCAAACCGATTCAGTTTAAATTGTAAAAAATTTCGATTTATGTTAGTTCAATTGATGGAAGTTTTACTGTATTAATGTGAACTTTCGTAAGTGCATCAACAGCCGAACAAATTTTGTTGAGCGGATAGCCCTTTTAAGCGGACAAATCGTTGCCCAACCGTGGTCGTTCGATCGGAGAAGTTTCACCGTATCATTTTAACTGAACTTATCGATCTCTTCCCATGTCTTTTCAACTACAACTATGTAAGTGTGTGCATATTATATTTTAAAAGCAAAAAAAAAAAAAAAAAAAAAATATGAACAATGGATAAAAGTGTTGCCACAGTAATAAATTTTAAATTGCCAATTCATATCGAAATTCAATTGGCTTCACTTCACGATTGGCAGCAACAAGTGTAAGGACGGCATTACAATAGTTAGCAACATTAAAAACCCAATGTATGCCGTACATCAAGTAGGAATGATACATTTACATGACATTGTCCTTACGTTCAATTTTCCGGTGCAATAAATTATGAACTTTTATCTTTACTCAATTTAAAGAAAAAAATCAAAAATGAAAAACGAAAATAAAAAACTTACCATTTTTAAATAGGAATGACTGACGATTTTTTTATTTTTTTATTGACGTTCAAAGGGTATCGGAGTGAAAAAAAAGTCCACTGCTCGCTTGATCGTTCGTTCGATTGTTCGATTTTCCAACAGTGATGAACGGCCTGGAAGTTAGTTACTTATGTATGCACATACAATATCGAAAATTCCCAAAAGTGCCTTAGCCTTTCCGCTTCTTTCGATGCTGTTTTTTTGTTTTTTTTTTGTTTGTTTGTTTGTTTTTGGTTTTGTTTTTGCAATCTCGTGTGCATGCATCAAGTAAATGTATGTCTGTACGTATGAACGTATGCACGTATTTATGTATATATGTATGTATGGGCACTTTTGTAGTCCACTGGCAGCATCCGAATCACAAGCACTTTTTCATCATTGGTCTCTTTGCTACTCCATATGCATATATGCATATGTATTTACAATATATGTACATATGTATGTATGTGCAAACGGGTATATTATATGCATTAAAAGTCCATTTAAAGAGAAGGTTCGTAGGTATTATATCACACGTAAGGGTATCTAATGGATACAAAAGTATAAGCATAAGACACGATTCATAGCTGTTAATAGGACCATATACATATACCTACATATATGTATATATGTGTACTTATAAATATATAAGTACGTATATAAATGAAAGATCGCTCTGAAAGAAGCTTAAATTTAGCAATGAAAAAATTATGAAATTTCATTGTTCCTCTCGTTAGATCAGAAATAATGCAGCACATTCGATTGGATATACATAAATAACAAAAGAGAGCGCAGCGGAATTGAGGATACGGGGGCACGTGACATCGACACTGGGTTTAAACAATGATTAAACAACAACAACAATAACACAAAATGACGAAACAATCATGACACGAAATCGTAGATGCATGAAACGCTCTGAGTACCTACAAAAATATGTACATATGTACATATTTTACATGCATAGCCATATGTATAGATAAAGATTTGTTGTACGTACACACGTAATACTCTTCACTTCTTTCGCACGAAGCACTTAGCACGATATGAAGAGAGACCTCATTTTTTACATCATTTAGGATTTGTCGAATTGAAATGTCGCTTCGATGCAGAAATTCCCCCTCGAGCTCTTCGTATCAATGGCATTTGATCCATGATGATCCAACTCACATCCCCCGGGTTATCTTCAAAAACGAAGTCCCTCAAACTAAGTATATTTGGCACCACTACTTTATGATCGATAACCATTGGTATGTATAGGGTCTGCATAATTCACGCATATGCTATGATCGGCAGTCTGTTTCACTATTCTCCGTCTTTCCCTTCTCCGCATGTGATCGATTTGCTAGACGAAAAGTTGAAATTGAAGTTCAAGGCAACGATACCAATGGCAATGGCGAAGGAGGTATGTTGTGCATATGTACCCATATGTATGTGTGTATGTTGATTGAGATCATCAGCCTGAGACAGCTCCTTTCTAGCCTTGCATACATACATAAGAGTTCTTTCAGCGCAGTCGCGTCGGAATGATTAATTTTAATGGGTGCGCTACCCAAGCGACACAAGATATCAAATTTGGAGAGTATTCTTAGACATAAAACTCTTTGAATGGTCTTTAGAAGGTCTTTGTAAAACTTAATGTCTTTGAAAACTATAACTAAAAACTTTTGAAAAGAATACTTTATCTCTGAAAATCTTTCAAAACGTCCTATAGAATACTTCTAAAATCGTTGATAGTTCTCTGAAAGCATTCTGCATAGTAAAAGTTGCTATTAGAAACCATGTCTGATCGTCGTCAAGAACAACAATAGATTTAAATAAACTCTTGAATTTAAAGTTGAATTATGTTTTAAACTTAATAAACTTTAAATTTTCTTTCGAAAAATTTTAACGTCTTTGAATCTTCAAATGGAGTTAGAAAGCTCCATAAAATTTTAACAGTCAAACGATCGAAGTTTTTTAACCGAACTTCATAGGTATTAAGAGGTAAACTTCTTTTGAAAATCTTCAAACACATTTTAAAGAGCTTTGTGAGAGTAGGCCTATAGGTAGGTTTAAAAAGACCTTTCAGAGATTTCCAGTGACGTCACGTCTTTGGAAACTCTTACAAAGAACTTATTGAGAGGGAATAGTGAGTGATTAGATTTTATTGTTGTTTTTTACATTTTTCTCATTTACGCAGGAGTTGACATTAACAAGTGAGAACAGAAATAAGAAAATCAAAATAAAAATGCAACTCTTACCAGGGGTGTTATTTAGATTGAAACAAAAAAAAAAAATTCTGATGCAACTCTAAATTTGTCTGGTCACTTTTGAGACGTTTTATTCTTCAGAAGGTCTTCAAAAGACATTTGGAAATCCGCCATATTTTTGGATCGAAGTTGCATGATTTTATTTGTAAGCAATCAATCAAAACTTTTTTTATGCTTTATGAAAATGTTGATTTCAAATTAAGAAGGGAAAATGCCTGAAATAAGTTTTCTATTATTACAGAATAAAATTTAAAAGAAACGGAAAGAAAATTTAAAAAATAACGATTTTTATACTTAAAATTTTTGCAAAACATTAATATTTTAAAGGCGCGTGAAAATTTAGTGGGGTAGAATATATCATATTGCCGATTCGTTTTCATTTTTATGTTTAAATAATCGAGATATTTCATTAAAATTTTTCATACTTATATTTTTATTACGATAATTTCACACATGTCATTTTGTGTTCAAAATATTTCACAAACATTGAATACGTGAGACGTCTTTTGTGTTTCTTCTTAAAGAAAAAGAAATAGGATATAATTTATAAAACGTATGAACATATTTGCGTCCCTATCACGCAAACTGACTGATGTTGAAGTCATAACTGAGTCTTTCAAAGAATACTTAAAGATGTTTTAAAGATCTTTCAAAGAGTTCTCAAAGACTTCCTAGAGAGAAAACTGATTTTTTGTCAAGTCTCTAAGAACTCTCATAAGGCCCCTAAGTCCCGCCTTTTTGCGTCCTTTTAGTCCTTAGAAGGTCTTCAAGAGCGCTCAAAGAGCTTTTCTGAGAGCATTAGCTCTCATTAATTTGTCTCTGAGCGCTCTTGAAGACCGTTTAAAGACAAGTTGTGTCGCTTGGGTGGGCGCAGCCTCTGCACAAATTTGTTTTTGAATGCTGAAAGTTTCAAGAGTCTCAATAGGTCCCTGAACGTGGGGATATTACATATAATTTTTAACGTAATGGTGGGCCACTCCGGGCCTGCAGTCGAAACTTTCAATAACGAATGTAAAGGGAGCGGAAAACCAAATTCTTTATAGACAGAAATTGTTACCTACATATAAGTATAAAACGCACAAAAAATGTATTAAAGAAGCCTTGAGAAAATTCGGGAGAGAGAGAGAGCGAGAGAGAGAGAGAGAGAGAGGAGGAGAGCGAGAGAGAGGAGAGGGAGAGAGAGGAACTGCAGTCAACATCAGTGGAGGTTATTGGACAATATGCAAACTTTTCCAAAACATCTAAAATGAGAAAACCTTTATACTCGATTTCGTAAATATGCACAAACACGCCAAAAACACGGTCATATATGTATGTATATAAATAAATATGCAACATGCATTCATATGCAAATATCCGCTCTGTTGATTGCATTTTCATCGTCGGCCAACATGATGAAACGCCTTTTGTGAAGGGCACATGGTCAAGAAGTGTGAACATTGTTTAACGCATCTATGTATGTACGTATGTGTGTATGTGCATATGTAGGCATGTGTGAATGGTATGTGCATATACTCGAATTCATCTTAAAGACATCTCTTTTCAGTCTGAATGTGGGTTGATCTTGCCCATTCCGCTCCTAAGTTAATTGATACTGAAGTCAAAAGCGTAACGATCAGGTACGTCAGTTGGCATGTGTGTATGTATGGAAGTCGTCGAGTAGACAAGGTACTCTTCGTGCAAGCGATCGTTCGTAAACGCGTACGTAAAAGGTACGTATTTAATGTAAGTTCGCGTTTATTTGAACGATTTATAAAACAAAGTCAGTCGGTCGGGTCGGTCGGTCGGTCGGCCGTCGACTTGTCATGCTGTCTGCCTGCATTCGTACGAGACGTCTTTTATAGTTTTAACGCGTAGCATTATATTGCGCTCATCAAGGGGTGGGGGCTTCAGCCGACAATTTTCAACGCCCAATGCGTGTTGTTTTGGATTATTTTGATTAATTTGTTGTTTTTTTTTTTGTATGCGCATGAGCATGCGTACATGAATGTACGATCGTTTGTACGTAAATAGAAATCTGTACGAAATTTAACGCCAATTAACCTTTATTGCAATTTTTTTGCGTGCTCGTTACGACATGGCATCCAAAAAAGCTTCAGGCTCCTCTATTTCTAGGCTTCCACATAGAAATATGTATTTTGGCTCATGATTAACCCATAAGCACCAATGTATGTTATACTCTAAAATGGAATCAATGCCCGATGAAAATCATTTAAAAATGGTAATTTTTTCACTTCAGTTCGATGGAAAATTGTTTCAGTTAACGACTTTTTTCCAACTGATCTTAATCTCAATATTGAGCTCAATTCTTTGTCAACTATTTGCCGTCTGTAAGGTATGTATGTACATATGCTAGATTAATTCAGACGGAAAATACCCATTAGCATCTGTGTTCAACAAACCAAAAGACTGCCATATGAGGAACAATTAAAAGAAGAAAAAAAAGGATTAACGTTTACTTCAAATACAGTCAAATCTTTATGACACGAATCATCATTATCTGCTCTCAAGTACACCATTTTTCGCCCAAATATGAAAAGTTTATACATGGCCTTTCATCTTTAACCACAGCTGACTTCATGTCATAGCTATCAAAGAGATCTTTTAGTCTTTTACATGTCTGACCTGACAGCACAAAAAAGCACTCTTGACTTCACCCATAATGGCCCAATTTATTTAGCTCGAAACTTGAAAAAAAAAAGGTTTTTTTAATTAGTAAAATTACAAATCCCTTTAAAAAATTAAAGCTGTGTGGAAAGATTTCGTCAACATGAAAAGCGAAAAGCTGGCACGAAAAAGATTTCCTTTCGATTTATCTTGCTCTGGAAACGACCCAGAAAATAATAAACGAAAACTTTCAAAACATTTTGTGGTACGAACGATCCGATCCACGATCGACAATCAACAGCCAACAGTCGCCCATATTGCTGAGCAATTATTTCGAATACACTTGAAATTCGTTGCGACAAATTGTGTTACCGCAAATTTATCAAAGCGAGTGATCTTGAATTTGCCTTTGTTAAATTTTTCCTTTTTCTTCTTCTTCTCCGTCTTCTTCTTCTTCTTCTTCATGCTCGAACATGCACAGTCAAACTTGCATAAATTGAATTACCGATTCGCCATAGAACTCGTTCGAGTAACGGCGAGCTAGGACCTGGGTACGATAATCCGAGAGTAATGTGTGAGTGCGAGAGAGAGATAGAGAGAGGGAGACTAAGAGAGTGGGAGACTAAGAGAGGGGAGACTAAGAGAGAGGGTGAGAGAGGGAGAGAGAGGGAGAGAGAGGGAGAGAGAGAGAGAGAGGAGAGAGAGGAGAGAGAGGAGAGAGAGGGAGAGAGAGGGAGAGAGAGGGAGAGAGAGGGAGAGAGAGGGAGAGAGAGGGAGAGAGAGAGGAGAGAGAGGGAGAGAGAGGGGAGAGAGAGGGAGAGAGAGAGGGAGAGAGGAGAGAGGAAAGAGAGGGAGAGGAAAGAGAGGGAGAGGGAAGAGAGAGAGAGAAGAGAGAGAGAGTTGGAAAGAGATAGAGAGAGAGAGGGAAAGAGAGAGAGAGAGAGAGGAGAGAGAGAGGGAAAGAGAGAGGGATAGAGAGAGGGATAGAGAGAGAGAGGAATAGACAGAGAGGTGGAGATAGGGAGTGAGGGCGGGGGGTGATGGAGGGGGGAGAGAGATAGGGAGTGGTGCACGCACGACTTTCGGACCATTGTACCCAGACCCTAATAGTTCAGAAATTCGAGGTTAAGAGATTCGATTTTATGCCTGGTTTCCCATAACGCAAAGATTCCTAAGCTTCAATTCATGCACTCATTCAACTCATGCAAACATATGAAACCAATTTCAATCAACTGCGCTTTCAATTGTAATTGGTTCCCCATATTTGTATGTGGTATATGTATCCTTTAGGACTATTTTGCGTGGATTTTCCCAGCTCTGGATAGTAGATCACAAGTATCCGTCAAACATATTTTCTCAAAAGCGAAAAAAGACATCTTCTTGAATTTTCTTTAAGTCACGTTGATTGATTTGAAACAAAATGTATGTATGATTGCCCAGCGCTCGGGTTTGTAACACGCCTAAATATTTCCAGCACTTTCATTTAAATTGTTAGATTCTTGATGTTAAATCTTTTTTTTTTTAATTTCGTAAAATTTACGAGGCTGATTCAGTACGTACCATTCATATTCCGTCTAGGAAATAGTTTTTATAAGAAGTACTTTTGTTAATATAAAAAAAAAAAAAATGATTTATTGTTAAAAATGAAGTTTATATTGAAGAAAGAAAATAAAACATCATTGAGAAATTATATTTCCCACACATTTCATTTGATTTCATAAAATTACTTCGAAATGCGCCAAAATACTGCTCCTAACACGAAAAGTTCCATTAAGATTTCGATGACGACAATCACAATTACGATGACGATGTGATAATCTCAACAGCAATTTCCTTGACAATGTACCTCGGGTAATAGTGCCTCACTAATTTGAAAAAAAAATAAATAAATAAAAGTTACGAAAAAAAACGCAATTAAATAATAAACATAATTTGCAATATCACGAAAATAATGCATTTAGAATGTTGTATTTTTAATTGCATTTTCGTTCATTTGGTGCTGCGCGAGTGTTGAACACATGTATGTACAATGTACATAATTGTGCTCTATTCGTTTGCTGGTTAACCCACAGCGTACTTGTATACATTTTATTCAATGAAAACTCGACGCTGCGCATACTCTATTGATATCCAAACAAGAAAATATATACATAGGTACAAACTCTGACCCCCAGGAGAGAGAGAGAGAGAGATAGAAGAGAGAGAGAGGAGAGAGAGAGGGAGAGAGAGAGAGAGGGAGAGAGTGAGAGAGTGAGAGAGGAGAGAGAGAGAGAGGGAGAGGGAGAGAGGGAGAGAGAGAGCGAGAGCGAGACAGGCAGTGTTGCACGCCCGACTTTCGGACTATTGTATCCAGGCCCTAATCCGAGGTTAAGAGATTCGATTTTATGCCTGGTTTCCAATAATGCAGGAATTCCTGAGCTTCAATTCCTGCACTCAAGTCATGCAAGCATATAGAACCTGTTTCAATAAACTGCGCCTTCGATCATAATTAGTTCCTTATGTTTGCATGTGGTATATGTTAGCAGGACTTTATGCGCTTCAATTACTGCATTATTGGAAACCAGGCATCACGAATAGGACCGAGAATCATTCTGCATTCAGGCTCTTCCCTTAATATGCATTTCGAATTTCGTCAAAAATTCCGTCTTTTGATGAGTTCATATATTCCCTATTCATACAATTTGATGTACCTAGATACCGCTCGTTAACTTCAAAGATCTCATGTGTCAAAAAAATCGATTTTGAGAATAACGCGTCTACAGTTTTCAATTCACTTGTACTTTGCTGGAAAAAACAGAAGACATTTTTCTCTTCCCATAAAGGGAGTATACTAAGTATTGATACGAAATTTTTACACAATGGGAGGCGTGATACACCGAATAGTTCCTCATCATTAAGTCAAAAATCGTGTTTTTGTTTTGAGATATGAAGTAAATGAGCGATATGCAATTAAATACCAATATTTTTTTTTATCGGTTCATATTTATTTAGCCCTCTCTATACAAAGCCAAAAACTGAAGGCTACTTGTATGTATACAGTGAACTACGGATAAATGCAACACGAATAAATGCAAAAACCTCATTAGTTCAAGGTGCTTTGAAGCCTTTTTTATGAGTTCCCATGAAAACATGCATGGATTAATGCAAAGAACGCATAAGTGCACAAGAATACGAGCAAAAAACGTGTTGCATTTATCCGTACTCTACTGTACATAGAACTTGATTTCGAAAATCGTTAATGCACATTAAGGGAGAAAATATGGAACCTCCTTGGGGCTCCCAGGCCAAACACCGATTTAAGCAAGCTCAGAATATTGAATTTCCTTTATCACTGATGCACCAGTCACAGCTTTTAAATGGTCCTGTGATTCATAAGATAACGTTAGATAAGATCATAAAAGCCAGATCACTGAATAACGGGTCTCCTCTCAGCCATTCTAGGTCAGAACGATTTCAAAGCTTAAAAAGATAAAAAAAAAAAATTATATAAATATTTCCGAGGCAACAAATGAACAAATTTTTTGGTTATTGGTGATTCACGTTATTTAAGTTTGACTGTATAGCCAATCCTCTTTCCATGAGTCAGCTTGAGGAACAAAACGATCCTGCACTACATGAATAATCATTTAATGCGATGACATTCATATATCATCCGATTAGCCGATTAAATTCATAACAAAATATTTTTTTTTTGGGATTTAAAGGGTTAACAACACCCAAATGCTTCAACAAAATTTGAAGCATTATATCCGATCAGAGTACGAGAAAGCAAAAACATTCGTAAGTGAGCAAATTGGTAAAAGTACAGGAGAAGATGATGGAGAAATTCTTTAAAATTTTCGACTGCTTACGATTTCGTGTCATAAAGTCTTTAAGAAAACCCTGCAATTATAAAATTTCTTTTGTCTTTTGCGATAATTATAAACTACAAACGAAGAGTCCGAAATGAATGAATGCGGAAGCTGTTTTATTTCCAACGATGATTTACAATGTCCAACATTAATTGTACATTCCGAGCTAAGCGAAATTATTGGTGGGATTCATGTGGGCTCGCAAAATGTCTTCGTAACTTTCGTAACGTTGAAGGAACGACCCTTCTTCGCAGGCGTATCGCTCAATTTATGTATGTGTAATCAGACAAAAATTCGTTCCTTTTTTCAAATTAAGGCTTAATCCGATTACACCCCTTACTTTTTCGGTTTGACAAGCTCGCACAGAGCCAAAACTGCCTAATATAATCAAGAAGATTTTCTCTATGAAATGTTTTTAGGCTAAGGGGTACCCCAGCAGAAAGAAGAGAAGATTGTTCCAAAGAGATTCCTTATTATTTTAATGTGGAAATCTTTTTAATTTTATCAAGAAGGGAAACACATGAAATTAAGAAGAAAACTAGTTATTCACAATTTTTTGCACTCAATTTCCGTTAATTTTGGCACCAAAAAAAAAAAACAATCCATAGAGAAACACTTCTTGATTCCATTAGGTTTTATACTGAATTGTATTAAAAATGGATTTCTTATTGATTTCATTGGGCTATCTTCTTGATTTGTTCAAAAAGGTATTCTTATTGATTTCATTAGGTTCCTGTAAGATTATGGGTAAACAATCTTCTTAATTTATTTAATAAGGAAAACCTTTTTGAAAAAATCAATAAGAATTCATAATAAAAGCAACAAGTTTTCTTCTTGACTTATTCAAAAAGGTTTTCCTTATTACAATAATGAGACTTTCTTCTTGAAAAAAAAAAAAAAAAACCATAGAGATATCTTACTAATTTTGTTCTATTTTATTAGGTATTTATTATGTACTGTTTTCTCTATGCGATAGACAGCTGTGCAGATCAGCCCAAATCTGTTTTACGAAAAAGCTTGCTACGTTTTTTTTTTTTTTTTTTTTTTTTGCGAATCAAAGAGTTGGTCATGCTTCGGAAAATTTTTTCCATACAAATTTTGACAGCTCATTTCCCGTATCGCAAAAAATGCGAAGCTGCATGAGTCCCACTAATAATCATGGCTTTTTCACTTTAATATACTTATAATTAAATATTTAAAAAAATATATATTTTCAATTTGAGTTCACGTTTTTTAATTGCTCGAAGAGGCACTTTTGAGAGATGAATTTAATGTTTCTATGTCTTCGCATTGAAAATACTTTTCGGTGAAAAAATTTTTGAACACATAAATATTTATGAAGCTTTTTTTAAATTTTGCACTTAAGCGATTTTAGCTATTTTTTTTTCATTTGTGTGTTTACATTAAATAACTTTCAATTTAACCGCGCGGAGTAGAGAAACGTGACAAAACACGTTGGCGACACGAGCCACACTAAATGCGCCGGACGCAATCGTTTCTGTTTAAACATTGAAGCCCGACTTGCTGGTTAGCAGCGTCGCGGCTCGGACTGGGTGCGCTAAAAGAGCGACGAGACGAGACGCAACGCGACGCGACGGGACGATGACGATGACGATACGAGAGCATCGCACATCAAGCATGGAGCATCGAGCCGTATCCGATCTCTGTGTGATCGTGCTTAGCGTCGAATTGTATGGATGCAGCTGTTCGCTGTTCGTTTAAGATTCTAAGTAGAATCACTGTGCCAAGTGATTGACAAGGCGAATCTCGATTAACCGAATTCAGTGGTAGGGCTTATGTGTTTTGCCTTGACGCGACGTGAATTGGTGAACTTCAGGTGTCATTGCATTTGGCGTCGTCTTCGTCGTCGTCGTCGTCGTCGTTGTTGTTGCTGTGGAAGTGACGTAAGCTGTACAATATGACGTGATCGTAAAAATTCTTTTTATCCGAACTTGAGAGTGACATCAGTGGCGTTGTTGATATCGAACAAAAATGCGTATACAAAGACTTAAGTGGAGCTTCTTTACCCAAACTAATTTCGGGGGCGATAGCTTTGCTGACCTGCAGTAAATAGGACTGGTCCAAAGTCGGCCGCGGGTCAGTCCTAAAGAAGTCAGCACCTGTCGCCATTCCATACATTCAACTTACTCTTTTAACATAAGGCTGTCATTGAAAAACAACCGGTAATTTTTCAAAGCGTGTGGGATTGGTTGCGGGTGAGTCCCTTTGTCTGAACTCACCCAACAACGTTCATTTTAGGACAAGAAGAGGGTGAATCCGATTGAGGCTAACCCTAGACCGGTCGCGACTCGTATAAATTTCATATAAATTTGGGGTCGGTCCTAAATGGACTCACCTAGGTCCGGTCTGTTTTTTACCGAAACCATTTCATTACTACAGGCTGTTTATACTCTGAACTTCACAGCGATGCAATAGCTATTCCTCAAATTATGAGGGACTGTCTAGCGTCGGGACTGTTCTATGGACGACTTTTAAGAGCAGGTATAATATTTCCCCCACTGTATCACAGATTCCTAGATACAACCAGCAGACATATTCGGAGGGCACAAAATTATGAGTTCCAAATAAAAGCGAAAAACATACTGACATAATGTAAAAAAAAAATATGACGCTCAAAGATTTGAGTCAGAAAGTAGGATCAAATTAGTTGTATTTGACCATTGCTAGAGTCATATCTATGGCCCTTATTCAAACATACATACATACATATGAGCCCTTGATTATGAAAGTGGTATAAGTGAAAAATGTTAGAAATCTAGTTTTACTTCAGAATACCTTAGTTTATTAGGATTTTATATGAAATAGCTGATGAACTAGATTTTTAAAATTGTTGACTTATACCACTTTCAGAATCAAGAGCTCATACATATAATATGCATGATCTTTACATCAGCTTATTCATTATTTTCCGTGCAGTAATGCCAACAACTCACCGACCAGTCAAAGAAAAACTGTCTAGCATTGAGCCTTCATTGAAAAATAACCACTCCCGAATTCAACTATTCCACAAGTAGACCTACTGTGGTCAATTAGAGGTCAATTGTAGCATTGGTCAAATTTTTTTTACTATTCTTCTAGGTCACCTGTTGCTGCTCAAGGTCTGGTCAACTCTCATACATAAAATACTCTACATTTTGACTAATCATATTTCTAGTAACCTCCGTCCTCCTTTTGGTAAATTAACCTCATTGCTGCAAGGTTATTTCAGACTCATATGTATCTCTAAGGAAAACGATTCACTTTTGACTCCTGCATGCGGCCATTTTGAGGGCTCAACCCCTCTCCGTAAGTAGTCGTAATTGACTAGCTTAGGTGTCCGAACTCTGTTTTTTCGCTAGTATATTCTGGCCGCCCTATGATTACGTATGAAAAACATACAGGGTATCTCGGTCAATAGAGATTTCATATTAACGAACGAGCCAGTCCTCTTGATGCGACTAATTGAACATTAATCGATGTTTCCTTTTGATGCTTTATTAGATATTGAAGATATAAATTTTTACAAGAAAAAAATTATCGATAATGAAAATATTTCCTATAAAAATCTTGAATTCTTCAATTTAAAGTTTATCCTTGGTCTTTCATACCCTGCCATTTTTCGCCGCTTCTTGTCGTTCAGATTGATTCATTGATTATCAACAGGCATGGACTGGTTCGATAATCCTGAACGTTTGACTGTTTTCTTGGGAGCTTCAATACGTCGCTGTATTTGGAAGTTCCTCTGTGGCGGCTTCCATAATTGGGCGCTCTCCATTACCGCTGAGGCCAAGGCCAGACCAACACTTCCATGCCCGAAAGGATTGCGTGAATGATAGGTTCTTCTGAATCTGGATTCACCATTGCACAGTTTGTAATCATTTTCTGGCCAAAGTAATGAAAGCATTTTGAGCAAGGATATAAATATTTTGAAATAATTTCGAATTTCGAATTTATTTTATAGAACGTCCAAGAAATTTTTTTACAATTTTCCTTGTTGCCGTCCCAAAAAAAATTTAAAAAAAAGAGAGAAAAAAAATTTCTTTAAGAAAAAAATTTTTGCAATCTAATATAAATTCGAAAATATTTCTTCAAATCAGTTTTGTCGATTTAACAAAAAAAAAAAAAAAAAAATTTAAAACTAAAAAAGGACCAGTTTACTATGTTTAGAATTAAAAAAAAAAGAGGACTCTTTGTTAATATGAAAAAAGGAAAACCAGACGAAGGTAAATGGGAAGTGTTCGCAATATCAATTGTGCCTGTGCTTCGCATTTTTACTTTTCGTCTGCTTCTTATTTTCTTCTTTGTTTTCCTCGTCTTCTTCTTTCTCTTCTAGTTCTTTCATATTTCGTTTTCTTTTCTTTTTTTTCTTCATATCTTCTCCTTTTTTTTCATTGTTCGCCTTCTTATGCTACTTCTCATTCTCATTCTCGTCCTCTTTCTTTTTCTTTTTCTCCTTCATTTTTTATTTTTTCTTTCTCCTTCCCTTTCATCTGTTCAGTTCGCCTTCTTCCGCTGATTATCTTCCGTCTCCTAAAATTTCTTCTTCTTTTTCTTCTTATGATCCTTCTTCTTCTGCTTCCTGGTCTTCTTCTTCGTCTTCTTCTCCTTCTTTTTTTCATGGTTCGCCTTCTTATACTCCCTCTCCTCCTATTTCTTTTTCTCTTTCTCCTTAATTTTTTCTTTTTCTTTTCTCATTCGCTTTCATCTGTTCTGTTCGACTTCTTATTCTTCTTCCGCTCATTTTTTTCCTTCTCCTAACACATCTTCTTCTTCACACAGAAAAATATGACCTCATAAAATCATTTTTAGAGCAAGGGGTAAGAAAGGGAATGAAAACGAAGTAATTTTTAAAAAGAAATCTGTTTAAATTTTATATGAAAATCTTATTAAAAATATTTAAAAAGGTTTCTTCTTAATTTCTCATACATTTCATATAAAATACATATAGTTCTAGAGCCTACAAATAAATTGAGAGGAATAATACTAAGTTTCATAGGTCCCCTTGTATCAAATGTTCTTAAAAACATTTAAAAAAAACTCTTCTTAATTTTAGTAGTTTTCTTAAAACTAAAGTTAATAAAATTTCTTGTCTAAAAACAAACAAAAAATATTTCGATTCGGCAGGATTCAAACCCGGGCCATTCAGATTGCTAGCCGAGCTCGCTAACCAATATGCCATGTCGAGTTAAACCAGAACTGAAGGAAATATCTCATTTAAGTTCAAACGAAAATATGCAAAACAATTCTCATTCCTAAAAAAACAAAATTTTGTTTGACTTTAATTTTATAAATGAATAAAATCCCTGGCTTTCGGTTCGGCGAACATGGTGTCACGGGTGAGCACATGACTAGAAATCGAGAATTCCCAGGTTCAAATCCCATACAGAACAGTTCAAAATAGAATAAATATGATATCATATTAAATGAAAATAAATATATAAACAAGAAATATATAATATACCCATAAAAACAAGCAAAAGTAAGAGAAGGGGGAACGAAGGAGGGAGGGAGGGACCCCCAATAAATGTAAAAGATTTTTTAATTAAATAAAAATATTTAAGAAGAAATCTTTTTAAATTTATAGGGTCATCTACTTACAAATATTTAAGAAGAAATCCTTTTAAAACTATTGGGAAATCTTATTAAATATATTTAAAAAGAAAATCTTCTTATTTTTAAGAAGATATCTCCTTGGCTAAAAACCATAGAGAAATCTTTTTAACTTTGTATAGTTTAGTCGGATTTTATGTGCCTTTTTGGCTGTGTGTTCTTTTTCTTCTTCTTCTTCTTCTTCTTCTTCACACTAGTGCGATCCCATGTCAAATACGCCTTGACGTATACTGTGTTTTCTTTAACGGGAAATAACATTCCTGTACTTTTCATTTGGACTTGCGTTGGCATGAACATAACATTTTTCAGATTCTTCGCAACATTCCTCTTATCGAGATTTAGAATCTTTCGTAAACATCATTTCTGAAATATGAAGCACATGGAATTGTATAAAGCTGGGGTCCAGACAAGAATCTATTGACCTATTCACAAGGTCTGCTAAAATCCCTTCGAATGTTCTAAAGCTGTCAAACTCCATATATAAAAAGCATATTAGCACATTAGAAAGGGATTTTAGCAGCCTTTGTGAATAGCCTATATGTATTCGATAAAAAAAAAACTTCCGAAGCTCTTCCAAAAGTTCTTCAATTTGCATTTTATTAAATTGAGATATCTTGATGAAATTCGGTATGCAGATTTGCGGAGATATGAGTACTAAAAAGATAAAGGTTGAGCTTGATTGATATGTTTTAAAGGTACATACGTTCAGTGATAGGGTCTGGTGTTAAAATCACAAAAACTGCTGCTCTTAGATCTGAAATATTCGAAACATTTTGGAGAAATTTGATATTTATGCTCATATGTAAGCCTTTAATGTTATAAAAAAGATTCCAGAAAAGTTGATGTAACAAAAGGGCGGTATAAAAAAGAATGGCCCATACTATCTTCAATTGATAGGGAAATTGAATTGAAGTCGGTATTTGAGAACTGTTCTTGGGCTCTGTTTTAAAAAAACCAAACAGGCGGGTGGCAAAAATGTTGGATCGGGCCCTGAATAAAAAAAAAATAATAAATTAGAACAAATAACCCTGCATAAAATGGCACTAGTGACTGAGTCATCACTCACTAGTTCCTCCGTCACCAGTACTAGTGACTTACTATACCCCTGACAATGCATTCTACTATAGACATTTTGCATTGGGGTATGTTCAGGCTGACATCGGTTTATGTATGCCGTGTATTACATACATATATGGTCCGGCTACTCAGACTTCAACACCATTACTTATTTTGACTTCATTCCTATAAATATAAATTATTCTAGCAGTGGAATTTTTGTACTGAATATAATGAAGGGTCCCGCTCATTTAATTAGCATTGCGAATTTATTTTTTTTTTTCTTTTTTAATTGAGAGCATTATAAAAATTTATTATTAAAATTCGAAACACCCACTCAAAAACATATTAAATCCGCAAACAAAACTTTACAATGAAAATATTCAAAACGTAAGTATGTATGTTGAACAAAAAACATACAAACAGGTAAATCCATTCAAAGATATTTAAGCCTAAAGACTTATAGGCTTTGAGGTTTCCAAGCATACAAAGCCTATATGCCGATTTGCGTTTTCAATGGTTTTTGCTCTTAAGAGCACTTTTATATTTACATACAGGGTGCTTCGATAGACAGTACATAAAGCCTTAAGCGATTCGGACACGATACTTAATGATGTGAAAAATGAGTCATGAGTCATGCCGTACGATGGCCTAAATCATCGAGCAATATTTTTAGTACAACAGCTGGAACATCCTCTTCTGAAATTCCAGAAATTCTCTTACACCCCCTCCCCTATGATGTTACTTCAATAAAGTGCCCATATGAAAAAAAAAAAAAAATAATTTGAAAATTACTGCAATCGATTTTTGTGTGTGCAGGGTTGCATGTGACTTTTTGGCTTAGCATCACTACATAAAATGAATATGGCAATTTTTTTATACCAAGCAAGCGCGAGAGCAGCCCATTTTTCCGAGGGAACATGGACACTGTTGAAAAGGTGTTGGCAATTTTATTGTTTTTAAGAACCGGTCGGTTGATCATAATTTATACGAATAGGATGAAAGAAGCCTTCTGTCTCTCTTTCTCATACCCTTTACGACAGGAGCGGATTAAGACAATTTTGTCGCCCTAGGCAGTTGAGATTTTGCCGCCTCAGATAGCAGCCTAATTTTCGCCTTTTCTGTTATTGATACATTGGCGGTCCGAATTTTCCGCCCTAGGCAGCTGCCTTTGTTGCCTATAAGGTAGATCCGCCACTGCTTTCCAAGGTTGTTATTTATTTACTCCATTTTCTTTAACGTTGCGAATATTTATCTTATATTTGAGTAGGTAGTATCGTTACTCAGAAAGAGCTCATTGTAATTTCGGAACCACCCAGTATTTACCCGGTACGCAGTATTTAGTTCAGTTTAGGCTCGAATTGTTCCTAATTTAACTCGGATCAACAATTGTTTTTCGTGTTCTACTTATTATTGGATACCTATTTCAGGAAAAGGTTTTTTTTTCTTTGGTTTCTTTTCTTTTCGAAACATTTACCTGCAATAACTCGAGAGACAATTGAATTCTGTGGACGCGTAAAACATGTTTTGTCAACACATTATTTCGCGGTCTATTTGGGGCCATTCCGAGCGGCTAAGGCGACAATCAAACGGAAAGCGATAAGCATTCAAAAGAAGGCAAAACGTATTTTATTTGTATAGGAAAACGAGCACTCAAACAGAAAATCATAAATTAAACTTCTTTACGCAAATGCGTACTTTTCGAGCGACGGGGAAAAGGGACAGTAAGTGTAGGAAATGAACGCACTAAAGATACCCTACAAATATTCACAGTAATTTCCGAATAAAACAAAAATCTTTCAGTCAGCTGTCTTCAAGCACTGATGCCACAATAAAGGGGATTCGATTTTTCGATTATCAATAATATTCAACCAAAAACCGCATGAAATGCCTGAAAGGGATTTTCTTCAAAGATCCGAGGGACCTAAGAGTATATTTTGATTGCGATATTTCATTCAAATTTCACTTGCTTCAGGTGATGACTAATGCTAATTCTAAGCTGAGATTATTGAAAAGAAACTCAAAGAAACACAGTGAAGCATCTTTATTTTTCCTTGGTACGCTCAATTTTTGAAAGCAGCAGCCAACAGTTCCTACCGCCCACAAAGTATACGAGACTCTAAGCGAACTGCCTACCAATAGGTTACAAAGTATACGAGATGGTAAGCGACCTGCCTACCAATGGTTACTTTATGTGGTGGTGGTAGGCGTTCACTCTACAAAACGGCCATGCTT
This sequence comes from Chlorops oryzae, assembly GCA_020466095.1. Classification (NCBI taxonomy): domain Eukaryota; kingdom Metazoa; phylum Arthropoda; class Insecta; order Diptera; family Chloropidae; genus Chlorops; species Chlorops oryzae. Next base: position 138,972,671 of record CM035806.1, read on the forward strand.
GAACAAAAGTATACTAGGATTGTATATGAGGTCGTATGCATTGCCACCTACGGCCTGCGAAATGTATTGCGGTTCATTGCTTCTGTAAGCAGCATTTTGGCCTCTGGGAATATGCTAGTCTTATTTGAGATCCTTCATTTATAGGGAGTCTCATCATCGTCTTCAGATTCTTGGTATGCAAAGTCTCTGGATAAGACGTGAGGCCTGAAGTATCCTATTTATTAAGGATATTCTTGACGACAAGATAGACCGCGCTGCTATCTTGCAAATGATACCAATTTATGCTCCCCAAAGACCTTTAAGAGAAAGAAGTTTTTTATACGTGGAGTTTCATAGAACAAATTACGGCAATAATGAACCCTTACATATTTAGGTGCCGTCTGCGTTGTAAATCCTTGGATAATTCTCTTCACTTCGACGAAGCTCGATCTACATTTCTAAAGAACGTTTATGTTTATTTACCTAGTTTACATAATATTCTTTACTCGTTATAATGCTGTTACATATGGGTATGTATGGATATAAGTACATTTAAATGCACATCTATTTTTTGCATATAGTTTGTAAGTCTCTAGTGTTAAGTGTATTCTGTGGAAATGAATCCCGGTAGATGAAATTAAGAGATTAAATGAAATGAAAAACATTATGAGGAGTGGCCGCACAAATCGGGGAGAATTGTGAATGGGGAAAAAAAGTGGCCCCATACATATGAGGGTATCCGCAATTCAGAGGTTCAATTGTTCTATTTTGTTTCTTTTCGAGCATTGCATGCCCATAAGAAGAATAATCTATCGACTTGAACATTAAATATATTCAAGGTCCCTTACCCAAGCAAAATTGTGCGTAAAACTCTAAAATGTTGTCAGTTGAAAATGTTGTCTTCTTGTTATTCAAATCGGGCTAACAATGTCTCGAATTTTGCTTCAAACAACAAGCAGAAAATGAAATTCACGCACATGCGTACATATATACATACATACATTTATCGAAATATGGAAAAAATTCCGACATTTTTCGATTAAGTTGCCAATCTTTTTTGCGTATTTTCGCACAAAACGCACATTAAAGTGAACATAACTGTACAAGGCAACATTATGGCGACAAAAGCTCAGGTTGGGAAAATTAACAGCGAATTGATAGATATGAAGTCCACTCTTTCCAAATCCACTTTCGGAAGTCCCATCGATTAATTATGTTATAATTTTAATCATTTTGACATTAACAGAAAATAATGACGTGTTAATTGGTATGTCAAAAGCTAAGTTCCGGATTTAGGTTGTGGCTTTAGATTGGGCTTATAGTCTCGGCCCCAATCTTGACAACGCCTGAGCGTCCAAATAAAATATCATCAAAATATTTCAAAAAATATTTTTTGAATAAAATCGCTTTAAAGTTTAAAAATTAATGAAATAAATAATTTAATTACAGTGGAACCTCGATTATCCGGCATGCACCGGACCAAGCAGTGCGCCGGATAATCAAAACGCCGGTTAATCGAGTAAATCTGAAAATTTTGAGTAGCAGCAAAACAAAGTCACACAAGCTATATAATGGTCTATATTCTTTGTTTTTTATTGAAAAAAAGAGAATCAATTTATTTTTTTGCAAAGAAATCTGACATTTTCGATTGTTTTACTTTGATTTCTGACTTTTTTTTCGCTAAATTGCGCAAAAAAATTGAGCCGTCAGCGCGCCGGTTAGCCGAGACGCCGGTTAATCGAGAGCCGGATAATCGAGGTTCCACTGTATATGATATATTAATAAGGTTTTTGACTTATACCACTTTCAAAATCAAGGGCTCATATATAAATTGTTTCCTTTATTGTTCATTCATTTGAAAGATTTTATATTGTACCTAATAACTCATCTTGAACTTAAATTGACTTTAGCAGTTATTCCTTATTTCAAAAAACTGCGCCAAATAGAGCATCAGGGGGCCCCATCACTATATAAGCCCCGGGCCTCATGACACTCTAATCCGCCGCTGTCAACGAGCAGACAATTTTAGGTTCGAAAAATTCCAATTTCGGTACCCAATTTCACAAAGCTCTCCAAATCAAATGATCTCCCTGTTTAACCCTTTAGCGCATAAGGGACAAATTTTTCGCCACATAATATCAACGATGTATAGCATAGCATTTAGTATTTACAGCCAGGGACGTCAACCGGGTTTGAACCGGAAAACCGCTTTTATCTGCTGATGAACCGACCATTAACCGAACCAAAGTTTTTCACAAATGTTTGAACCGAACCATTAACAGAACCCATTTTTGTAAAGGTTCCTGGTTTCATTTTTGCCTGCAACCATGCACACTGGTCGCTCCCATAGGCAAAAAAAAAAAAAAAAAAAAAATCGAAATCGATATTCTGATGAAATAAGTATCGATACCATCTCTAACTTTTTATTGTGAAAGTTTTAACCCTAAAGGGCTCAACGCTGTTAAAGTAAATTGAAAGCGAGTAACGAGCGCATTCTTTTGATGAAAGCAAATCAGAGTTGAAATTTCGATGACAGGTCGACAGAAATATAGAAAATCTATGATTTAAATGCAACCCTGTAAATCCGATTACTTGTAATTAGCGTTCAAGTAGCGAAAATAAGCCAAAATACTTCTTTGTTTTTTCTACATGTGTTTGGTATAGGAAATTTACTTGCTGTTTTAGAGCGTAGAGCACATTAAATAGTAAAAAAAAAAAAACTGCGTTAGAAGTGGGAACACGTGTTAAAAAAATTTTTTAGTTTGAGAAATTCCCGAACCGATGAACCGAACCGAAAGCCCGGTTCAAAGAAGTAGAAAAACCGGTTTGACGAATAAATCCAAAAGTTCAAACATGGTTCGAACCGGCCGGCAAATTTTTACACCCGGTTCACGTCCCTGTTTACAGCACTAGGTACTGTACATCGTCAAAACTATGTGGGGACAAATTGGTCCGTTATGGTTTGAAGGGTTAACATCTCTTTCAGCCATCAAACATTTTGCTTGGACAGATAAAAATAAAATTTAGCTTTTTCGTTTCTGTCTACCGAAGCATTTACACTTACATACAAGACATAATCCTTTACAATAGTTGTTAGGGGGTTAAATGAAGGTACTTTTAACACATAAGGGCCATGGTTATTTCAAATGCTTTGATAAGAGTTCGATGTTTCTGTAATAGCCTTTATAGAATACTGAATGCAAAAAAAAAAAAAAAAAAAAAAATACAGTCATGTTCAATATAATGGAGAAATGAACGAAAGATAAAGGCAAAAAAATATTTTTTTTCTAATTCCACGGAACACGGCTGTAAGTGCGACAAGTTGATTAGCAGTAATTATGGTTAACTTCTTGCAGCAGCTTCGCGTAGCAGCATTGACATATGTAATGTATCTCTTTATGGCTTTAGACAACCTGCTGCGAGTTACATCACAGAGCTCAATCTTCATTTCTGGCTTCAGGCAATGGACCTCGTTAGCGCTCTTAAATTATTTCATAATTTATTTCATTAAATATTTCAATTTCAATTCACGCTAAAAACGCAGCCAACGCACTGGAGAGCAACTTTTTGGCAGCCTGTTTGAAACTAGTCTTCGGCACGTCTAAAAGGCCATTGGCCCAACATTTTGTGTTTCCATCGTCAGGTAAATATGGGTTTTGATAAATTCTATAAAAGAGGTTCGGATGAAATGTGACGGGTTAAAGTCGTTTCAAATCTCTCGATTCCGTTTTCATCTTTGCCGAAGAAGTTCGAAAAATTATTATCGAAATTCTAAGTCAAAATCGGCCGCAAATTGTCAACATAAGGGCTTTGCAAAATGGACGTTCCCAGCTCTATACCTAGAACTAGACAAAACGATCGATGTTTCGACATGCTCAGACAAAGTTTTCCGTGTGTTATTCATCTGCGGTCTGTGCAAATTGAAAGGTTTAATCAACAAGCTCCCTTACCACATTGTAACGAAACGTTGGGTAATCCGAACTAGACTAATCGTTTCAACAAAGTTACGGAAAATAATCGAGTACAGTATTCCCCGGCTATAAGCACCGTGCAAAATTTGCACGAAAAATTGTGCTTATAAGCGGGGCTTCTTGGATCAATATTTAAGGCAAATCACACAAGCTCGCGTGCATATACATATAAGCAAGGAATGCTAATATCCGGAGTGCATTTATCCGGGGAATACTGTATTCTCTATTAATCTTGAAATATTCGCTGTATCGAAGTTTTACTATAATTAAATAGGCCCGTCCACGGATATTCGGGGCCCGGAGAATTTTTTTCCTGGGGAAATCTTCACGCAAAAAACTTAACTTACCCAAAACAGTAGGTATGCAAATAAAATACAAGTCACTACCATCAGGAAGGGAGCCTTCAGACGTCCTTCAGAATATAAAATTGCCACGAAACATCAAAAAAAAAAAAAAACAACATCACTCTGTTTGCGAAAGAGTATTTTGACAATTAGTAGGTCTTACAGAAGCATAGGCCCTATGGGAAACACCCTCGACCGCTGAATCCTCCTCTCGATAGGGGGCCGCACAGTGCTTCGTTCCATAGACAAAAATCCAAAAAAAAAATTGTTTTAATATAATATATTGATGAAATATATATTTTCGGAAAGATAATAAAACAACTAATAGAATTATAGAAAAATATTAATGGATTGACTCTTTATATCACCACTAGAGGGCGCTCAACTAAGACGATTTTAAGCAAAACTGCTTTAAAAAAATAATTCGCTCAAGTCGATTCACTAAAAATAATGTAAAAAATTTATTTTTTCGTGAAATTACTTCAAATTTAATTTTTTGACTTCTTCAATATATAAGTAATAAATAAAAATATTTTTTATGGCCAAGGGGCTTAATGTAATTTTGTTTTTTTGCTTTAAAAAACACAAATTTTTGGTTGGATATTCAAAAATTACAAAACTTTATTGGAGTAAAAAAAAAAATACGGAAAAACGGTTTTTTTTTTTTATTCCTATTTTCAATACATTATATTATATATTCTTCTAATAAGTTATGAAAAAGTCAGACCTCTATCGAACCAACAACAATTGAGAAAAAAATCATTTTTCCCAAAAGCGTTTTTCTTGATTTATGAAACACTTTTTTTAAAGCTGTTTGGCAAGAAATTGCCAGAAATACATTTTTTGCTTAATAGACTTTAAGTTTGTTGTTTTAACTTTTTCAATATATGAGAAGTACATTAAAAATATGCTGTTAGGCAAAGGAGCTTAATATCATTTTGCTTTTCTGCTTGAAAAAGGCACAAGTTTTTTTTTCATAGTAAAAAATATCGAAACTTTAATGGAGTAAAAAAAAAATACGGAAAAACGGTTTTTTTTTTATTCCTATTTTTAATACCTTATATATTCCTCTAATAAGTTATGAAAAAATCAGACTTTTATCGAACCAACAAATAAAGAAAAAGTTAGATTTTAAAAATGTATATTTTCATGATTTATACTAAAGTTTTCTTCGTAAATAAACATTATTAAATGCAGCCAAAAAGTATGCTTTTCAATATTTATGAAATGTGCATGCATTTATAAGTCTTTACTTCGTTGTTTTTCGTTGCAATTTTAGAAAAATGTGGCTGATTATTGAGTCTTAAGTCCTTGCTTTATCTCTCTTGTTTTTTTAACAGAACTGTCTGCAAAAAGACTTAAGACGCAAACGTGAAAACAGTAATAAAAATCTTACGAAATTAATGGAGGAAATATTATTTTTTGATAAGATCGCATATGTATATACTCTTCCCCCAATTTTAAAGAAATTTTTGGCAAAATATCCATTTTTATAGCCAAAAATAACTTTGGGTGGTATGGGCGGTGGGTGGTGGGTGGGGTCAATTTTGATGAAACTTCGAAATTTTCTTAATTAAGCCATATTAGGGACTTGTGCCAAATTTCATTGCCCTACGACACTTCTTTCTATTTTTGTCCATCGAATGTATGGGATCGAAGCACTGTGGGCCGTCTTTAATAAATTCTTTAGATTTTAAATCCTTCCAATTTATTTGAACATTTGATTGGATTTGACCTTCAGCTATTTAGGTGAACTCTACCTTTCAGCAGCTGCCACACTAAGTACTGCTATGTATTATGTAATTTCCAAAGCACTCCCTCGCGTTGCAACTCTTTGCGATGAGCAGCAATAAGTGTAGGGCCGGAATAAAGAATTCCTTTTTTTTTCATTCGAAAAATAATTTCTGTAATTAATTTATTTCCGTAATTTTTTAAATATTGACGAAAATGCCAAAATGCCATCAATTTTTGATAATCATTTTAAAGATTTTGCATATAAATTGCTACTCATTGCTCTTTAAAGCAAACCCTACGAAAAAAACCGAAAAAAAATTAATCAATTTCGATTTTCGATCTTTCGACTTTGGCATCATACACATTTCGAGTAATTCTTCAATTTGCTTCCTACTTCAATTTTTTTTCCCGCGCTTCAAATTGAAACAATTAATCAAACGAAAACGCCAAAAACTCGAATTCCCAGCATGATCGTTTCATATTTTTTCTCACCCTAGCTCATTTGCGAAAACGTTCACCGCAAAAACCTTTTCTGTGCAGATGCAGTTCTCTTCGAAGTATTGTTTTTATACCCAGCGTAAGCGGGGTATATTAGTTTTGTGCGAATCTTGTAACAGGGAGAATTAAGCTCCGCAGATATAGACAAATATATATAGAAATGATCAGGATCAAAAACTGAAACGATTTAAACATGTCCGTCTGTCCGTCCGTCTGTCTGTCCGTCCGTCCGTCCGTCTGTCGTCGTCCGTCTGCGTCTGTCCGTCCGTCCGTGGTGGATCTCCTCCGAAACGGCTGGACCAATCAACTCAAAATTTGGCACACAGGTATATCGGGATCCGAGTATGATCCTAAGTAAAATGGAAGACATCCGCCCACTGCCACGCCCACAAATGAATTTAATGTGTTTTCAGTAAAATGCTTGTAACTTGCGAACCACTCAACACATTCCATTGATATTTGGTGTCCTGGTAAACTACGACAGCGACATATCCTGGAAAAATATTGACGGCGTTCTCCTCGAGCCACGCCCACAAATAAGGGCTTATCGTAACTTGTGAAGTAAAAGGCGTAGAAGCTTCAAATTCGCAACATAGGTTGACCAAGGCAAATGAAAGGTGTAGGAAAAAATTTTATGTGGCCCGCCCACTGCCACGCCCACAAATAGAGAAGCAAAACATAGTGCGCTCATAATGTCGGGACGCTGGGTATTTCAAAGTCGGGCTTGACCGACTTTAGCTTTCTTACTTGTTTTTTTTTTGTTTTCTTATGTAAAGTTGGGGTCAACAAAATCGAAGTGAAGCCGTGAATAACAAGATTAGTTTACACAATTTCTTCTTTTGTTTTTTTTTTTGCGGTAGATCTAAATGCACCTTGTGGCTCTGGGATAGCGTAGGGGATGCGTGCTATTCTCTTGATCCTCGGTTACGGGGTTCGATTCCCGGCACAGGCGAAACGGAGTATAATGTTCCAAGCCTAGCACTGGGTTTTCAAAATATCGCATGTTAGGGGCACACTACGTAATAAGACATACACTCATACAAACACACGAAAACCTACTTGGTATCTTAATGGGCCGATTAACGGCCACTTCAACCTACCTACCTACCTATATCCACCTTTCTTATAGAGTTTGACCTTCCAAACATGAAAAAACATTTAAACAAATTGATGGAATCGTTTTATTTTTTTATATCTAGGCAATTCACAAAGTCTCATAAAATCCCTTTCCAATTTATCCCCAGTTAAAACGAGTATTTATAGTGCTGGGTATGTTTAGAGTAATTTTAGGGAGTATTGGAGCTTTTTCGAGTAGAATTCGACTGCCCATCATCCAATTTGAACAAATTATCCCTTACATTGAAGTTAACCAACTTCTCTAAAACTGGTTCTTAGATCATTTTAAGATCGGTCATTATTTTTTTCAAAAATATATATAAGCAAGTAAGGCCCATTTTCTACTGTTCCGGTTAAAGTTCATCATCACGATATCCTCTCAAAATGTCAACATTTTCATACAATTTTTGTTTTGTTTTTCGGAACGAAAACTTTAATCAGAACAGTAGCAAACGGGTTTAAGAGTGTTAAAGTTGGACGAGCCTACAATACCCGACACAGGCGTATATGCTATATTTGTAAGTATATGTAAGAAAACTTTTTGAAACAGACCCAAGACCACTAAATTAGGACAAGGTATTCTGGAGAGTTTTAAGACCATTAAATGCCTCATATTTCGATTTTTGATATAATTTTAAATGAAAATCACCCTTTTGCCACGCCCACTGTTCCAATTTCAGAAAATTTTTGTACAGTTTTTGCGATTTTCATAACAGACCCTAGCAGTGGAGGTTTGTCAATATAGCTCAACTCCTTCGATAAGAAAACTGTATACAGACAGACTGAGAGGCATACAGACGGACATGGCTAAATCGAATCTCCTGGTGACGCCGAGAGAGTGTTGCAACCTATTTATTATAAAACAACCTTTCGTATGACTGATTGGAATTCATAACAAAAATTTAAAAATAAGACCTCTTCGATTCTACTCTTTTTTATGTGTTAACTTCAATTTTTTTGCGATCGTTGACAGCACTCTTATTTGATTGTTCACAACTGTTGTTAATTAAAGACAGTTGTGGCATATCAAATAACAATCCATCGATTCATAACAAGTACATTTAGCCTTACGAGCAATATAAGAGGAAAAGCAAGTAAGGGTGTTATAGTCAGGCGAGACTGACAATAAAACACCCGACACAGATAATGAGTAAGCTATATAAAAAATGTTTTGATATTCTTTTAAAATAAGCCCCAAGACTACGATTATTAAGATAAAGTATTTTGGAGATTTTCATGACAATCAAGAGCCTCATATGACTTTGGTTACAGACCCTTGTACCCAGGCGGTAGCCTTAACCCCCTTCAGCTGACGTCGTAGTCTGGCAGACCCCACAAAACAGAAAATTTTGCGAGCTTTTGTACAGTCCGAAGTTACGATCGTTGTGCTCTCTTAAAAAAATACGATTTCATATGATTTCATATTTTTATCCTTTTTTGGCTTGAAATAAGGCCAAGAACGCCCCAGTTAGGAATCGCAAGAAGAGAATCTGTTTAGAGATGAGACGTCTGGAAGACCACCCCACGTCAGTTATATTGTTAAAGTTAGACCACGTCAGCTGCAGAGGGTTAATATGGACCGATCTAGAACATTTTTTCAGAGCATGTTTATGAATATAGAAGAAGCATACGTGCCAATTTTCGTTCAAGTCCCATTTGAATTTCGTGTGTAAGAGACAATTCTCGAAAAACGTGCTTAGCCACGCCCACTTCTACGAACTTTGGATTCCATTAAAGCCCTTAAAGTATGTTCAATCATCAAATTTTATCAAAATATCTCAAAAACTTCCGGTTTTATACCAGTTTTTTGTGATTTTCATAACAGAGTCTAGTACTGGAGGTAACTCCAAAAATGGTCCGATTATTCTTAGTCATGTCCCCACCAATACGCATACCAAATTTCTTCAAGATAGCTCAACTGTGATAAAAAAACTGTGACGCTGATCATTTCTATAGGGTACCTATTATATTTTGAGCCTTCACTGGTTCTTGGGTTTTCAAACAACCCAAATGAATTATGAAGAAAAATCTTTGGGAAAAAAAGAAGGCGAAAAAAAAGGCTTGATTTGAATAAAGGAGACAGAGGAGCCTTGCCATTTTATTTGAAATTTTGTTTTTAAAAAAATAATTGCTTTTCAAAACCCTTTTGGTTTTTAAAACAAAAACGGTCCTTATACATATCCAAAATTGATGTTTTCATTTTTTTGGGTTTTGTTTTCTGTTTTTTTAAATTTATTTTTTTTTCAATTTCTATTGTTTTCAAGCGAATATCAACTTAAAATTAAATGAAAATACTTTTTAAACAAGATTTTAAGAAAAGGGGCCCATATCCGGCGTGAATTCTTTTGAAAAGCCCCTTTCCCGCCCCTTTTAATTTTGAATTTAGAATCTTTCTTTCAAAACCAAATTTCATCAAAATTCTTAAAAATATTTTAAGCGTTTTTTTTTTTAAAGAATATATACCCCAAAATTCCAGGCCCATTTATTATTTTCAGCCCGAGACCAAAAATTTTAAGTCTCAATCCTTGATAAGGTAATTTAAAGAAGAAACACAAATTCTAATGAATTCCTGGGAGTGTATTCATATCTTTTATTTTGAAGCTTCTTGCCGGGTGTTACGCACAACCACAAAAATTATACCGTCGACACAGAGTGTGTCGGGTATAAATATATTGTATATTCGTTATGTAATTAAATCCATCAATTTATTTTTTGTATTTTAATTGCGATTGAGAAATGAAATAATTGTGAAAGAGACAACTCATGTTAAAGCCTTACGTTCTAACATATTCAAAAAATAACAAAAGTAAGTTTTATTTTTACTGCTTTGCACAGTACTTTCAAATGAATTGGTTTAAGCAGACACATTCTCGAATAAAGCGTGCTTAGCTCTCGCGCTACTTCTACGAACTCTTGGCATTCTCCATTTAAAGCTAAAGTATGTTCAATCATCAAATTTTATCAAAATATCTCAAAACTTCCGGTTTACCAGTTTTTTGTGATTCTGCAGAGTCTAGTACTGGAGGTAAGTCCGAACAATGGTCCGATTATTCTTAGTGCATGTCCGCAATACGCATATCAAATGTGCTTGAAGATAGCTCAACTTGTCAAGCATACTGTGACGCTGATCAGGGTCTATAGGTACCTATATATTTTGTATTGTCCATATCGACTGGTTCTGGGTGTTACACACAACCGCACAATCGCAATATACCCTCGAGACAAAGTCTTTCGGGTATAATTAAAAGTAAGAAGCAGAAAAAGAAGAAGAAGCTGTAGAAGATAGAGGAGATGGAGAAGGAGAAAAATCACTTCTGAGTGAATTCGCTTCAATTGCCAAATTAATTATTTCGAATAATATATAATCGTTGAAGTAAAAAAAAAAAAAATTTACAAATGCATTCATTCAGAAAACACATTTGAAACGATTTAAAATTTCGAAATACGTAATTTACTTATAAGCATTCATCGCGGAATTTTGATAGACTCATTAATTATGGAGTTAACGATTCAATGACAATAATTTAAAAAGAAATTTATATAATTTTTTTCTCATTTGCTACTTGTAATTCCCAGACGCAAGGCAATCGCAAATCATAAACCTATACATTCATACATGCATACATACATACGTACGCACGTACATACCCAGCAGAAAATGTCAGGCGGATATCCGCGGTGAACTCCGCGTGAGAAAGGAGCCGTCCCGACTCCCTTTGTAAAGGAGTCGCGCGGTGAAATTTCTACACGAATGGCATTGCGTTTCACGCCGGACAAGTTCATCGGGGCGGCGCGAAAAAGTCCGCTGCAGCGCAAAAAGTATTTAAGAGCTGCATGTGCTCTTTTTTTCTTTCTCGTTGTCTATTTTTAGAACCCGTTTGACAACTCTCTTTTTCTCTCCTGAGTTCAGGAAGGAAACTCGAGTTTCGAGAGAGGATTCTCTCATCGCGTTTTTTCGTGTATTTCGAATTTTTCTAAAAATCTTTTTTTCTTCTACAATTATCGGGCTCGGGCAGGGATCGAACCCGCGATCTTCGGATTATGAGGCCAGTATGCATGCCATACGCTACATCTCGCAAATGATCTCCTGACGCTAAAACCATATTTAAATTTAAGCAGCTAATGAGATTCAAGCAAGACAAATTCAAAATGGCAATGACAATCGGGCATGACTTTTTCGCTCCACCTCGCTGACACTGTCATGCGGAGCATTTCACCGAGGCGTCCGCTCTGAATGACGCGCGGACTTGTTCACCGCCGACATAATATTCTGCTGGGATACGTACGTACATACATAGAACATAAGTACATACATACTTATGTATATCGCCTATCAAAAAAGTCGCTTTGTCCCTGGTAATATCGATACAGTATTCCCCGTAGATGTATGCACCGAGCCATGATACAAGAAAACAAGATAGCGCCGCAATCTTGCCATTTTGATTACTGATTATTCAAAAAATCTGCAATCTTATTATTCTAATTATAAGTATCTAATTATTCATAATTCTTAAAATGTGATTAATAAATATCCAGCAATCCATAATTTTAACATATAAATTTCGGATTTTTCAAAAAATCACATTTTTAATTTTTTAAATATTTTCATAGAATCAATCCAAATTTTTAGAATCTGAAATACGGATTGTTCATTATTTGGGAATTTTATATTTTCAATTTTTATTTTTTTTTTATTTCAGAATCAAGAATTTTGAAGTGTGGAGTGGATAATAATCAAAAAATCAAAAATTAAAATTTTTTTTTTGCCGATCCCTGGTTTAAACTGAGTTTAGGGTACTTATAGCCTAGACAGACGTATAGCATAATCGCGATTATCTCCGTTTTGCAGATTAAAGATGAATTATGTATAGATAAAAGTAGGATCAATTCCATTTTAATCGAACTTTTAGAAGCGCGATTATATGCATAATCGTTCTTTTTGACAAGAAACCTTGGTGATAGCTGTCAAATAGAATTTAAATAATAAATTTAATTGAGTGGAATCAAAATTGTTGACACATAAAAAAGCTGGTTGCTTAATCATACATTTTTTAATCCACCATTTGTCGTCTGTCAGGGTTTTTTGGAAAAGTGGATTTAAAAAATTTAATCGCGATTAACTATATACGTCTGCCGACGGTATTAAATTCAGAAATAAACTCATGAGTTTAGTCATTCGTTGCTGCAACCCATTTCACTACCTTTTTTGACAACGATGAAATTACCTGTTTGCTTCTTTTTTCAAATCTTTAGAGGTGAAATGAATTTTCGTTTGTTTTAATAATAAAAATAAATAAAATATCTTTCTCCCCAATTAATCTTGTTTGCGCCCGGATTAGAGATACATACACATATTAGAATTTTTGGTTTAAAATTTTCTTTTGTTTTTTTCCCCCTTTGATCTTACTTGATAATCTGGAGCTTGTCTTGCTTTCAAGCATTTTGTTATGGGTCGCTCCGGTTTCTTGAAAATACTCTCCTTTCCACGCATAAACGATAGACTTTTTTCGGGTAATACCTCAACTCTATTGCGTTTCAATACATTCACTGGTCCATCGCCTGGAAAAGAAGAAGGATGAAGAGCGGGTAGGGATATCTACCCAAACGTCGGTAGGAGCTGTGCCTGCGACTACCGGCGGGTGCGGCGAAACCATAAGCTGCGTCGCCAGCGGTCACACCACCCTTGCAATGGCAGCAGGTTGGTGATGGAGATGCTACTGCGAAACAAATTCAAAGGATGCAGAGGGGTGCCGCTGTCGAAGTAGACACGGACTCTGAAAGCATCCAAACACTCAATACGGTGGAAGAGGACCTGCTTTTGCGTTCCCCTGGGTCGGGTTTGGGTGCCAGCTTCCCTAGTAGGAACGGGCCCAGACATCGACCTACTAAGGAGGGTCGCAGAGCACTGGCAGAGTATAAAGCCGGCCTTAAGATTATTGCCAGGCTGGAGGGCTCTTCCAAAATTTCTAAGGACGAGGAGGAAAGGCTGAAGTGGGCGCGGGAGACCGTTGAAAAGGGTCGCCTGCATTGTGACAGCAAGCCTAAATTCTTTGCTACCAACCCTGCCTTTGCAAACAAAGTCGAGGAGGGGGTAGCAAAGATAATTGCTGACAAAAGGCGGCGGTCCTCTGAGACGGATCAACCGGCCCCTAAGAGGCCTAAACCTAAAGGGAAACCTCCCAAGAAGGATGAGGCTTCCTCGACTGCGAAGTCGACTGGAAAAAGCAGCGAAGTGGCCAAAAGGCATCTGACCGTGGCACTTCTGGATGTGAGTAGTCCCTTGGGGCAGATGACGGTTGAGCAGTGGAAGACAGTTGAATTGAAGCTGATTGAACTGCTCTTCGCGAAGATGGAAGCGACGCCGGATCAGCCTGTGCCCTCTTTTGACGGGGCCAGCTGGTTCAATGGCGTCAAAATCATAAAATGCAACGACGAACCAACCCTGGTCTGGATAAAAGGGGTGGTACCTGATCTGACAGGGCTGTGAAGCGGGGAAAAGCTCCAAATCGTCGACAGAGGCGCTATCCCGAGTGTGCCGAAGGCGAAGGTACTATGACTGAAGGATTCTGCACATAGGGAAGCCCGTAACCCCTGATGGCGGGCAGAACTACATCCTCCAGATCAACAAGGAGGCAAAAGATATCCTCTATCCCCGTTTTGGCAAGATGGCCTGGGGGATGGGAAGTGTGTTCTTGCGTTTGAAGAAGCGGCACCCCAGAGACGATAATAAGAACACGTTGGAGGTTGGCGAAGTTGAGCGTGACCTGGATCAGCTCGCTGACGCCGCCTCCAAACTCAGTGTCGGGGCCACCGGCACAACTGCGGACGGGGAGGGGCGGACGCTCGAAGATGGTGCAGACAAGACTGCGATGTCTGCAGATCAACCTGCAGCATAGCTGCTCGGCGTCCGCCGAGTTACATCGCACCCTCGAAGAGGGTAAGTACGACGTGGCTTTGGTTCAGGAGCCCTGGATCTCTGGGAGTAACCAGGTCTGTGGACTGAAGTCACGTCACTCCAACGTTTTCTACGGAAAAGCGGTATGTAAAAATCGCACGGCGGTTTTAGTGAAGAAAGATATTAATGCATATCTTCTTACTAATTACAGTAACGACGATCTGAAGGTGGTGGCATGCGAAGGAGATGGCGACGAGCCGATAATCGTCGCATCGGCATATCTTCCGCACGCGGAGGACGCCCCTCCAGTACATCTTTGCAGTTTGGTGGAAGTAGCCTCTGAAAGGTGCTGGAAGATGGTGATAGGCGCAGACGCGAATGCACATCATACGGTCTGGGGAAGTAAGGATATTAACGAACGAGGTGAGTCACTTCTTCATTTTATTCTCACTTCCAAACTTGCTATTGCTAACAGAGGGGAGGACCCTACCTATAAAGGACCTACCTCTGAAAATGTTCTTGATATTACTCTATACACCGACTGTAATACAGTGATAGATGAGTGGAAAGTGCTAGACAAGCCATCCCTCTCTGATCACTACTACATTCATTTCTCTTTTAATACATCTCTGACCCGAAAAAGACTCTCGTACAGGAATCCTAGGAAAACGAACTGGGAGCTGTACGAGAGACTTATGAAGGCAAATATCGCTTGGAAGTGTAAGACAAGCACGAAGGAGGACATCGAATCCTCCCTCAAATATCTTGTGAATCTTTTTATGAAGAATTTTAAAATCGCTTGCCCCCTTACTAGGCCAAAGTCTAGATCCAAGCCTCCCTGGTGGAACGAGAACTGGAGAAACTTAGACGTGAGGCTAAAGAACTGTTCAAATTGGCCAAAGTAGCCGATTGTAAAGAGTGCTGGGGGGAATATAGGGATTTGCGCCGGCTATTCAAAGCTGCAAAGAAAGCTGCTATGTTAAGAGGGACTCGTGGAAGGACTTCTGCGGCCACATTGAAGGGGTCCCGGAACTGTCAAGGTTAAGGAAGCTGCTTGCAAGCTCGACAACCTCACCGGGGCTCGTTAAAAGACAAAATGTTGAATGGGTGGACAGCGCCAAAAGCTCTCTAAATTCTCTGCTGGAGGTGCATTTCCCGGAGAGCCGAGAGCCAGAATCGCAATTAATTCCGCCCGAACAAAACTGCAGAATCCCAGTAGCAGCGGGGTCTCCTAACGAGGCAAAGGCTCTACTGGGCAATTGACTCGTTTGATCCGTATAAGTCTCCGGGTAGAGACAAAATAATTCCGGCTATGATTCAAAAGTCAAAAGACATAATAGCATCATGGATACTGGCTATTAACAGAGGATGCCTAGAACTGAACTACGTGCCCGAATCCTGGAGGGTAGCAGAGGTTGTTTTTATACCGAAAGCAGGTAGAAGCGGTCACTGCTCAGCCAAAGATTATAGGCCAATCAGTCTGACATCATTCATTGCTGAAGATTCTAGAGAGGATAATTGAAGGGCAAGTCTGTGGAGACGGCCCTACATTCAGTTGTTGTATCAATTGAGACGACACTGGAACGAAAGGAATACACGCTGGGGGCTTTTCTAGATATAGAGGGCGCCTTCAATAATGTGACGAGTGAAGCCATTTTGAGGGAGCTTGACGAAATCGAGATATGCCCAGCAACCGAACGATGGATAGGAAGCGTCCTAACTCGAAGGCTTATTGCTGCAGAATGGGCGGGTTCTGCAACTGTCAGAGAGACCAGCAGGGGTACACCACAGGGAGGAGTACTGTCCCCACTGCTGTGGAACTTAGTGGTCAACAGACTACTTATAAAACTCAACGAGAGGAGGCTAAATACCACTGCGTACGCGGGTGACCTTGTAATCCTAGTCGCAGGCAGCTGCACCAGCACTTTGAGAGACCTTATGAAGTCGGCGCTGAACGACGTACATGCTTGGGCAACTTCCGTCGGACTCTCAATCAACGCTCAAAAAACGGAAATTGTGCTCTTCACAAGGAGGTACAAAATCTCACAGATAACCCCCATAAGGCTAGGAGGCGACATCATACCGCTTAAAACGCACGCTAAATACCTTGGATTAATACTAGATAGTAAACTATCCTGGAAGCTTAACATCGAAGAAAGAGTGAAGAAAGCTTATTGTGCGCTATATGCCTGCAAGAAATTGCTAGGAAAAACATGGGGGCTCAGCCCTTCACTTACTCATTGAACATACACAGCCGTTGCCAGACCCATCCTTTTATACAGTGTGCTGGTTTGGTGGACGGCGTTGAAAAAGAAGGTATATTCAGGGATGCTGGAAAGTGTTCAACGGCTCGCTGCACTCAGCGTTAAAGGGGCGTTGAAGACCACTCCAAGTAAAGCTCTGGAGGCACTACTTCATTTACCACCCCTGGACCTTGAAGCCACTTTTGCAGCAAAGAAAACTGCGCTGCGGCTCACTGTTTCGGGGCAGTTCAAGAAGAGAAGCTATGGACATAGCTCACTTGCAGAAGAAATCGCGGGGGAGTTTGACTACATCACCCCACAAACGAACTTAAGGAGACGATTTAAAGCTACCATTGACACAAAACTCATGGAGCAAGAAGCCCAACCAGGGTGAAGTCTTCAACTTTTACACAGACGGATCGAAGATGACGATGGGAGTAGGAGCCGCTGCCTACTGTCACGAGCTCAACATAGAGCGGTCTTTCAGACTACCTGACTACTGCAGCGTCTTTCAGGCGGAAGTCTTCGCTGCAGGTGGAGCGGCAAAACTTGCATTAACCGCAGAAACGCGGAACAGTCTCATTGACATTCATATAGATAGCCAAGCAGCGATAAAAGCTCTAGTATCTGGTGTTATAAAATCCAAACTTGTGTTGGATACTAGGAATGCCCTCAACAGACTCGGGGAAAACAGGAAAGTACATATTCTCTGGGTCCGTGGTCACGCGGGAGTTGAGGGCAACGAGAAAGCGGACGAGTTAACTAAAGAAGGAGCTACCCAACCGGAGGACGCTTCGGAGACGGTACCCTTACCACTATCCGCCGTCAAAGGTGACCTTAACGAAAAACTCATCAGATCTGCCGAAAGAAGATGGCGCAATACCCCAACGTGCAGATCCACGAAAATACTATGGAACTCATACAATAGAAATGACAAACTTCTTATTGAAACTTTCGCGAGCGGACTGCAGGATATTAGTTCAGGTGATAACTGGACACTGCCTGCTGGGTGCTCACCTGTCTATCATGAACCTAGTATCTACGGACCTCTGTCGGAGGTGTCTGGAACCGGGGGGCAAAAGAAACTGTGGAACATGTATTATGTCATTGCCCAGCTCTTGCACGATCAAGACTTAGTTTCTTTGGAGAGCCGTGGCTGATTGACCTACAATGTATGACTGAACACAATCTATCAACGATCCTAAACCTCGCAAAGAAAATGAAATCCTTTGGATACTACACATTCCAGGGCTGAACAAATTCTCTCCAACTTCACTTGTACATGCACTGGCAAAGCTAGGGACCCATGGGGTCTATGCTCGGTCTTACAGACCAGCCAGATAAACCTAACCTAACCTAACCAGTGCATTTAACGGGAAATACAATTTATTTGACCACTCTTACTTTAACTGTTCTAAGTAGTTGATTTAACTGTTCTTATTTCTCTTGGTATAGTGTTATCTGTGGAAGAACAGACCTCCGGAGCCGGTGAATTATTGATTATTCTTTTTGCACGCGACACGTTTCGTCGGTACCGTTTCGCATTCTCAGTTGCCTCTACAACCATCTCAGATCCAGTCCTTTTTATGACGCGGTAAGGGGTTGGATCAAACGTTGATGCTAATTTACCGACTAATCCTTGCCTTTTCAACACTAATGTATCGTTCTCTTCAATTTGAATTGGTTTTGCTCGTCAGTAAGTATATTCTCTGCAAGATTAGGAATAAATTTTCCAACAAAGTTGACCAGTCCCAGAAAACTTCGCACTTATTCAGCTGTAGCTGGTTCGCGAAACTGCTTGATAGCGTCCAGCTTCCTTACTTCTGGTGAGACTCCTTTTGCTTATAGTATCCCATAAAATACCAACTTTGTCACACTGTCGATACTACAGATAGTTGTTCCCTTGAGGGAAAATTAACCTTCTGGGACTAATATTTAACGACATTCGAAAATCAAAGCAAAAACCACTCTTTTTATTTGTACTTTTCTTGGTCAGGTGAATTCGTCACAAATGTGCTACAATAAAATAGAATTAGCTTATGGATATTTGTGTTTCCCAATTCACTTACATATATTTACAGATTTATTTTAAGTAATTTACTCAGCCCAAAGAGATGTTGTTTGGCTTTTTTCATTTTCAGTCTCTTGTTCAGATTTTCAATGCGGAAGTGTATTCGCGATTTAAAGAATAACTTTTTTACCGAATCCTGCAAATCAATGTTTTTAGTTTTGGCGAGCAAAATATTTTGAATCCCGTTACAATGAGTTACCTTCTGTATTATTGACAACTTGGAAGACTGATTCAAGTTTTTTCACCAATTTCACCAACAAACAACTGGGAAGGTTTTTTTAAGTTGCCATTGGAGACTTGGTCAACCCACGTAAAAATACTTTCTTCACTGTTGCAATCACTCAAATTTAGCTTTCGGACATATTCAATTCCATCCTCATGAAGTTCTCCAATATCTTCATTAACTTGACTCTGTTCAAGTTCATTTAAGTCTTTGTCTTCAACCTCAAACTCATCAAAAAAACTTGTTTCATTAGGAAAGTCTGTTTTCAATAGCGAAATACCTATCTTGAATGGAGACAAAACTTTGCAACCAATTTGTATCGTCATTTTGGACGTTTCCGGAACCCCGCAATAGTTCTGAGTTTTGCGCTGTGAGTAAAAGACATTCATAAATTAGACTTTGATGTTATTACATTATATTTAACCCCTGAATGTACCTGTTTCCTCTAAATGGGCTAGGACCTTGGCTTTTCGTATACACGCACTGGATGTGCTTATAAGCGGGATTTCGATAAAAGCAGTCTCCGCTTATATGTACTATTTGTCTTGCATTTTGGAGGGTGCTTATGTCCGCGGAATGCTGTATATTCTGAAGCAGAATTTGAAATGTCTATCACATTTTTTTGTCAGGCATCCTTTGGCATTTAAATATGACTTTAACTACCGCCAGAATATAAAAAAAAAAACATTTGACACTTTTTATCTCATTTATTATATAGAATTCTTTGGCTTTGTAATCATGTAAAACGTTAACAAAAACTTTGACATGACAGATACAAAACTTGTTTTCAGATTTTAAAAATCTGTCCATACAAAATGTACTTATATAGAAATGATCAGCGTCACCAGGAGATTCGATTTAGCCATGTCCGTCTGTCTGTCTGTCTGTCTGTCCGTCCGTCCGTCTGTATACAGTTTTTTTTTTATCGAAGGAGTTGAGCTATCGTGACGAAATGTGAGTGGCGTGAGTGGCACACGGGAACATGAGTAAGAACAAGTTCGAGAATGGACCCGATCGGACCATTTTAAGGGGTACCTCCAGCACTAGTCTGTTATGTAAATCACAAAAATTGCTTTGAAACCAAAATTTTTCAATATATTTCGATGAAATTCGATATGTGAACATATTTAATGGCAAATAATCGGGCATGTCTCAGAAATCGAATACGACAGAAAACGTTCGATTTCGCTTAAATTTGTATGGAAATTTCATTGATTTCGAACGTTTTCAATCGTATTCGATTTCTGTGACATGCACGAATGTGATTTCCAAAATTTTAAAAAGTGGGCGTGGCGTTTTTTGAAAATTTTCTCCCACACCCGAAATTCAAATGGGACTTGAACGAAAGTTGGCACGTATGTATGCTTCCTTTGTAGCCATAAGTATCCGCTCCAAAAATTTTCTTGATCGGTCCATTAATAAGGGTACTTCCAGTACTAGGGTCTGTCACAAAAATCCCAAAACTGCCCCAAGATCAGACTTTTTCAAAATATTTGAACATGTGTGTCTGTGTCGGGTATTGTAGAGTCAGGCTCGCCTGCTTTTGCGTTTAAATTTCAAGCGTAGAATTTATGAATGAATCGCGGAAGGCAATTTATTTGGATCGAACCAATGATGACTTAATTGTGATGAAAAGAGGCTTAATATATGAGCATGCTTAAAACTTCGCCACAATACAATGAATGAGAACAAGAATAAGAAATTAATAAAATAAATTTTCTCGTTTCTCACGCCTTTTCTTTCAACAATATCGAATAAAGTTCGACGAAAGAAGAATTGATTTTAACACCAAAGCTTCTTAATTAAAACAAAAAAAAACTTCGTTTCCTTTCAATGTGAAAATAATTTATTTTAAATGTCTCAAAAAGTTTACTGAACTTTTTTGATTAAAAGGAACAAAAATTTGCGTTCATAAGTATTACCATAAAAGCCAATAAAATTAAAAGCGCTCTCGATGATAAAAAAGCAAATCAAAGCAAAGTCGTTAAACAAAAACGAAAACAAATTCTGATAATAAATGCTGTAATGAAATCAAATTAAATTAGATCAAAATACGCAAAGGTAAATGAGCTAATTTCCTAAGTAAATATAATAAAAATAATTTCAATAAGATTTTTTGCAATAAATGAAATGGAAAAAGAGGGTATTTTTTTCAAGTAAATTCAAATTTATTCTTACAAAGTTTCAATGTATTACTTCTTCGTGAAATGCAGCACGCATTTCTCAATAATTCCAAAATTCAGTCGATTTTTACTCCCGATCCGTTCGACAAATTCAATTTTCTTTTTTATCGTAGATGAGAAAAAATATTTTATACTAAAGGCTCAAATAGACTATACAAGCATTTGCACAAAACATTTCCCTTAAGAGATGGAGAAACAATCGATAGCAATATCGATGGTTTCAAACAATCGATAGTTTCGCTTCATTGACATTTATGTACTTTAGCTTTGGAAAGGTGCAGCTGGCGGTGACAGAGGGCTTTCTTCTTTTTGAAATGGACATGTTCCTAAAAATGCCCTTAATTAGATTAGGGCGAGAGCCGCTCGAAAATTCATCTTTCGACTACCACTGTTATCGATTCGCAAAATTATCGATAATCGAAAATATCGATTCTAAAACTATTATCGGATAGATCGATTATTGAAACTATGAGGCCTTTTACATTATAGGGCCCATACACTACACCAGCTTGCTGGCACCATCAAGTGATTGTGCCAGCTGATTGAGCGTGTATGGGGCTGTGGTGCGATTGTACCACCTGCTGGTGCAACATCAAAAAGATTTTGATATTTTCATGATTGTACCAGCATGCTGTTGTAGTGTATGGTGAAAATTGCTCAATTGAAAGATAGCGTCGAAGAGGAATTTTCGGACATCGGAGGAAATATACGACATTTCTCAAATATTTTAATGTCCTCTTTTTAGCGAATTTATTTGGAAATTTTAAAGATTTTTTTTCATTGCTTTTAGTGTACGTTTTACCTTTTAAGGGCATTTTTTCCAGCCGTACTCATGACATGTCTGCTCAAAATTTGGAAACAAATGAATACTGTACCAGCATGTTGGTGTGTTATTATTTTTCTGGATCAATATTTTAGGATCTTACATTCTTGTATAGACGAAAAACTATACCTTGAAGGCTTATTTTTATGTTATAAGAAATTAAGAAAATGTGATGAATATAATTTAAATTAAAGGCGAAACTCCATAAATGACGGCAATGACGGTTGTTGCGGTATACGCGGCAAAGGTGAAAACATTGGAGCTGCTTCCATTGAATCAATGTATTGAAATGTATTTAAATTGAAGCAGCTACATTTCTATCGCCTGAAATGTTCCGTCGTTTCTGGAGTTTCGCCTTAATTCTTTTGACTATATGAAAAGCGTTTAGATAGTTTACTCTTACAAATTGTATAAAGAATATATTTTCAAACAGAAAAATTTAACAACTACTCACTAAAAATTGTCTTTTAGGATCAATAATTAAATTCATTAAAACAAAACAGGTAGTGCTGTATTTATGTTTCTGCTATCAACCCTTAATCAGAGATACATAATTTATTTTGCTAGTATTTTATAAAATATCACCCATGTGTGGAAAAGGAAAATGTGATAAAAGGCATACAAAGCAAGAATTGACGATCAATTCTTTCGAGTAAGTGTAAAAACGAATGCAACTCCAAAAGGGAATATCGATAGGAATTGACGGTCAACTATTGAGGCCTTTTACATTAGTCAATAGTTGACCGTCAATTCTCATTTTCAGTACAAAACGATAACATATCGTTATCGAAAAGTTGAGCGTTTTTTGGTTGCACGTACTCGCTCAATCCGTCTTTGCTCTCTTTCGTTTATCGAACTTATCGATGGCTGGGAACAAATTTCTGACATTTATTTTATTCGTTTTCGTTGATCGTGGAGACAGCATCGCATGCTATTATATGTTTTTACTTATTTTTCTTGATCAATATTTTAGGATCTTACATTCTTGTATGTACCGAAAACTATAAATTGAAGACTACTTTTTATGTTATAAGATTTGAAGAAAAATGTGATGAATATAATTAAAATTTAAGGCGAAACTCCATAAACGATGGCAATGACGGTTGTTGCGGTATACGCGGCAAAGATGAAAACATTTGTGCTGCTTCCATTGAATCAATGTATTGAAATGTATTTAAATGGAAGCAGCTACATTTCTATCGCCTGAAATATTCCGTCGATTCTGGAGTTTCGCCTTTATTCTTTTGACAATATGAAAATCACCTAGATAGTTTACTCCTACAAATCGTTAATAGAATTTATTTTCAAACAGAACAATTTAACAGCTACTCACTAAAAATTGTCTTTTTCAAAAAGCATTTTTAATTCAAGCATTTTGAAATACTCCTAAGCATCAATAATTAAATTCATTAAAACAAAACAGGTAGTGCTGTATTTATGCTTCTGCTATCAACCCTTAATCAGAGATACATATTTTAATTTGCTTGAATTTTATAAAGTATCACCCCTGTGTTGAAGAGGAAAATGTCATAAAAGGCAAACGAAGTAAGAATTGACGATCAATTCTTTCGGGAAGTGTAAAAGCGAATGCAACTCCAAAAGGGAATATCGATAGGAATTGACGATCAACTATTGACTAATGTAAAAGGCCTCATTGACTAATGTAAAAGGCCTCTATGATTGTTGAGCATATCGATTATTTTTACTATCGATTAAAGAAACTATCGATTATGGTAAAAATTGATTACTGAACCTATCGATTATTAAAACTATCGAATATAGAACCAGGGTTCGAAAAGCCTGGCTTTTTTTTCATTCAAAAGGCTGAAGCTGAGCTGCGGCTGTGTAAATTTCAACAGCTCAGCCACAGCTCAGCCACAGCTCAGCCGTGTAATTTACACAGCCGCAGCTCAGCTTAAGCCGTTTGAAAGAATATTGAACGGCTGCGATTTAACAAATAAAAAAAAATAAATAAAACAAAGTAGTAGGTACATTAAAAAAGCACACAATAATTTTAGTGTCTTTAGGATTATTGTTGCTTTTACTATAAAACCCTTACAAAGCTAGACTAACTAGCGAAATCTTTCTAGAAATGCAATGCATGATTTTTGGCAACCTGAAAATATTAATTGAGCGCTACAAAGTTTAAAATTACACCTGATATAGCGAAAAACTCGTTCAAATGACAACACTGTTTCCTTTGCCCCCGTTTGACTCAGCTGCTTTTCGTTTTACGCAGCCACAGCGCAGCCTCAGCCTTAAGGCTCAGTTACTCTTGATTGAACGTAACTTGACTTTACTTATTTAATCAGCTGACTTGATGTGTTTAGTAAATTTTCTATGGGAGCAGTTACTGAAAACTTAATTTGACTTAAGATAAGAATCTGTGGAAAACAGATTTCTATAAGTTAAGTCAAGTAACGTTCAATCAAGAGTAACTGAGCCTTTAAAATTTAAACAAACGGCTGAGCTGTTGAAATTTACACAGCCGCAGCTACAGCCGCAGCTACAGCCACAGCTTCGTTTTTTGAAAATTGGCTGTTTAATAGTCAGCCAACAGCTATTTTTTAGTGCTTTAGCTGTTTGGCAGCCAGCCTTTCGAACCCTGGCTCTAACATGCTTGTACAGCTGTGTCATTCATTTCAAGTATTACAGTATTAGAAACGAGCTAATAGGCAATTCAACAAAGCCAATAGGCAATTCACCAAAGGCAACAACAACCACACGGCATACCAGGCAATCCACCACGATGCCTCTTTGGGCATTCATTGATTCATTTCTTTACAAGTGTTTGAGAAGTGCGGTAGTGGGATAATGAATAATGCAAACTGGCGTCAAGCATCAGAGGCATGTTATTTAAAAACGAAACCTACGGGGAGTTGTTTAGAAAAGCTGCTTGTTGGCTTATTTGACGTAGCCTTAGCTGTTTCACTCACAGGAGCAGAACACTTAGAAAACTAAAGTGCAATTGCATTACAAAAATGCATGTCAATCAAAAAACTGACTAGAAATGTGATATATTGGATAATTATAAGTTATCTTATAAAACAAGAACTAACCTATTCTGTGTCTTTATTCTAAACATTGAAAATTCTGCTCTAAAAATTTCGAAATCCCGCTAATTATCCTAAATAATTTTGCCTAAGAGAAATGGTGCTTTACTATATCCAATATACCTAATTGGTTAACGCAGCACTGGTAAAGCGATAGTTTATGGGAGAAGTGGTTGCTTTCTAGCCTGCACGCACATTTAAAATTCTACAAAATTATACATTGGAAGGGGTTTCATGGAGAACTAGTTCTGGTGAAGTTGGAACTAGAAAAACGCCACAGTATATCTACTCGGATTTTCTTCAGGATATGAACAAATCAAGCTGTTGAGCTCTCTTGTGACGTCATAGAATTGAATAGGTTTTTGATAACTGTAGTGGGTTATTTTCTTTTATGTCATGACCAGTGCTGCCTACTTGGTTCTTCTAGGCAGCTCTAACCTTTTTTGTTGCCAGCTTGTGGGGAAATTTACGGGAATTACAGCAGACTCCCCAGTCTAGCTTTTTTCAAAAACGATTTAAGCTCTTTTACATGTGCTTATTCGCTTATTTCATAATATCTAATTTATCAATAAGGAAAGTCCTGATAACACCATAAAGTTTTGGGCAGAAGAAGAGTTAGATAATATTTTATCTGGTCCCTGAAATAAATTTATATATTCACTAGAGTTGCAACGGATATCCGGCCACTATCAGGCCACTATCCGGTATCCGGCCTTAAATCCCGCTAAACATATTTTTGAGTCTGAAAATTTTAGAGTCTAAAAAGAGTATTACTTTATACTGATTTTAAAGTCCTCATACATAAGAGTCTAAAAAAAAGTATAGCAGAATTATAAATTTAACCATTTTTTTACTGTATTATTTTTGAGCACTTTGAAACACTCTTAACAGACTTTAAATTCGAAACGCTCAAAATGATGGAGTCTGAAAATACTCTAAATTGATATTGTTCTTAAAGCCCTCATAAATAAGATTGAAAGATAATTATCATAAATTTGAGTGTTTTTTGATTGTTATATTACTGAGTTTAAAAACAGTCTTAATTGACTTTAAATTCAAAGTGCTCAATATTATGCATTTGAAATACAACCGTGAGTGATGATTTGATTGCAAATGCAATACTTCATGTATTATTGTTGTGTGTATGTGTAAAATTGTGAAAAATTCGAATAAATATTGGAAAAAATGTCGAGAAAAGCGATCAAGAAAGAATGCAAAGATATTATCGAACATTTAACAAACAAACAGCAAAGTTTTGGGGCGAAAACATCTGGAGTGGAAAATTTCGTCGTAAATGCTTTAGTTATAGTATGCTTTTTTTTATCAACCTCTTTTAATATTTAAATTATTATTTTCAAGTCAAAATAAATGAAGACAGATTTTTTTTTTAAACTACATCTCTAAGAATTTGTTTTTATTTTTAGTTTTCAAGTCAATATGATTTAAGACTGATGTATTTTGAAAACTAGTTATCATTATAAGAGTTTATTGTTGTTGCAATTTTTAATTCAAAACGATTTATTGGAAACAAATAAAAAAAATTACGCGAAAAATGTATGATTTTAATTTCAAACAAATGAACAAAAAGCGGTAAAAATAGTGGTAAAAAAGCGAATTGATATACGTCTCATTTAGACTGCAAAAATACAATTGTCATTCTTCAAAAAAGAGCATAAAAAATCTTTAAAAAGGGTACAATAATACTGTAAAGACACGGTTTTAAAAGTCTAAAAAGATTCTAATTGTTTCCTGGGAAGAGTATAAAAAAAGTCTTAAAAGAGTATAATAAAACTCTAAAAACACAGTTCGATTATACTTTTATTACACTATTATTTTAGACTCAAACGTGTGTCCCTTTTCAAAGAAAAACACACTATTTTTAGAATATTTTTGAAGCTCAATTTAGACTGTTTTGCTCAAAATTTTGAGTCTAAAAGTAGTCTAGACCAAACGATTATGTACAGTACTTCCCGCTGAATTGCAACAGCGAAATTGTTCAACTTTTGTTAGCAATTAAGCAAAGATTTCAAATAACAGAGTATTCGGATAATTGCAGAATTGTTTCAGATAAGCGAATACATATATGGTTTAATGAATCAAATTTGCACTTAATACAGTTTAAGGTAAACTTCAAACGGTTCAGAAATGTATTTATATACATGTGTACGTATGTTTCATTACCGAGTGCCGTTTGAAAAAAGGTTTATATAGATTTGACATTCGTATATCCAACAAATAACACGAAAAAAATAGAAGTTTTGATAGTTGCTATTATGCGAGTTTTTTTTTCATGTAGTTATGCGTTAAAAAATGGTTTTTATTAAAAATCGTGGCAATTAGGAGAGTATTGCAAATGAGCGTGAAACCTATATGCGGGGGGAAAATCTCCTACGTCATATGGGGAAAACTCGTTTCAAACATTTTGTAGCGAATGCGAAAGTTCAGTTTTAAATTAAGCGTCACTTATCTATGCTTTGATATTGACAGCTGACGTGCCGTGCAAGTCCCACATATTTTCTGTTCGAGTTTTGCCCTATGATCCAAAAAAAATAAGTTATTTAATTTATCTGTTTTCGTAAAGAAAATGAATTTAAATATGTTCTCCAAGGCTTTTTTTTGGATAACTTTTAAATATTGTTTTGAAATCTACAAATCAATACACATATCAAATCAATCTACATAAAAGAAAAATATAACATCCATAGGATTTGTATATTTTTCGAATGTTAATATTCGCAAAACATTCGCATAAAATATTGCGAGTGTCAGGAATATGCGAATATTCGTGTATGCGAATATTCGTAACATCAATAGTATATACAACCAGAAACTATTTAGCTTTTTTTTGTTGGTGGTTTTTTTGAACTTAAACTAGCTTTTTCCCCGTAAAATAGCTTTTTTTGATTTTAGAAAGTTGACAGCATTGATGATAGGTTTCTACAAGCGTTGCCGTTTCGAATTGTATCAAATTGGATACATTCAAAATGCAAAGATTGAATACGCTGCTTCTCAATGCGCCCGCTTACACATACCTTCAACATCGTTCAACATATCCCCAGCGGCTAACAGTGCCTACCACCTACAAAGTATACGAGACTGTAAGCGACCTGAATATTAATAGCTTACAAAGTATGCGAGATTGTAACCGAACTGCCTGATAATAGCTTACTTTATGTGGTGGTGGTAAGCGTTCACTCCTAAAAAACTGCCACGCTCGAACAAAAGTATACTAGGATGGTATATGAGGAGGTATGCATTACCGCCTACGGCCAGCGAAATGTGTTACGGTTCATCGGTTCTGTAAGCAGCATTTTAGCCGCCTAGTCAACGTTTTTAGAGAGAGAAGAGTAGAGAAAGGAATCCTCACTGTCTCAAATGAAAGATAAGGTAAATCGAAAAATTTGGGCATGATTTCATATGTTTTTCATTCAGGTTTAGAGGTCGGACCGATTTATATTATATTTATTTGGCTGCGAAAAAAAAAAACGGAGTCAGTGGCAACGCTGGGTTGCACAAGCTCCCTGGCTTAGCGATTTTCCCGCAAATAGGAAGTGTCGCTTGCAGTGTTGTATGGTTCGGCTATCGCGCTCGGCAGTGAAAAGTGATTTCATTCATAATCCCGTAAATAATCATGTAAATGAATTACTAAATTTGTGAACTAAATTGGCATTTTCTGTATAAGACGAAGATAAAAGAATTTCAGATATATACACGTTCGTTCTTTTCGTTGTTGTTTTTGTGTGTCTTCGCTGTGACGAATGACGTCACTTTACCAAACACAGACGTTTTTTCATCATCATCTTTGCCAGGAATTACTTGCTTGACTTTTGTTTCTTTTTTTTTTTCTTTTGCAAAAGAAAAACCTTCAATGACGTCATAGCGTGGAAGCTGATTTATTTTAGGAAATCAAAAGAGATTCAATTTAAAAGCAAAGAAAAGAAAAACTTAATTTTAATTCGGATCACGAAGAAGTCTGCGAATATTTAAATATTGCTTATACGTTTGAAGTGCCGTAAGGATGATTGTTCTCGTCCATTGATGGCGACTAGAGCTTCCTCTGTTTTGCCTTTCAAATTGTGGAACGGAAAGTTCGTTAGATTTTCAAAGTCCAAGAACATAGAGCATACAAATGTCGTGTGTTACGTGTGCGTTTGCATGTATTTCATTTGCATCCCCTGCAGAAAGTTTGAGGTCAATTTCAACAAAGTCACTAGACCACGGTATGGACCTAATGTCACTAGTTAAAATGACGGCAGTTTGTTGTATGAAATGTTGTATGATTGCAGTGGGACTAGATCTCTTTGAAACAGACAATTTCCCTGTTTAGATTAAGAGAGACACTGGAAGGAAACACATTAGAGTGACGAAGACTAAAGACATTCCATCTCCGTCAATCTCATGTGTTTCCTTCCAGTGTCTCGCGTTTTGTCTCCCTGTTTAAACCGGGAAAATGTCTAGTTAAAAGGAGATCTACGGAGAGTGAGTCTGACGATTTCTTTACGGTTTGTACTTTGATTGCGAAGCCGAAAAAAAAAAATTGTTGTCTGCTCTAACTTTGCATTCTGGTTGTTGCACCACCAAAGGGTGGTTAGCTGAACGGGTCGGGGTTCGATCCCTGGCTCGGGTGAGAAGGTTTTTTTTTATTTTTTCAATTACATTAGGTTTTTTTTTATGTGCTTACATATTTTAATTTTTTTTTTTTTTAATAGTTTATTTTGAAAAAAATAAGTTTGTAAGCATTTTTTTTATATTTCAATTTTTTTAAATATTTATTTTTCAATTAAAAATTTTTTGTAGTGAAAAGTTCTATACGTGCGTTCACAAAAACTTGAGCAACCAAAAACTCTGTCTTGAGTCTGTCTTGTCCCCGTTTAAACAGGGCGACAAAACGCGATACACTGGAAGGAAGCGCATGAGAAAGACGGAGATGGAATGTCATTCGTCTCTGTCACTCTCATGTGTTTCCTTCCAGTGTCTCTCTTAATCTAAACACGGACACAGCGATATGATCAACACATTAAATTTGCTTGTTTAGCGTAATGGTTAAGACGTTGAATTACCAGACCAGAGCTCAACGATTCGAAGCTCGGCCGGGGCGAGAAAATTAAAAAAGAAGTAAGAAAAAAAATTTTTTAGAGCAAAAAAATTGTTTTTTTTTTTAAATAATTTTTTTCATAAAATTTGTAAAAATACAAATTGAAAAAAAATCAACCCAACTGTATATACTCCCCGGTCTAGTTCATATGTGCCAAAATCCTGACTGGTTATTTTCAAATGTTAACGCAATGTTAAATGCGTCAGTTGAGCCCATGCATACGCAAATTAAGAGGGATGAGTCCTAGTCACTTTTGGTCTAGTCCTACTTTCTGCAGGGTTTTTAAAGATAATTTCCATATACCTATACACCAAAAAAACAAGACACATCAATCAGAAAACTTGTTCATTCGAAATAAAATACACACACACACACATAAATCAGATTCAATGGTGAATATACATTTTTAAGTTTTGGTAAACTTTCATGTTAAATAAGAAAAGCAAAATATTCAGCCCTATTCTAAATGAATATTCCGAAGGGTTTTTTTCCCTAGAAGCTTTTCTCAACAGAAAAAAGAAACTATTGTAATCATCAATCAAGTAAAGAATGTTATGACCTCTGCTTAAAAATGTTCGAAATTCTTGCTCCCTTTATATTCAGTTCCCCAGTGTGTTTAGAATGGGAGAATTTTTTTCCAATCCGCGCGGAAGAACTCCCCGGGATTATTTCGAGTCGGGCTAATTATCTTTGAATCAAATCCAGTCAAATTTCGATAAATCGAATCTTAGATATCACATAAATTTGTTCGATTCATAGACACTGGGGTCCGTAAATTAGGGCTTTCACTCCTACTATCGCGGCAACGTGAAATTTCGTGACTATCCACAACAATTTTCACTTGATCTCCATTTTGAGTTAACATAAGAGTCTGTTGATCTGAAGATCTCTATAACACCGCATGGCGATTTAATGAGAATATAGCTCAAGTATGTACGGCAGAGCGGGGCTAGTTGAGCAATGGGGCAATCGAAATATCTCCGAAACTATACATCGTACGCTAATGCATCATATTTGGGGAAAGAACCGACCTTGGGGGAGGAACTTATTGCGGCACCCCCAGTGACGACTTTTCGATCGGGTGAAGTGTACGCACGCTTTGTTTATTTAACGAATAAAAACAAAAAAAAAAATTTCACGTCAATATTTAGTCTGTACGAATCAATTATTTTCCGTTTTGCAATCAGGTCTGTGTTAAACTTTCATAAATATTGTGTATTTTTGGTATGTATAAAATTTTGAGATATAATTCCGTTTGTTTACAGTGTCACTTTTTCTAAAAATTTTTGAGTTGGGGCTAGTTGAGCAATATTGCTCAACTAACGTACCCCATAGGTGGGGTAAGTTGAGCACCTCTAACTTTTTTCACTTAAACCGCTGTATCTCTTAAATGCGATCTATTAGAAAAGAATTACTATGGTAACTTTTGGAAAGGGATAAATTAGCCACCCAATAGTATGCATAACAAGACAATACGGCTTATCGTTGAGGAGCTATGACCGCTGAACTGAAAAAGTGCTCAACTAGCCCCGCTCTACCCTACATTACAGAGTCTGAGAGGGATCCCACCTATAAATGAGGGAGCCGAGAGAACTTTTTCTTGTGCTAATGGAGCTGCATCGCTTCCAAAATACGCAGCAGCTTGGCAAATGACCCACTTGACCCTTTTTAGATTTTCTTCCTAACATCCCAGCAAACATTCAAACGATGTTTTCGCGATGATCTTCTCGCCTGCAACCATTGATTTCTTATTGAGGGATAGTGAACCTTGTTCGATACTTGTCAGGTCGCCAGCGACCCGGGAAAATACGTAATACATGAACTTTGTAATTTAATTATTCATTTATAAATTCAAAGAAGACGAACTATGCATTACCAGGTTATCGGAACTGTAAGGAGTAGAAGATTTTTGTTAAATTTTCTACCAACAACAACCAAATCGACATGTGCTTACAGTTTCAATTACAATGGTAATGCACGATTTTCCTAGGACATCGCTGTACAAAAATTCATTGCTAACGAAATGGGTAGTTAAAGACTGTCCCAGAAATAACTGTCCTTTTGTTGTTTTTTTTTTTTTTTTTTTTTTTTGCAAAAAAACCAATGATGTTTTTTTAAAAATTCTTTCAGTTTATTATTAAGTGAACATTACAAAATAAATAAAAATTTTAATTACACTGAAAAAAATACACTTAAAAAAAATTATACACTTTTTTATTAAGGTCCTTCATTAGGTTTTTTACCGACCTTTCGTTCACCTTAGTGTATGCCCGACGCCATTTATGTCGAAATATTTCGATGTTCTTCGCAGTTTGTTTGGTCTTCTTAAGGTTCCTTTTCATTAAAGCCCAATATTTTTCGATTGGACGAAGTTCGGGGCAATTCGGAGGATTTGCTTCTCTTGGTACCACAGTGACATTATTGGCTTGGTACCAATCCATCGTTCTCTGGGCGTAGTGAGATGTTGCTAGGTCAGGCCAAAATAGTACTGAACCTTGGTGTTGACGTATAAAAGGCAGCAAACGCCGGTCCAGACACTCTCTGATGTAAATTTCGGTGTTGATTGTGCGATCCGTCACAAATTCCTTACTTCGAAGGCCACATTTGAAAATGGCCTGCCACACCATGTATTTCTTTGGAAATTTGGTATGTTTTTCGGTGGTAAATTTAGAGAATGCTCCACCCCTTCTAACCGCAGTATAATATCCGTGTCCAGGTAACTGCTTGAAATCCGCTTTGCAATACGTTTCATCGTCCATGATCACGCAATCAAATTTGGTCAGGTCATCGCGATACATTTTCCGAGCCCTCCTCTTGGTTTCGGCGTCCTTTTCTTCTGACCTATCAGGTACTTTTTGTACTTTATAGCTCCTTAGGTTGTAAAATTTTTTAATCCGTTGAACACTTGACTTCGATGTTCCCGCTTTTGCTGCCATATCACGAACCGAAGTGCCTGGATTCTGAGTAAACAGCCGCTTAACGTTCTGGGCCACCGCTTGGTTCGCTGGACCACTTTTTCTCCTGATCCTGGTGTTTGTAAGTCTGTCTGTATCGTTTTATGGTCTTACCGATAGTTTTTTTCGCACACGCCAACTTCCTTAGCGATCTTTTTGTACGTGGTGTTTGGATTTTCCAGGTGTTTGTAAATAATTGCTTTCCGCTTTTCTTCTTGTTGAGACGATATCTTTTCAGTAGCTCTTTTATTTTACGAATGAGTATTTTTTTTTAATCTGCAATATTTATACTTTATTTAGGTACCAAATATGTTGCTATAGAGTTAACACTTTTTTATAAATAGCCTAAAAACAAAAGGACAGTTATTTCTGGGACAGTCCTTATGTTGAATGTTAAACTTACTTTGCTTACCTTTTCCCGTTGGGATTGCTATTGGTAGGCAGTTCGCCTACAATCTCGCATACTTTGTAAGCTATTGATAGGCAGTTCGCTTACAGTCTCGTATTCTTCCTAGGCAGTTGGCCGCTGGGCGCGGGATGCCGTCAATTGTGCAGGATTGAAAGTCGCCTGATTTGACACTGATTTATAAAATATTATGCAAAAAAAGTTGAATATAGGGAAGTTAGATTGTTGAACCGAGAAGCAAATTATCAAAATGTTCTTAAATTTTATTTATTTTTTCGGTTTTGTTTTCATCTAAGCACCGATGAAGTTGACATCCCAAGATAATTTTCAAGATAAAAGGCAACCAATATTTTTAAAGAATGTTAAAAATGAATATCAAGATCAAAGCAAAAAAAAAAAAAAACTACGTCCTCCATTAAGTACTGATTTATTCATAGATATAAGTCGATTGGCTCTGCTCACTCTGCCATCCGTAATGTACGTCCCTCGAGTACTAGCTTGTTTTCAATGAAGATTCCAAAATCTTAGAGGAACTTTGAATTTTTCGAAGTAGAAGACTTCAAGTTTTCAAATTTAACATGTGAATAAAGTACATATTTCTTACAATGCAACCAAAAGCAGTTTACTCGATCTTATTGTGAACTATATTTAATGCATGCCGAGCTAAGCAATTAAAAAAAAAAAGGCAAAAATTTCACATCTCATCTTTATGCATAAATACGGCCCATTGTTTTATTATTATTTATTAATTTTCTTTTTCGTCTTGGATTTCGTGCAGCGTTGTTTTGGATTCAAACTGCTGCTTGTCTATTTTTCCCAGATTTCTTCCAATCAAATGCATTAGGGTCCAAATAAAGTTCGGTTGCTTAAATCAAATGCCACAGAAATGTCCAATCGATCTTTCTAAAGATTTAAATTGTAATCAGTAACAGAATAAGCAATGAGTCAGTTGTAGGAATGCGTCCAGCATTATCAATATTTTGACATAAACGCCAAGTGGTGCATGCAAAGAAAACGTTCATCCATTGCAACTAAACTTGATAGTAGAAGGTCGTTTGGATTTGATTAATTTAGAGTCTTGAATTAGCAGATGCAGTGCTGTCGGGTGGCGCAAGTGAGTCTGTCAAAGAAGAAGGGTGTTATAGTCAGACGAACCTGACACACACAAATTATTATATTTTTTTTGAATAATTTTTTGTAGAACAGCCCCGTGTGGGTGTATTCTCCATAGCTGTAAAATATTCAATCTATCAGGGTCATAGTCTTCACCTCGGTTTAAGAACTTCGAAAGTTTACATTCTCGAATATATTCTTTTAGTTTTCATGCCAGTTTAAATCAATCATATGGGCAATGGAGTAATGAGCCGATCAAGTTCCTAAGAAGGACTGGCCTTGGGCCGATCAAAATCCTACCGGTTATATAATGGCAGTTCGCTCCATCGAATTCGGCTAGCCAGCGGTCGGTAATAAATAAAGGGTAGTCTATAAATGACACTTTCAAAAACTTAGAATATATATAAGAAATTTGTTTTTTATTTTCCTTATTTCACTATCCTAAAACCAGACAAAATTACGACAATTGACCCAAAAAAAAAAAACGAACCTACGGTCAGCCGTTTTTCGGACTAAACCCTCTCCAATGACAGGCCCATGTTAAAAAGGTCAGTTGAATGCATTGGAAGTAGAATTGTGAAGGGACTAGTACTGATAACATGAAGCACTGACCGAAGGGTACACCTGGGTCAGTCCATATTACTGCAGAGTCGGTTTTTGAATTTCATCAAAATGTTACCCTCCAAAAAATAATTCCAATTTAGAGCAATTTTTGTGATTTTTATAACAGACACTATTGCTGCGAGGGTAAAACTAAAATGGGCCGAACACATCCAATCTTGAACTTGTTCTCACTCATATTTTCGCCAATCGGCTTACCGAACTTAATCAAAAAAAGCCTTCTGGACGCTACACACGAACGCACAAACGCAACAAAGCCTTTACACAGCGTGTGTGTGGGGGTATAAAAACAATTCAAATACCCCGTTGCTCTCGTTTTCCTCCATTAATTCAATATAAAACTTAGAAATTAAATTAAAACAATTTATTAAAAATATAAATTTTTTTTTTAACGACTTCCAGCAAATGTTAAGCGTTGTTAATGTTTGCGTCGAAATTTTACATCAACGTTAAGTCCAACGAATACGTAATGAACAATATTGTAGCTTAACAAGTAAGGGTGTTATAGTCAGGCGAGCCTGACAATAGAATACCCGACACAGACACATATGCTCAAATATGTTTTAATATCAAGAGGTGTTTAAGGCCATAAGAGGCCCCATATACCGACTTTTGTTAAATTTATTTTTGAAAACTGCCCCTTTGCCCCGCCCACTTTTCCAATTTTTTTGAAATATAATCGGAGGCTTAGATATACGCTCTAATCCTAAGTTTTATTGAAATATTTCGAAAAAATCCGGTTTTGGGGCACTTTTGAGATTTTTGTGACAGACCCTAGTACTGGAGGTACCCTTAATAATGGACCGACCAAAACACATTTTGGGGAGGATGTTTGTGGCTACAAACGAGGCATAAGTGCCACCTTTCGTTCAAGTCCCATTTGAATTTCGGGTGTATGAGAGAATTTTCGAAAAACGCCCTTTGCCACGCCCACTTTTCCAATTTTTTGAATTCATAGTAATTGCCTTTAAACATGTTCAAATTCCAAATTTCATCAAAATATCTTGAAAAACCGCGATTTTAGGGCAGTTTTAGTGATTTTCATAACAGACCCTAGAACTGGAGGTACGCCTAAAAATGGTCCGATCGGGTCCATTCTCGAACTTGTTCTTACTCATGTCGACGTGAGTACGCATACCAAATTTTGTCAAGATAGCTCAACTCCTTCGATAAGATAACTGTATACAGACAGGCGGACAGACGGACAGACAGACGGACGGACAGACAGACGGACGGACAGACAGACAGACGGACATGTCTAAATCGAATCTCCTAATGACGCTGATCATTTAATATATACATTTTGTATGGTCTATCGCGACTGGTTCTGGGTGTTACACACAACCACACAAACGCAATATACCCTCGACACAGAGTGTGTCGGGTATAAAAATTACTGGCTCAATTGGTTATAGGTACATATCGTTAGCTTCGGATAGAAAGGGCGTAACTCATTTTTTTTTTAAAACGAGATTTTTGCATTTTTCTGATGGTCGACTCTCAAATACACCCCCTCCAAAAAAATTGAAGACCTTTGATTGAAAATACCGAAGTTATAGTTACTTTTAAAAAAGCCCTAACTCATAGCGAACAATTTTGCGAAAGAAAAAAGCCCTAACTCACAAAAAGACGTTCAACTACGCCAGTGATGGCGAGACCTATAAATTAACATTCATAACTGTGCGTGTGCATTAGGGTGATGACTTTTTTTGAAACTCTTTTCCTGTATCATAGTACGATGAGCTTTTATTAAAGACTTCATAAAATACTAATTTTAAGGTTATTTTGTAAAAAAATGTCACGCATCAAGTCATTTGAAAAATTTAATTTTTTAATTTTTCCAAATTTTTGATGTTACTGTAAGCAGAGTAGCTCCTAGAGGGTCAAATGTAGGACCAACTACCATTATTTTTTTATTCCCAACAATTTATCCAAAAATACCTTTCCCCTATCTCCACTCCTTTAAGGGGGCTCCAATACAAAAGTAATTTTTTTATGAATTTTCCCCCCACTGTCCTAACTAGCCCCAGAGTGCCCCTAGAGGAGTCAAATGTTTGACCGACCCCATTAACTTTGTCTCATTAACATTTTTTCCCAACATACTGACCCCCTATCTCCCCTCCTTAGGGGTCACCCATACAAAATTACCTTAATTTTATCACAATTTCAGACAAAATGCCTGTCACTACAGTCAAACCCCTCCTAGGGGCTGATATATATGACCGACACCCATTATTTTTTTACCCCAAGTCTTTTCTTTAAACATACCTACCCTCTATCTCCCCTCCTTAGGGGGGTCCCCATACAAAAATAGGCTTAAATTAAAGAAAAATGCCTCACGAACTTCAATCTATAATATAGATGCCGTAGGAACAAGAACGAGCATTTTCAGTGTGTATATTCGAAAAATTTACAAAATTACCTTTTAAACGAGCCAAATATGAAGAATATTGGATTCGTTTTTGGTATGTTTTAATAATATGTTATAATTATTACTTTTTTTTAAAACTGAATTTTGGGTTTCCATCCCCTAAAGCCGGGAAGTCGCATACACCGTTTTCGGCCACGAAAACTAAAACGAAAACTGAAAATCGTTGTTGTTCTTCACTGTTTCGTTCCTGAGTTAGTTTTCGTTTCGTTAGAAGCGTTGCGACATAAATCAGAAACCGAAACAACCGATTTTTAGCTGTCATATCATATTGAAGTGAAATAGAGTGCCTCGAAATTTATTGATATAAAATCAAAGAAAATTTTATTTTCATTTGTCATAAAAACTACAACGAAATTAAATTGAAATAAAATAAATGAAACTGACTGTCAAAAATATACATATTTCGTTGCTATAGCTCCGAAAAGAACCTACTTGAAGTTGTTTTCGTTCCGTCGTCAAACGGCGATTTTTTCGTTGCTAATCGGCGCTATTTCGATTCTGAATTTCGTCGCTACTTTCTGTACCAGAAATTTTTTCGGAGCTAATGTATGGAAATTTCGTTTTCGTCGCCGAAAACGGTGTATGCGACTTCCCGGCTTAACTGGCCAAATAATGACCCTAGTAGAAAAAAAATAAATTTTCTACTCAAATGCCGCAAACCTCAATCTATGACGAGTTTTTTGAGCCTATAACCATTAAAATCGGTTAGTGGTTTCTATTCATAAAATTAATTCAAAACAATTATTTTTTGGAACGCATTATTCACTGTTTTCACGTTCCTTTCTTAAGTCTTTGCATGTCTCTCTTGGTCTGTATGCATGCAAAGACTCAAGACACGAACGTGAAAACAGTGAATAATGTGTTCAAAAAATATTTGTTTTGAATTAATTTTATCAATAGAAACCACTAACCGATATTATTGGTTATAGTATAGTGCTGGATCGCATCTTATAATTTTATTTGTATTTTAAACTTTGCGTACAAAGACCTAACTCACGTGTTTTGAACGAAAATTGATATCAAAAAGCCCTAACTCAGAAAACTGCTCGAAACACAGAAAAAATAAAAATTCAAGCCTAAAACAAATTTCGTGCGTAGTATTTAATTGACTTTGCGTTTAAAATTTTTTAAATATCTAACCTTTGCGATTTTATGAAGTTTTTTCCTTCTCCTGTAAAGTAGCAAAATAATGAGTTACGCCCTTTCTATCCGAAGCTATCGATATGTGCTATTTATTCCGGGATTATTTCTTTATGAGTCAAATACAGAGTTAATGTCGCGGGCTCAGTCAATTGCATGAATACATACATACATATTGCATCATATCTGAGTCACGTCTGACATGACGAAATGGACTTCAGGAAGTCAAGAGAGACATTTTGAGTTCATGCTTCTCTGACTCTTCGCCGGTCGTAACTCGATACCCAGTTTGAGCAGGATCCGGTAGACCAGTAAAAACTAGAACTCAGTCCATTCCGACATGTATTTCTAGCAAAAGTCGGATCAAACCAGGTTTTATTTGTTGAATGAAAACTGTTCACAAAATCTTAATGGAAAATTCGATTGATTGCGTCTCATGGAGCATCATTGATGAGAGAAAATTTTCCTATTTATAATTTAATTTTTTTCATTTTCATATTTTCTTTACATATTTGTAAATTTGTATTTTTATCTTGCGGCCTATGTATGTGCGTTATGTGTCACTAAAATGATCAAATCCTACACGTGCACAATTTAATGTTAATCATTGAGGAACGATCTCTAGAAGATCGGTTCGGTTCAGTTCAGTTCGGTTCGGTTCTGTTCCTCTTGATTTTTTCACTCGTAGCATTCGTTTATTCTTTTGTTGTTTTTGTGTTATTTCAATTTTATTTTCGGTTTTCTACAATTGCGAATTTCATTTTTGAACGTATTTTTTGTGTGTCAGTTTTCTCTTGTTCGGCGGCAATTTAATTTTGCTTCTTTTTTCCGGTTTATTTCTTTTTCAATCATATTTTTCAAACTCTTAGGTGATATAAAATTCACCCGCAAAACTTTCACTTTTCGCTTGGCGCTTGGAATCGGAATCGCAATCGAAATTAGCCATTGGACAGATGAAGATATGGACTCGAAGAATAAATGAATTATGATAGGCCATCTTAATGTTTTGGATTTGCTCCGGGCCACCTAACATTTGGACGTAAAGTATTGATGTAAAACAGATCACTTTGAATACCCAAAAGGGGTTAGTTTGATTTGGAGAACTTTCCTTCGGACACTTTCATCAATATTCTACAGTCGCCAAGTTTTTACAATGTTCTTCAGTCACTCGTCCGATATAAAAACAATTTGTTGACCAATAACCAAATATAATTTTGAAAAAATTGTTTGTTTTGAGCTTTTTGGTCCTTTGGGTTAATGTAAATAAAAGTGCTTTATTTACTTCTTTTGCCCAACGTTTCGTTCCATTTTGGGAACCTCTTCGGGAGCGTTTTTTATTTTGAAAGAACTTTTAAATTTTCCGGGATATGATTGTCAACTTTATCGAGTTCCAATCGTCAAAATTAATTTAAAATGCAGTCAAGAATTAAAAATTAAAAAATAAATAAAAATTAAAATTGCAAAAATAAAATTTAAATTTCAAAAATTGGACTTCACTCTACACTTATATCACAGCCTCGTGGAATCAAAATCGTAGGGAATGGGTGTATTGCTCTTGACCCCAGGGTCCATTCATTCCGGCACAGGCAAACATTAATTTTTCCAAGCTAGCAGGTTTTCAAAATATCCATGTTAGGGCACAAAACTCGTTAGCATTACACTACACAAACACAAGAAAACCTCCTTGGTATCACAATGGGCCGATTAACGGCCTAAGTGGCAGCCACTTCAACCTACCTACCTATATCACAGCCTCTTACAGAATCACAGAATAAACTCGATCTTCACGCTAAGAACGAATAATTCTCAAACGTCCCTATTCTAGGTTATTCTCCCTTAGTCAAGTCAGTTTGGTGACGCTGCACCCGTGCTGTCTGCGCTATTCTCGTCTGCGTCGCTCCCCTCGGTCCACTGTGATTCTGTCCCCAGTTCGCTTCCTCTTTCGCAATCGGCATTGCACTTGAAACTTACGGAGCTATAAACCAAAAATCGAAAGAATCTGAAACGCGTATGATGTCAAATTTCGATGAAAATTTAATAAATAAGAAGCTATAAGGGATAGGGAAGTGAGGATTCAACGGCGATATGGTATGAAGTAATACACTCGGAAGCCTCAAGAAGAACTCCGAGCTTCTTGAAGATAATCTATGACTTCTGCAATTCCCAAAGGTGCGATAAAAAGAAAATCTAAAAAAAAAATTCCATTACCCTGCAAGGCAATTGGTTGGAATCGCCACTTTACCGCTACCCCTCTTCTTCTTCCCTTACCACAGATTGGGTAAACATGATCTCAGTTATTGGATTCCATAATTTGCAAAAAGTTTTAAGTGAATTATTGGGTGTGCGAATAAGTTTTGAAGGATTGAAAACAGATGGCAACACTTGCGTCAAATTGCATCGGATATTTGTATAACGCGTTTCATGTGAAAGAGTCATCATATAAATAGTCACACTTTACCATATCTGCCATTTCATCAAAGTGTAAAGAACAACTTTTTTTTCGTACGACGACTATGTCATCTTTTGTACCTAAAAAAAAAAAAACCCATTCGCGGAAAGGATTTTTTTTTTTCTTCCATCTAAAGAAAAGTACAGCGGAAAGCACCGGATGCTATGTGAGGCTTACGGAGAGCTTGCTCGATCAATTTCAACCTCTGAATACTGGCTGCGACGTTTTAAAAGTGGCGATTTTGGCACAGCCGACAAAAAGCGCGTAGCAAGGCCACCAACTTTTTTGTGGACGCTGAATTAGAGAAAATTTTGGATGAAGACCCATGCCAAACCCAAGAAAAACTTGCGGATATGTTAGGCGTGACTCGACAAGCCGGAATGGGCAAACAGTCATTTTGGGTGACTCGTTACTTTATAAGTTACTTTTCTATAAGAACAGACGAATGCATAATGCTGGGGCTCCACCTTCTTTTTAATATATATTATATATTAATTAATTTTAATATTTTTTATAATATTATTATAAAATAATAATAATAATTACGAACTGAAG
Organism: Chlorops oryzae; assembly: GCA_020466095.1. Classification (NCBI taxonomy): domain Eukaryota; kingdom Metazoa; phylum Arthropoda; class Insecta; order Diptera; family Chloropidae; genus Chlorops; species Chlorops oryzae. Next base: position 139,014,568 of record CM035806.1, read on the forward strand.
GTGGATGGGAAATTTTCTCAGAATTTCGAAAATTTTCCATGGCATTTCAGTCAGGTTTGCATCACGCAACTATTATATTTCCAAATTGAAGAGATGTGTATCGAGATAAGGAAGCATTTTGTGGCCATTATATTTTTGTTTGAAAAAATTTTTTTTTTTTTTTTTTTTTGTTTCACAGTAGCTGTGGGATCAAATTTCAGAAATCAATTCAAAGAATATTTGAATGTGCGCGCTTCAAAAATTGATTGCTTTTACCAAAGAACATTGCTTTTTCACAATGCCATTGTTCATTTCCATGCAGTAGCGTAGTGAGGGGGGAGCGAAGGGGGCAGTCGCCCCGGGTGCCAAATCATATTTCAAATTTTATGAAGGTATTTTTATTGAGGCCGATTGGAGGGGGCGGCATTTCCTGCGCCGAAATGTCTCGCTACGCCACTGTTTCCATGTCAATTAGTCGGAAATCTTCTTAGACGCAATATCGCTAAATCTCCTTTGTTAGTGTTGTTCGAAATGAAATCGTAACAGGCCAAAAAGTACATAAATTATTCCCCTCCGCTCACCTTGCCTAATAAAGTGAATAAGACCTTGCATCGACAGGATGGAAGATGAAACTCCCACCAGCTTGGACACTTTAACGCCGGTCGGGTTCAATCGTTATATGTATATCCGGGTCAGTGGAGTATTGCCGGATTTTTAAATTTCATAGCATTTGCTTTTGAATTGGTAACGATAGTTGCTTGTGGTCTGTCCCAAACCTCCCCAGAAGGACACAAACTGACTTCTTAATCACCCCGAAAAATCTGCTGAATGAGGTTCTTTTCAAATCTGAACATTAGAGAGGAAATTGTCAGACGGCCTCCGTAATGTAGTTGGCTGGTATACCAACTTACAATGTGAATGTGTGTAATTTCCGGTGTTAGGGGCTTTCTTTCCGCCATGTCTTTCTTTGTTGGCCGTTTCGAACCAAAGGCGTCTGTTGTTCCGTTTCCCTAGGTTTATAGAGTTCTGTGTGTGTGTGTGTGTGTGTGTTGTGTGTGTGTGTGTGTGTGTTGTGTTGTGTGTGTGTTTATATATGTGACTTCCCTGCAGTAATTTGACCGGTCCAAATCCTACCGGTTATATTATAGCAGTTCGTTCCATCGAATTCGGCTAGCCGGCTAGGCGGTCGGTAATAAACGGGTTGATTTCAGGGTAGTCTATAAATGACACTTTCATCAACTTACATTATATATAAGAAATTTGTTTTTTATTTTCCTTATTTCACTATCCTAAAACCAGACAAAATTACGACAATTGACCCAAAAAAAAAAACGAACCTACGGTCAGCCGTTTTTCGGACTAAACCCTCTCCAATGACAGGCCCATGTTAAAAAGGTCAGTTGAATGCATTGGAAGTAGAATTATGAGGGGACTAGTACTGATAACATGAAGCACTGACCGAAGGGTACACCTGGGTCAGTCCATATTACTGCCGGGTTAGCATCCATCCCTTTAAGCGTACGAAAAAATAAAAATTATTAAAATCTATTTAAAGTCTACGCGGCGAATCGGTTGCTTTCGCATACAATTATGGGGGTCATTGGGCGTATTTAAAATAAACAGAGAAGCTGCCTTGCTAGTGCTGCTGCTGCTGCTGCTGCTTACAGCAGCGTAGCTACAAGACGCGCCCATACGCGCGATCGTAATAAATTTTATATCGTACAATGTACACATGTAAGTAAAGAAAGAAAAGAGAGAAAAAGGCCGAGATTGCCTAATGCTTTCAACTGAATTGCGCTATTTGCGTTGGAAAAGACCTTGCGGAGGAATTTAAAATTAAATTTATTCTCCTACGTCAGAAATCAGCACATTTATGTATATCTTTTAGCGCTAGCATAGTTATTCTCATCGTTTTTATTTTATTTTTTCTCATTAGAGTCGTTGCCTCTAGGCCAGTGATTGCCACCGGAATGCCCGCGGGCAACGCACTTGTGTAAGTGCGCCTATGCGTGTGAAGCCGAAGCTGAAAAACGAAAATCAGTCTGTTGTCAAATGTCGAGCGAGCAGGTTTGCGTCGCATGCTTTCTTGAAATTTTAATTTCCTTCATTCAAATTTTCGTCATTTCATTCAAATCAGTCATATGAAAACTGTCGAACGGGAAGGGTGTATTCGCTTGCCTTTTATTTTTTGCTTACACCCTGAAAAAGACATGTAGCAGCAATAAAATATTGATTTTAATGGGTACATTTTTTATATGGAAGAACGTAGCCATCAAGGAAAATTAAGACATTTTTATAATACTGCATTCCTCAGACCGTATTTGGAGCTATTTTTCAAAAAAAAAAAATTTTAATTTAGAAATTTCTTGTTTTTATTTGAAGTAGAAGTATATATTTATTTTCGAAAGTGAAAAATCTCTAATCTAATGTCCAAATTCTGTTAGTTCCTTGAAAATCAGTATGCCGGCTCGCATTTTTGTTTTGACTGGTAATTTTCGCGCAGTGCATGGACATCGTTACATTAAGATACGAAGCAGAAGTATCGTTGTGTGGGTTTGGCAATTACTGCTCTAGGCGAATTGTGTCAAAATTTCGAGAAAATATACATACATATGTACATACATATATAGGTTTCTCTGCGTATAAAATATTTAATCAAGTCGTCTTCCGCTCCTCATTCCGTTAAAGGCCCACGTCATATAACTCACTGTATGTCTGTCTCACTGTTTGACTGTCTCACTCACTGATTGACTGACTGAAATACTGACTCACTGACTGATAGCTAGGTCGAGGTACATACATGTGTTAATTTAAAGTCTTTCCGCATCAATACTCTCGTTCTCTTTGCCGATTTTAAGTACTCAATTTGGGATATTCTCAATTTCCGCTAAATAAGGCAGCTGCCATCTGTCAACTGGCTGATATTGTGTTATCAGAAAAACACCGTCAAACGATGTTAACACAACGCAATTAAATTGACGGTTAGATTCGATAACAAAAAAAATTGGATTCTGAAAGGTTTTTTATTTAACAGGTTGGCTGATAAGTCCCCGGTCTGACACATAGATGGCGTCGCTAGTATTAAATGCATATTATTTTTATATAGTGGCAACCTTCAAATGATTCGTGTCAAAATTTGACGTCTGTAAGTCAATTAGTTTATGAGATAGAGCGTCTTTTGTGAAGCAACTTTTGTTATTGTGAAAAAAAAATGGAAAAAAAGGAATTTCGTGTTTTGATAAAATACTGTTTTCTGAAGGGAAAAAATACAGTGGAAGCAAAAACTTGGCTTGATAATGAGTTTCCGGACTCTGCCCCAGGAAAATCAACAATAATTGATTGGTATGCAAAATTCAAGCGTGGTAAAATGAGCACGGAGGACGGTGAACGCAGTGGACGCCCGAAAGAGGTGGTTACCAACGAAAACATCAAAAAAATTCACAAAATGATTTTGAATGGCCGTAAAATGAAGTTGATCGAGATAGCAGAGGCCTTAAAGATATCAAAGGAACGTGTTGGTCATATCATTCATCAATATTTCGATATGAAAAAGCTCTGTGCAAAATGGGTGCCGCGCGAGCTCACATTTGACCAAAAACAACAACGTGTTGTGATTCTGAGCGGTGTTTTGCAGCTGTTAACTCGCAATACACCCGAGTTTTTGCGTCGATATGTGACAATGGATGAAACATGGCTCTATCACTACACTCCTGAGTCCAATCGACAGTCGGCTGAGTGGACAGCAATCGGTGAACCGTCTCCGAAGCGTGGAAAGACTCAAAAGTCCGCTGGCAAAGTAATGGCCTCTGTTTTTTGGGATGGGCATGGAATAATTTTTATCGATTATCTTGAGAAGGGAAAAAACCATCAACAGTGACTATTATATGTCGTTATTGGAGCGTTTGAAGGTCGAAATCGCGGCAAAACGGCCCCATATGAAGAAGAAAAAAGTGTTGTTCCACCAAACAACGCACCGTGCCACAAGTCATTGAGAACGATGGCAAAAATTCATGAATTAGGCTTCGAATTGCTTCCCCACCCACCGTATTCTCCAGATCTGGCCCCCAGCGACTTTTTCTTGTTCTCAGACCTCAAAAGGATGCTCGCAGGGAAAAAATTTGGCTGCAATGAAGAGGTGATCGCCGAAACTGAGGCCTATTTTGAGGCAAAACCGAAGGAGTACTACCAAAATGGTATCAAAAAATTGGAAGGTCGTTATAATCGTTGTATCGCTCTTGAAGGGAACTATGTTGAATAATAAAAACGAATTTTGACAAAAAAATGTGTTTTTCTTTGTTAGACCGGGGACTTATCAGCCAACCTGTTAGATCATGAATTATGATTTTACTTCCCACTTAAGCCAGCGATCTGACGTGGCGTGGCACGTCATTGAGGCTGTGGCATGGGATTTAGTCTACTTTAAGTACTCATCCATATCTCGAATTTTTCTCGTTTTCTTTTTTTTTTCTAAAGCTCAATTCCGATTGCAGGAAAAAAAATCTCGATTGAAAAACCACGAAAAATTGCTCTATGCTATGTCTCGCGAATGATGACGCTTAATGATAAGGGGGAGGGGGGTCAATCCGCAATGGTCACGTCATCATCTCTATCTTATAAGAAAACACTATAAAACTATATTTAGATGGAATTAATTTCTATTTACTTGTGAAATAATAAAGAGCTCAAAGAGGATGTCAACCGAGGGGGGATGGGGTTCTGGACGATAACGATTGATAATAAGGGGGAGGCGGGGGTCTAAAATGATCAAAAATATGCTGACGTAATATATCAACGGCCCCTAATACACAATTTAATGATAATGTAAAAAATCGATTCGAAAATTGGATGAACTGTTAATAATCCTGCTGTTTTTTTTCCCTTTTATTTCACTTAAAAATCGAAGAAGAAAAATATTTACACCAGAGTTTATCCAACTGATTTGGTTTCCTGCCCCCTTTGAAAATAAATTATTTTCCAGTACCCCATAATTTAATACACCGCTTAAACTTGAAACAAGTAGGGGTACTATAGTCAGGCGAACCTGAAAATATAATGCCCGACACAGATAAACAGTTAGATATACATATAAGGGTTAAATATAAGCTCAAACTCCAAATTTCATTGAAATACCTGGAAAAATTCTGACTAGAGCAATTTTTGAGATTTTAATGACAGACCCTAGTACTGGAAGTATCTTTAATAATGGTCCGATCAAGGAAGTTTTTGAAGAGATCGTTTTGTGACTATGGAGGAAGCATACGTGCCAATTTCCGTTCAAGTCCCATTTGAATTTCGGGTGTAGGAGGCAAAATTTCGAAAGACGCCCTTCGGCCACGCCCACTTTTCCAGGTTTTCCCCTTTAAGTGGCTCAAATATGAAATTTCATCAAAATATCTCAAATTTCAGGATTCAGAGCAGTTTTTGTGATTTTCATAACAGACCCTAGTACTGGATGTGCCTCCAAAAATCTGGTTCGATCGGGTCCATTCTCGAACCTGATCTTACTGATGTTCCCATGAGCAGTCATACCAAACTTCGTCCAAAGATAGCTCAAATCCTTCGATAAGAAAACTGTATACAGACGGACAGACAGACGGACGGACGGATGGACAGACAGGATAAATCGAGTATCCTGGTGACGCCGATCATTTCTATATATATTTTGTAATGGTCTATTTCCACTGATTTTTGATGTTATAGCATGTTTCCACATTGAATTAACATAGTGAATTAACCATATGGATTAGTCTGTAAAGCTCTGCATCAAATCTTATCACCATTATTATTTGTTTTTAGTCTCCTGAACCAATATTTTCAATAATAATCGTAATTATACGCTTCTAAATGTCCGAAATAACTCTAATTCATTTAGTTAATTCATTATGTGGAAACATGCTATTACTCACAATCGCACAAACGCAGTATACCCTCGAGACAGAGTGTGTCGGGTAAAAACAACAATTTCAATATATTAATTAATTCATTATTATATGATATATTAATCGATTTTGGCATTTAAACTTACATTCTAAACTGGACATTATTACAAGTGAGGGCGGTTAAAAGGCAACTTGTTAATCTTAAGAGTTTATTTCTCTTGGTCCCTTAACGCCCCTTATTGGTCTCCAATGCCCTCCAGTGGGCGTTATCGCCCACTTTGAGAAAGACTGATTTACGCAAAAAATCAAATAAAAATCTCGCTATCAAAATCAAAGATACGTAATCGCAATCGCGCTCCACTTCAGTTGGATGTGTTTTTGCTTTCCTTAAACGTTTGAGATTTAAATTGCCATTAGCAGAGCACAAAGACGCCTTGAATATTGCCGAAGAGTAAAGCCAAAAAAATAAAAAATATATGTATATATACAGTCGACTCTCGTTAATTCGAAATTTGGGGTACTCTTATAATATTACGAATTATCGCAGGTTTGAATTAACGAGACTCGACTGTATATACATATTAATAGATAAATGAATAAATTGTTTAGAAAGCGCTCTCGTCGAGTTCCAGCAGCGTACGATTGAAGGCACTGAGGCTATAGCAGTACTTTTTATACCCGACACACTCTCTGTCGAGGGTATATTGCGTTTGTGTGGTTGTGTGTAACACCCAGAACCAGTCGCGATAGACCATACAAAATATATATATAAATGATCAGCGTCACCAGGAGATCCGATTTAGCCATGTCCGTCTGTTTGTATACAGTTTTCTTATCGAAAGAGTTGAGCTCTCTTGACGAAATTTGGTATGCGTACTCACAGGCACATGAGTAAGAACAAGTTCGAGAATGGACCCGATCGGACCATTTTTATGGGTACTTCCGTTGCTAGGGTCTGTTACAAAAACCACAAAAACTGCTCGAAAATGGAAGTTTTCCGGACCCGATTCTTTGAGGCACCTCCAGTACTAGGGTCTGTTATGAAAATCACAAAAACTGCTCTGAATCCTGAATTTTTAAAGATATTTTGATGAAATTTCATATTTGAGCCACTTAAAGGGGAAAAACCTGGAAAAGTAGGCGTGGCTGAAGAACGTTTTTCGAGAACTGTCTCTTACACCCGAAATTCAAATGGGACTTGAACGAAAATTGGCACGTATGCTTCCTCCATAATCACAAAACGATCTCTTCAAAAACTTCCTTGATCGGACCATTATTAAAGATACTTCCAGTACTAGGGTCTGTCACTAAAATCGGCAAAATTGCTCTAAAGTCAGAATTTCATGCAGATATTTCAATGAAATTTGTAAATTGAGCTTATATTTAACCCACCGATTGAAACTTATATGTATGTATATCTAACTGTTAATCTGTGTCGGGTATTGTATAGTCAGGTTCGCCTTTTGTTTATATGCAATACATTCGATTTCAGAGTTCGATCGTTTTCAACCTGAACAGTCAGTCACATGTATACCACTTACTTCAATGGAAATGGGTTAAAAAGCCCTTCTGAATACATCCGCCCTACAAATATATACATACAATATTGTTAATTGAAGTCTTCTATTCTTTCCAGGAGATTTTTGTAAAGCTTTCCTTTGAAGAACACGAAAGCAAGAGCAGAAGAAAAATAAACGATAAAAATGAGTAAAGCAACTAGCGCAACCACTCCTCCGCAATATACCTATGTTCCACCACCATCGGCTCCGCCATCCTATCAGGAGGCCATTGGCGGAGTTAAACCGGTTGGACCCTTCACGCCGGTGGATGTTCCAACTGTTACCGCAAATCCTACAATCGTTACGACAGTTGTGCCAATCGGACGTGCATCAACCCATATGATATGTCCATCATGCCATGCTGAAATCGAAACAACAACACGCACCGAACCGGGCATGATAGCCTATTTATCCGGATTTGTTATTGCATTACTTGGGTAAGCGTAGAGGAAAGTTTAATTGAATTTCCATCACAACATCAAAATGAGAATTTCAATTCAATCATATTCTTTTTTTACATTCCCACAAAAGGTTTTAACTTTAAGCCTGATTTCCAATAGTGCAGGAATTCCTGCGAATTAATTCCTGCAAACATTTAAAACACACAAACATACAGTGACAATTAAAATCAAACGCTCAATTGATTGAAACTTGTTCCAAATATTTGAATGTGTTGAATGTTTGCAAGAATTGATGTGCAGGAATCGCTGCATTATTCGAAACCAGGCATTACTCAAAAGATAAATTTCCAAATCATAGAAATCGATTTCATAAATTTCAAATAGAATAATGCTTGAGCTCCAATAGAGCCTTCTGCTTGTGAATTCTTGCAAATGTTCAACACACGCCAACAATTTGAAACAATTCCAATCAAGTGCTCTACCGATTTTGATCGACCATATAAAGACTGAAGAGTCAATGACCAAGGTCAAAATCAACCGGATTCAAGAGAATCGCAGTATAAACGCTTAAATTCAATATGAATCCAATAAACAGTCTCAAAACACCAGTGACGTATGTAGATACCCACGGCCAACAATGCCTACTGCCTACAAAGTATACGAGACTGTAAGCGACCTGCCTACCAATAGCTTACAAAGTATACGAGATTGTAGGCGAACCGCTTACCAATAGATTACAAAGTATACGAGATTGTAGGCGACCTGCCCACCAACAGCTTACTTTGTGTGGTGGTGGTAGGCGTTCACTCTACAAAACGGCCATGCTCGACCAAAAGTATACTAGCATGGTATATGAGGTCGTATGCATTACCGTCTACGACCTACGAAATGTGTTGCGGTTCATCGCTTCTGTAAGCAGAATTTTGGCCGCTGGGTAGCTTTTTCCATGGATAGGGATAACTCTCATATCCAAAGAGTTGAGAATAATTTTTCATGCAAAGGGTTGTTTCTTCTGTTTGTCACCACATTTAAATCACTGCAAAAAAAAAAAGATGTACATATACTCATAATCTTGCAAAAAGTTTTTGTAACTTCGTAATAGAATTTGTGCTGTAAAAGGTGCTTATTAATTGATTTATGTAGTTCAAATCGAAAGCAAATTTCAAAGAAAATGTGTACTCTTCCATTTTGTTGTGCCCTTCGCGTGCTTTTGACGAGTGCATTTGGAAATTTACTTTGCAGCAAAAATATTTATTTTTAAAATGTTCATATATTCAATCTGTTTTTTTTTTTTTCTTTCTTTTTTTACAGATGCTGGCTGGGTTGCTGTTTGATACCATGTTGCATTGACGATTGCATGGACGTGCATCATACATGTCCGAATTGCAAAGCATATTTAGGACGTTTCCGTCGATAATTCCTTGGTTTCTGGTACGAAAGTTTTTATTAGGTTCAAACGCCCAACAATATACCACGAAAATCAACAATGAAAAAACAATTTTAAAATGAAAATAACGCACGCAATCGAGAAGTTTCTTATGCGCCTTTGTGCACATTCATGCAGATCCAGATGAAAACAATTGATTCAAAATGTTGTCACTATGCTAAGGACAAGGACATATTTTTGTAGAAAAGAAAAGAAAAGAAAAAACAAATGACAAATTTTCACTAAATGTATGGGAAGGCAATAATATTTTCATAACATCACTGCGGTTTAACATTTACATTGTATTAGTAGATTTTTTCTATTATTGTCAGTGGAAATGTAAAATGGCTTTATTTCATAGATTGAATTTAAGAATTCATAACATTTTTATATTACGCTTCATGTAAACCTTTTCTGCTTTATAATTTTCCTATTGAATATGTATGTAGATAACAAATATTTATGAAAATTAATTTATTGGTCCTCTTAACACTCTAATTATACTAGTTTCCTTTCTTACTATGTTGTACTATCGAAAATGTAAAACAAAGCAAGTTTTATTAGTTTCGTTAAAAATCTTAATGGCCACAAATCCTGATTTCCGCAGAGAACTATAAATTTTTATGTTAATAATCCCAGCGGCCGAAATCCTGCCCACAGAAGCAATGAACCGCAACACATTTCGTAGGCCGTAGACGGTAATGCATACGACCCCATATACCATCCTAGTATGCTTTTTTTCGAGCGTGTCCGTTTTGTAGAGTGAAAGCCTACCACCACCACATAAAGCAAGCTATTGGTAGGCAGTTGTCTACAATCTCGTACACTTTGTAAGCTATTGGTAGGCAGTTGTCTACAATCTCGTATACTTTGTAAGCTATTGGTAGGCAGTTCGCCTTCAATCTCGTATACTTTGAAGCTATTCATATTCAGGTCGCTTACAGTCTCGTATACTTTGTAGGCGGTAGGCACTGTTGACCTCTGGGATAGTTTGCAAACTAATTTCTTCTAATTACGAATTTCAGATTTTCAATTTTCTCGTTAAACGTTTATTAGTATTTTTTTTTTTTTTAATGGTGTCTTTTTATAATTCTATAATTAATTGAAATTGATCATAGAAATATTTTAATGGCCTTAAAACCTTATTCAATCTTTTTTCTGAGCCCTATTGAAATCTATTAATTGATGACTGGGATATGAATTGCATTTTTTTTTTTTTTTTGAGAAGTTATACTAATGGACGTAATGTGTTCTTTCAAAAGCATTGTATATACTTTAACCCTTTGACTACCAAAATAAAATTTTTGTTTTATTCAATTACAAACTAGTTCTTAGCACAGTAGAAAAAGCATCTGAAAGGCTATTTGGATCACGTCTTTGGTTTGTTCAATGGAAGCCAAAGGGTTAATAATGTTCGATGTTTTTTTTAAACAATCATCAACGCAGTCTATTCTTTTCAAAGAATATTCTAGCTTATTATGATTTACCTTAATTTAAATATGGTATAATCTCAAAAGATAATCAAATCGCGCCGCGAAAAACGAAAATATTGAGGCCTTATTCAATGGCCAACCATTGTAACTATGTATATGTCATTATATATAAATTTGTTTTTCAAATGGCTTGATTACACAAGTTCTATAAGACCGTCATGAAAATTGAGTAAAAGGTTTTTTGCCTTATGCCTTACAGTCCACTATATTAATTAAAGTAAAATTTTATTATTCATAAAAATGAAATCTTCAGACATAATATAGGTACATACTTATATATACATATAAACGAAAACATCTGTCCATTTTGAAAGATGAAAATTTATATAAATTGAAGGCGTGGCGTTTGTATCCGAAATATGTATTGAACACTGCGGAGTTGAGGTTTTCATAGAAAATTCGAAGCTCTCTTGTATATTTTATGGTGTTTGTAGGGGTAATAATCTCAATCGACAAAATTGGGTTTTTCTTCATAAAAAAGTAATTTTCTTATCAAAACAGCTATAATATATAATTGCTATCCGTTATTTAGGGGAAGCACAAAAACATTTATATTAAGGGCCCCCTCTCGACCTGTTCCCTTCGTGCATAGCCAGTCTTCGGCATGCTTCTCACTGGAGATTTCACTAAAAAACCATTTCATGAATTTCTAAGAAACAAAAAATTTAAAAAAAAAACTGCTACTACTTCTTACTGGTACATTTCTCCCAGTGTATTAGGCTTGTTTAAAAGCACAAGAAAATTCTTTTTTGACAAACGAAACAAAATCTTTTTCTTTTTATTCTCTTTAATAATAAATATGCAAACCTACATGACATATAAAACTATAATAATAATTGCAAGCTTGCAGCACAACTTTATAGAAAAAGAACAATCGGAATATGAGGTCGAAATTTTCTAATTGTAAGATCTTCCTAAATTATTTTTATGAAAGGGAAAAAATTTACAAAAATAATGTCAACTGGGTATTTATATGTTATTGTTACATGACATGTATTTACGGTAAACATTGTATCCATAACTATTGTATTTGCATACAAATTTATATGTTGAAGTACACAAAAATAAATGATTTATTTGCTGTATTGTATCTATTTATTTCTTTTATTTTTTTTTTTTTTTTTTTTTCTTAAAAAAATAACATTGCAATTAAAATTACCTACGAGGGACATTTTTACTTGGCTTTTCTCATTTTGAAATTATACGAAACTACAAACTGGAATACGTTGGACTTTATGAAGCGCAATAGCCTTCCGTTCTGTTGCTTTAAAACTAGTGTGCTGTTAAAAGCAGACAGCTTTAAGAGACGTATGTACATATCTTAATTCTTCGAGCCTTTAGAATCGAAATACAGAATCGTTAGACGTAGAGAAAACGCATCCAAGAAGAATCATAATGCTATAGGAGAAACTTCTATATATTGGCAATTCCATTTAGTTACACCCGTCACAATAATTTGTTTTAAGGTCTTAGCTCATAATATTTAAAATAAACAGGATGTGATTCTCAAGGATTTATAATGATGAAAATTTTTAACAACAATTAGCAATGAAATTACCTAATTTCTGCACAGAACAGCTGTGACTGGTGTGACCTTTAGGACCGTTTTGCGTGGAATTTCCCATATATAGGTAGTATATATATATATATATAAAAAAAAACTATGCGACATTTTCTTTTACAGTGGCAAAACCTGCTGTAGGTTTAATACTATAGCACTGCCCTTTTCTAGCTAAGACACTTTCGCTTTTCGAACAGTATTTGAAATTTCTTTCCTTCCTGCTTTTGAAGACCATCGGTTCTCTCTATTCTTTTTTAGGCTTGAAAAATGAAATATTGAATTCATTGTTAAATATTCTACTAAACATAACTGAACTTGCACAGGGTAAATTCAATCTCTCACGCAGTTCCTTATAATCGCGATACAATTCGGTTTGATTCTTACTACCGTCAACAAACTCACGCGATGTTTTACCACGCAACGATTGAGATCCTATCCGAGGTATGTTTCTAATAAATTCCCTAACGCTTTCCTTTACTTCCGGACTAACAGTAGGATGTTTATTATGCTTCCCCCGTAAATCGAGCTCAACAAAGCCCTCTGGATTCGTTTTTGAAACAACTGTTCGAATAACTCGATCATTAATATCCAATGTGGATTTGAAAAAAGTCTTGCAAACGCGAATGTCCCTGCCATCGACTCGAAAATGGAAGGCATTATTAAACTGGCGCACATCCTGTGTAGTTGAGTACCGATATTTCGGTCTTATCGGACTCATTCTTGCCGCAATAAATTCTCGCTGCCGCTGCAAATCACCGGTGCTCCAATAACTATCGAATATTTTCTTCCGATGTGCTTCGTCGATTTTCTCAGCACATTGCATTCGACATTTTGCACCGCAAGGTGGACGCATTTTCCGTTCGGAAAATTGCTTTTTCGTCTTCGATTGTGATACGTATGATTTACCCGAATTTCTTAAAGATTTCGCTTGCTCCACAGACCATTGGCTGCATTTTTTTTTACTCCTTTTATGACAATGTTCCTTCTTGCATTCTTCCACTGCAACTGGACTGGAAGTGGAAGAGGAAGACGAAGAGCATCCTTCATCGTTTATCGTTTGTTCGAAACCCTCAAAGATAGGACTATCATTACGAGGCAAAAGGCAGACGCTCGCTGGTTCGACTTTTTCCAGTTGGATTTTTCCTTCAGACAGAAATTCGCTCGTGCCGTCCTTTGGCTCTTCCATTGTTTTGTTTCTTACGATTACGAACTTTGTTTTTTAAATCAAAATTACTAAAGTTTAAACAAAACACGAAACGACATTAGGAATTCGTCGATACATATACCAAGGCTGCCATACTTTTCGCGTTTTCATCAATTTCAAGTCTTTTTTACACGGTGTGCCCACAAGACAATTCGTTTGTAGGGACTTTTCATATTGAATACTGCTATTCTCAAGATTATCGACTATCGTATACTATCAATTTTATTCCACGATGAAGATAAAAACCAAGATTGCTGAAGTTTACTTTCAAAAGAACGATCTGTTATATGTTTTTCTTTTTTGAGTGTTGACTTAAATGGCGGGAAGAGGAATCCCCGCTCTCCTATCCAGTGCTGTCGTTTTCAATTTTCGTTTAGTAGTATAGCTTGCTTTTTTTTAGTACTATTTTGGGGCATTTTGTGGTACTTTTAGGAAATCAAATAAAATGGGTAGGAAATATAATATTTAACGAATGCACTTCTCTTAGAAACTATTTCCTGGATGGAACATGAATGGTACTACTGTATTTGAGTAAATTTTACGAAATTAAAAAAAAAAAACAAAGCTGTATTTTTGCATTTTTGAGAAAAAAATGTTTGACGCATACTTTTAATCTACTAGACAGATTAGTGATGTTACGAATGTGGTTTTTTTAACATTCGCGGATGCGAATATCTGTCGCCGATATTCGCGAATGCGAATGTTCAGTTTTAAATTAAGCGCCACTTATCTATGCTTTAGTATTGACAGCTGACGTGCCGTGTAAGCCCCACATATTTTTTGTAAGAGTGCTGCCCAATGATCCAAAAAAATAAAAAGTTATTTAATTAATCAAAATGTTTTACGTTTTAAAGAAAATAAATTTAAATTTGTTTTTTTCTCCAAGCCTTTTTATGAATAACATTTTAAATTATTGTTTTGATAATCTACAAATCAATACAATATCAATAATCATAATTAATAAGTTCTAGTAATAATATTGATCAATTTCGGACGTTAATATTCGCCAAAATTCGCAACAAAATTTTGCGAATGCGAATGCGATACGAATTGTCTAGCAAATATGCAATGTGCCTTTAGACGTTTCAACATCGTTCAACAAAACGCATTCGTTGGAGAGACGATAACAGGGAGTAGGAAGATAGGTTTTGTTGAACGTACTCGGCAATTCTCTTTGACTGTACTTTTCGCTGTGAAACTTGAATACAACCCTGTTGGAATTTTACATGAATTGTTAATAATTTTTATCATTTCGCGAAAGTTCGAAGCTTGCTAAAATTGTATTTTTTTGCATCTTTTTGATATTTCATTTATAGCTTTATAATAATTTTAAATCGAAATTTGGTTTTTATTTTTGCGATAAATTTATATAATCAAGCAATAAGATTAATTTAGATTTCACTTTAGATTGACAAGCTGACATACTGTTACAACTCTCACATATTTATTCATGTTAGAGTCTGCAAATATCAAAAATATCAAGTTATATTAATTTTATCTGTTTTCGTAAATGAATGATTTAAATTTGTTTCCAAGCATTGTTGAATAACTTTTAAATATTTTTGAGAATGCATCAATATTATTTTCTTATTTCTAACATCAATTCCTACGCGCAAGAAACGTCAAAAATATAAAATTTGAAGCGATTTGTTGACAATCAATTTCTGGACGTTGACATATCGCAATATTCGCAAAAGAATTTTTGTTGAATGCGATACGAATCGTCTAGAAATAGCGAATAGTCGCGAAAGCGAATGCGAATATTCGCAGCATCACTAATACAGATCTGCATTTTTAGAGAAATGTAGTAATATTTCAATTTTAGTAGTATAGTAGTAAGGGTGATGAAACTGTAGTAAAATACTACAATTGTAGTAATTCCGACAGCACTGCTCCTCTCTCCATGGAATATGTTGAAAACGATATTTCCAAAGCAAAATGTTTGATATGTGGAAAAATATTACGTTCCAAGAAGTACAATAATAATAAAACTTAAATTGCATGCTTCACGTATAGGAAGTTAAGGCGTTGCAATATTAAAACGGATGTTTAAAGGCTAGTGTGAATAGCTCTCATGATTTTTTTAGGTCTTTCATTTCATTCATTGCATATCTCAAAAACAAAACCACTATTAGAACTAGCAACATATTTTTTTTAAGTGTGATCAGCGCACGGCCTGTTCAATACAAACACAGAATATGTATGTATCATTTTGGCATACACTGCATTAGGTATTGAGATTTTTTGAGTGGATATATTTCGGTATGCGATGAGTATTTTAAGATGGCGTTCAGGAAGAAAATTCGCTGCGTAGAAGCGCTAAAACATTGAAAGGGATGCAAGAATTGTTAAATCAAGAGCAAAAATGAAAAAAAAACCGACATTCTGGGTAAATCCGTTCTTGCAGAAAAGGGAACAGCATAAAAAAACTCAAAAGTGACATCTTATCGAAAGCGATAGATGGCTTGCGATATCGGAAGCTATATATCGCAGGCTATCTGCTATGAGCGGTCTTCTTTTGCGATCCATCGCGTACTTTCGAAATGTCATAACGTGTAAATAGCGTATAAGGCGTACGTATAAGCACAGTGCTAGATTCCCTTCTGGGCTCCCTTATAAGTCGCTGTTCATATTAGGCGAAAAATCACCAGCGACACAGTCATGTGTATATAGTTAGACGAGGAAGACTGCACGGGTGAAGAGAGAAAGAACTGCTCCACGTACCACATCCGCACGAACGTCTCCAAAGTGCCATACGGAAAGGAAACAACTGCAATGGATATACGTTTATAACGTATGCCATTATTCGCGAAATAATGAATATGCGAATAGCGATTTTACCGTATAAATCATGTGTCTTTTCAGAATGCTAATTTCATTTCGAAAGTTATTCGTGAATAGTGAAGACTATGTCGCGATATAACACGAAAGGTGACTGTCCACATTTTTCGCTGATTTCTCTCTTTTTGACGATCCAGGCAGCGCTTTATGTTTAATTTGAAGTTCAAAAAAGATTGGAGAACGTGAAGGAAATCAACTTCGCTGCACATGGATGAATACTTAAATCAGAGACTGACATTTTTTCACTTTTGAAAAACTAATTGGTAAAAGCATTCGTGATGCTATGAAATCATGTGTTTTTCAAGTGTGCTGCCATTTCATTTCGTTTTGGCAGTCAGTTAGCGCTAAGACCAACTAATGTCGGTTGCCGTATAAACGGTGACTTCACTATTCGCGATATTCCTATTCGTGAATAAGGTTTAACGTATAAACGTAGTATGTGTCGCTAGTGATTTGTCGCCTAATATGAACAGCGACTAATAAAGATTTCAACCGAAATACAACTCTGCATTTTCTTGTATCTTGTATGTTTCGGTTCGTAAACAAACGTATACCGTTTATGATATACGACTCCCGACGATCGAATGTAAGGAAATTCCAATTTAATATCCTTTCGAAATATGGTTCTGCGCGCTGGAGTCATAATACCCTTTCAGTATGGTGGCATTAAGAAACTACTTATGGTTGGGTCACCAGAAGAGAATAGGGATCTGAAGCTGTTCGATTTCACGAACGTCGGTAAGAACGTCCCCATACAACGTAATTACAGCAAACAATTTTTCAAAAATTTTTCTTTCTAAATTCAATCTTTACAGTTCGGGCAGCTTTCAATATCTATAACTTTGAGTTCCGGAACAAGAAAATCGATTTTCTAATTCCAGAAGATCTACTGATAAGCTATTTGGAACAATGCAATGATCTAACCAATTTCGTCATTCAAATCGACCAAGGTAGGTAAGGTTCTTTAATGTATTTTATAGTTTTAAGGACTCCTATGCGATAGTTTTGTGCCGTGAGAAGACTTCAATAAGCATCGAATTTGTGCTGATATATGTATGTACATAAGTTCAATTTGATGAATTGTTAATAGCCGTACGATATCCGTAAAAATCACAGATCTTTGTGGGCTTGTTAGACTGGCAATACATTTTTGTATTTCTTTCTTGGTTAATCAAATTCATGTGTCGAAATGTAATCCCAATATGATATACAGTATTTCCCGGATATAAGCAACGTGCACCAAAAATGCACGAAAAATAGTGCTTACAAGCGGCGCTTCTTGAATAAAAATTAAGCAAATGACACAAATTCGCGTGCATAACAGCACGGTGCATATATCCGGGGAATACTGTACTCTCTTATGGAACAAACGAAAAGCGGAAGGGCTTCTTTATCTAGCTAATTAAATAACAGGGAATAAGAATATGAAGTAAAAGAAGGTTCCAACAAACTCGCCAGCGCTTGAAAAGTTATTAAATAATTGAGTTTAGAATAAACTTACAGTGATGTATATTTACAATGGCTTGTGTACGATTTACTCTGATAACATATGCGTCCATACGGCAGAACTTCAATTTCTGCAATCTACAAACCTTCAGCTTCACAAAGATCAGACAAGCTTTGATAAGAAAACATATATTGAGCAGTAAAGTAAATGCATAAAAGGCCTCCCATAACAGGCAAAGCTATAATATGAAAAATATTGTTTTCATGTATGTAAACCTTTTAATCGGTTGGGAGAATTGCAGAGGTTTTTGATAAGTACATGTGCATTTGTGTCTCTAAAAGTATTCAATTTGTGGCAAATAGATTTGAAAACAAAAAAAAAAAAAAACGCAATTTTCCCCGATTTGCGAACATTATTGCATTATTTATCATTCAGACTCAAAAAAAAAAAAAAAAAAAAAAAAAAAAAATTAAAACAGGTCTTACATTGTCTCCTGTGTTTCGTTTTTTAACCTTTCATGCATGATTCATGAATTTTCGTTCCCCACTTAATGCCATAATGTGAAAAAAAGAAATTGCAAAACTTAATATAAAAACACTATAAAAGTTATGATGCAACAGGACGAAGAGTGCTTAATTACTTCTACTCATGCTCTCACTAATAAGTAAGTTTTTTTTACATTTTTTGTTCTAATGATGTTCATATTTTTAATCAATCTATTTTTAAAGCGGTCATCATTGCAGCAAAAGCAACAATTGCAAATTCTGAAAGTGATACAACACATTCGCTTCAACCCTCAATTTCAATTTCACAACAAAAATCTAATCCATACAATGAAAGCCCAGTAAATAATGAATCCAGTCATATAATGAGAAGCAATTATGCCACATGCTCAACTACAATAATCCGTGGCAATGACGACTTAAGCTCACCTCTGGATGTCACCTCAAATTCTGAGCATTCTATAGGTAACAGTGCCGAGACTCTTTATAAACAACGTCGCTCTCAGTTTTGTGTAGATCGGACACCCGAATCACTCATACAATCGATAGATCCGAACGATGTTATGCCAAAGACAGAACAAGAAGAGACTGAAATCCTGAATGTGGCGAATAAAATGCGACCAGAGCGCGAACAAAATATTGAGCCAACTCATCAGGCATTAAATTTCTTTCCGCATTATGGACATACTACTATTGTAGGAGCAACCGCTGCAATGGATCAATTAAATGGTCCAGCTCAACAAACCGAACAACAACATACCCATCCGCATTTACATCCGCATTCACAACGACATCCGCAACCATCTGGTTCAACAGCAATGCATCACACTCTTCAGCTGCAACATGCAGTGAATCGTTTTAGAAGTAATATTTTATAAAGATTTTTGTCTATTTATTATTTATTGGATTTGAATCTTTCCAAATTGATTTATCTTACATATTAACAGGACGCGGCGAGAGAATGTCTAAGGATCAAAAAGAGCTCTATGTGAAATTCTTCGAAGAGAATCCATGTATGCTCCAGCAACGACGTAATGACGCAGCTTTGGCACCATTGTGGAATAAATTAGCCTCTATGCTCAATAGTGTTCAACAGGGTGCAGTGAAAAATGTTGAAGAATGGAAGCAGGTAAATCCTATATATTAAAATATAGAGATAAAATTCAATTGAATTAAATTATTTTGAATAAAACTGCGAATGAACTTCTATTCCTAATTGCAGACTTTTGACGCGTGGCGCTATCGTGTTTTCATGTACTCGCGATATAATTCTAAACTAATCGGTGATTCAGCACAGAACCCCAAAAACTATAAGCCGTTAACGCATACTGACCAACGCGCCTACGCAATGTGGACGAGTCATCGGAACAACACAGCTGCTGAATATGAAAAAATGGATATATTCCATGGCCTAGAGGAAGCGCATCATGACAATTATGATTACTAATGGGCTCGTATGCATTTAGCCTAAAACCAAGTGTCGATTTATTGAAAATATTTTCGAAATTTACAATTTTTCGAAAAGACAAGTATCAAGATTTCGCCATAATGTACAAAGCAGGTAAAAAGTAAAAATAAATGCTGTGGCGCGGCAACAACAACTCGCTTCAGCGACTCAAAGCCCAAAAACTACAATACGGGTATAGGCAAATTATAGATTCCAGCATGCGCGCACGATACTAGCTTGTAGGCAAATTATGCTTAAGTCGAAGAGCAGAGCATGCAAAAGTCCAAAGTCAGTCGATAAAAAAAAACATATAAAGCCGTGATAGCAGAAGAAATAGAAAAATATGAAGATCATTTTGGAAAAATGAACAATAAAAAAAATTATTGTGAACACGGCATTCTGCAATCACGGCCATATGTGCATAAGAAGACGTTCCTTTGATTAGAGCATAACAGATTAGTCCTTCGAATGTGTCGAATGTGCCTCCGAATATTGATTCGACCCAAGTTGGATATTTTTGTATGTAAAATGAAAGCAATTTCAAATATCCATTATGTCTGCGGTGGTCCACCGCCATCATTAAATATGATACCCTAAGAGTATACTCAATGTTTGTTCGTATTGATAGGAAGATCGCATCGAAAATTTTGTGATCTTTGTTGAGAAAAATTAAAGAAATTTTCTCTTTTATCTTTGCTCGCCCCTGTCAAGTAATACATAAGGCGAAAGAAAGTTTTTGATAATAGGAAAGAATTCAAATACGTTTGACTATTGTCCTTCCCTTCGAAATTCTTTTGTAAATATGTATGTTATTACGCTGCTCATGCCACCTGCGCAATTTTACTTCAATTTTACTTCATAAAAAAAAAGGTCACTGCTCAGAGTAAAATTGTGTCTTATATCGTAATTTTCTCACAATAAATGGGCCTTATTTATGTAGTTATTCGTATATATGTAACATTTTTTGAATGTATGTAAATATGAAAAATCAAAATAATAAAAATTAAATTGAACAAAATAACAAAACAAAAAAAAAAAATGTTTTATTTATTTTGTTTGCTCTTTCGAAAATAATAATTTTATAGGAAAATTCCTAAAATTTTTTATTTTCTTTTTTTCCATGCCAATTTAGTTCCAACTGGTCATAACCTGCAGCCACATTGTGATACGTGCCATTGTGCAGTAATACATGATATGTTCGCACATAATTCCATGTTTAATTATGAAATGGCACCATCCAAAGATTTAATGTGTTCCACT
The DNA here is from genome assembly GCA_020466095.1 of Chlorops oryzae. Lineage (NCBI taxonomy): Eukaryota > Metazoa > Arthropoda > Insecta > Diptera > Chloropidae > Chlorops > Chlorops oryzae. Next base: position 139,035,568 of record CM035806.1, read on the forward strand.
GCGAAAAGAGATAAAGCCGGCCCGACTGGCCGATTTTTTCACATAAAAAGTCATAACGATAGCGATGGCAGCCATAAAAGTTCAAAACCAAGAAAACTTTCCCATGATGGCGATAATGATTCGTATGGTCGATCCAGTCCAAAAATACGCGTTCGATTATTGGAACATAAAAACACAATAGCACCACCGCCATCCCATCACTCACACGCAACTCTCACAAACCAACACTCGCACACACCACAACCACCCCAACATTCACACGTACATTCACACACAACACAACACCCACCACCGCAGCCATCACCACTATTACAGCCTCCACACCATAGTCATAATACAGCAAGTAAAATTCCAATGGAAACAACTTCTCCAAATGATGTAAAGTCTCTGCACACGAATCCCATGCTGATCGATGATCGTTTCGATGATAGTGACTCGAATGATAGTTTATCTGATCGCATGCAAGAAGACGCAATGGCCAAATCGACATACACCCACAGTCCGGCTCCAAATGAATATTTCGTACCACGCCAGACTCTTCAAATAACTCATCAACAAGTGCAACAAACCTATGAAGAACCATCCCAGCACTATGAACAACAATATAACCAGCCACAATATTCCGATTTATATTTACAAAGTGAGGAAAACGCCATGCAGCGACGTAAGTTTCGTCTTGCTCAATACTATCTATCACTCGGAAATTAATATGTAACTTTCAATACTTACCTTTTTTTTTTTTTTTTTTTTTTTAGAGAGAAAAGAACGAATGTCGAAACGTCAAAAGGAATTGTATGTGGAGTTCTTGGAACAGAATCCACTTGTGAATAAACATCGCAGAAACGATCCTCTTCTTGATACATTTTGGATACGCTTGACTAACGTTTTAAACTCTTGCCCAAATGGTGCAGCAAAGAGTGTTGCCGAATGGAAACAGGTCAGTTTGAAGTGCACTCCATTATCTATCCACACGTCATCTTCTTTATAACTTTCCAAATTATTTTAAACAACATGTGAAAATCTGAAAATAATTCCGAAAATTATCATTACAGGCTTTCGACAATTGGCGCTACCGTATTTTCTTATATGCTCGTCATAATACAAAATTAAATAGTGATGATGGTTTGGATGCCAAAGCCTTAAAACCTCTAACTCGTACCGATAAACGTGCTTATAATTTATGGATACGCAATCCGGATACGGCTCCAGCAAATACAGAGAAATTGCCAAATGATTTGCTTTGTTTAGAAGACTAGTTCATTAATCGTATGGAATATTTATCAAGACGCTAACTTACCAAAAATTGTCGACAGTCGTTCGTTAAAATATAGCTGCCCTCAATTTAATTCCAACTTTCACAAATCTGAGGCAATAATTGAATAATTGCTCAAGTCGATAGAAGAGAAAAATTATGTTTGAGTTTGAGTTTCATCTCCACGTCAGTTCATCTACAAGGGAACGAACAATGGAATTCCATTTAATATGCAACGGCTTGCGAAAAGAAAAATAACAAAACGATTTTATTTTCTCGAAACGGTAAATATCGATTTCAGCAATTGTTTCTCATTTTCACATCAAAATCAGCTTCCAACTGAAAAATTCTGATCTAAGCAATAAAAAAAAAAGAAATATTCGTACCTCTCTGTTTACACAATCAAGGATCACTCAGACTCCAACGATATTTGAATTTTTTTATTATTATTATTTATTTTTATTTATATCTATATATCTAACATTAGACCATCACATAAATGTGCTTAATAAAATACTGACAACAATTTTTAGGTGTGTGTCAGGATGGCTAATTTGTAAATTGAATATAAGTATATGTAAACAAGATTAATTAGGAGAGAATGGGGATTTTTGACACTTTAAATGAATTCATTTAACAGTAGATTTCTATACTTTAAAGCATACATCAAGTATTCACATAAAGCATTGATGTTTTTTCCGTTTAAAATATCTATGACTTGGTCAGTGGAGAGTGCTATCTGGCGAAGGAGCCTCAGTCGCGCATACTTGAAAATGGGGCATAAACCAATAAAATGATATGTGTTTTCCGGCGCGTCTAAGTTGCACAGGGAGCAGATACCTGTAGTGTTAGCTTTGCTATTTGAATGAGCAGCTGGATATTTAGACCAGTCATCGGCAAACTTAAAGTGAGAATGTATGTGTGAGAGAAGCGAGGAAATGCACTAAAAGAAAAACGTGAATTTTTTGAAATTTAATATCGAAAACATCGATGTTAGAAACTCTGATTCAATTTCTTAGCATTTCGAAAACGATGACTGGTGTTATGAGAACTTTCTTATTTTTGATTCATGGACATTTACTTTAGCCTATTTGATATAGGTCGATGCTGCGAAAATTCATCGAGTTTCTTCTTTTTGATAATGGATCAGATACTAATAGATGTATGCCTTGAATTTAGATTAGGTGCGAGATGCTCGAATAATGTATTTTACGATGTATCAAAATTATCGTTATCGGTGATGATGGTGATGATGATGATGATGGTTGGTGATGATGATGAGTGATAGTTGGTGATGATGATGGTAGTTGGTGATGATGTTGAGTGAGTTGGGTGATGGGATGATGATGATGAGTATGGTGATGATGGTGTATGATGATGATGATTGTGATGTGTTGATGGTGATGATAGTGATGATGATGGTGAGTGGTATGGTGATGGATGAGATGATTATGATTGTTGATGTTGTTGAGGTATGTGTGATGATGATGGTGAGGTTGGTGATGATGATGTTAGATGAGGTGATGGTGAGGTTGGTGATGATGATGGTGAAGTTGGTGATGATGTGATAATGGTGATGATGGTGTTGATATTGTTGATGGTGATGATGACGGTCATGGCGATGATTGATTATAACTTACAAAGCTTCTTGCTTCATCACGTCGTGAATAATCTTTAGAAATTCTGCGAGTCTTATGTGTCCCATTTTACAAACCAAATGAGAATTATAGGCGTTATGCTAAAATTTTATTCTCTGCACTGATGCCAGAACGAGGGGGTTTTTCCGTTTTGAGGGAATTTTTCGATTTTACCTTTAACCAAAAAATCGCGGGATTTTTACTGATCACTTTCCTAAAGAAAACAGAAATAAAGAGATTTTTTTCAATATCCAAGGGAAAAGAGTCACCAAAATACTGCCTAGCATCAGTGCTGGTTACAAAGTATGGAGAATTGAGTAAGAAAGGTTTTAAAATTCGGCTTCTGAGGAGGGATACTTAAGCACAGTATTTTCATAAGTTATTATAGGACCACCATAAATTTTTTAATTTTAAAACTTTCAAATGGTGGATATTTAAATTTTAATTACTTATCTCAAACATGCTTGATTAAAATCACTAGCAATTTGCCAATGAAATAAGTTTAATTTTTAAAATATACCTTCCGATAGTACTATCGATGGTCGCAACTATCGATAGTTTTCCAGCTCTAGTGTTGCTTAAACAAGAGTTCGAGAGTGACTGACAAAAAAGCGAAGCAAAAAACGAAGAGCGCAAGCAATACATGCGATTGGCGTTGGATTGGGTGCAGCTTTAAAAATATTGAATATTAATTGTTAATCGCTTCAACTCGCGCCGTGCCTGGTGCTTATTTATTTTTGAAACCAGTATAGCTTTTTTGTTTTTGTTCCTTTTTTTTATTTGTTTTTTGAATGTTTTTATACCACAATAAAACATAAATTATTCTAAGCAAATTGGTTTATTCTCAAACCATTTTAAAATAAACAATGCTTTGTGTGTATTCATTGCATTCGGAATAAATCAAAATAAAATGAAAAAAAATCCGTGAATGTTTCGCAACACCAAAAATGAATTTCCACAAGAAAAAAGTTGAAATGATATTTTTTTGTAGGGACAATATTACCAAGCTATTTAAAAACGATTTAAATGGAAATGGCATTTAACCTGAAAACACTTATATTTCTTCTCTTCCTTCCTTGGTCGGGCATATCCGCTCCCAGATGGAGAACATAGTGGCAACGCGGAGCCCTTTCCATCTAGTTCAATGGGCCAGTCGCCTAATTTCACTCCAGGTTCCAATATGTTTTGATTCGTTCAGTACACTCCTTTTCCATGTCATCCTTGATCTGCCTCTTCGTCTGACGCCTTGCGGGTTGTACTCGCAGACGAGTTTGCTATATGTTTATGTATGAGAACATAACGCATTTTAAAAACCTCTTTACTCCATAGCTTCACCCTGTATTAATTCGGCGGTGTATTTACTTAAAATGTTTGGTCTTATTAGGGCTTCACTACCCAAAATTGCCTTAAATTCAATGAAGCGAATCGATGGAACTATGAATACCAAGGAGAGGACCAGTAGAATTGCGCTTTATTTTATCATTCCTTAACCTGACGAGTTCTAATGCCTTTGAACAACTACGCCTTACGTTTGGAGCTCGTATTTAAAGGGAATACTAGTAGTTTAGAAACCTGGAGAGGAATCGATCTCCTTAATCATGAAATCTCATTTGAGTCACTTAATTTTTTTGCTTTTATGTACCAATATTTGAAATAATCGATCCTCGAATCATTTGTGTCTCTTAGCAGCATTAGCTTTGGTTTTCTGGTCCTCTTCAGATTCGAGCATGATTTGTCAGAAGGCCATCGTTATATTAGGTACTCAAAAAAATATTGTGTTTATCGTCCCGCTATATTGTACTAAGAATATTTTTTATAATAGGAGGCCATAAACTTTTTCTACTTGTGCCCAAAATTTCTTTTGACCTACATAAATATTTATCCTGTTTAGAAGATTTTCTTTCTTTTTGGCCTTTATATGCCATTCAGACGAGCATCAGCATTGGATATTAAACTTTGAAATATCATTGACGCGCAAAAACCGGCTCATTGCCTACATCGCACATACATACATATGTATGTATACAACATCCTGGTAATATTATCGTGCAATCGTGCAACATTGATGCGCTTGCCTTAAATTTTAGCAAAGAGATTCAAAAAAAAAAAAAAAAAATGGCATTCGCTACTTGTGTTTCCAGTTTCAGCATTTATGCTTTTTAAAATTTTTGGGGTCACAAGTAACAAGCGCTCGTTATAATATGCTTTTTATTGGACGCATTATCCTCATGTGACATATTTTACCCCGAAGAGTGAAAACTCCTTTGTGCAAGCAACATTCAATTTTCAAGCCAATTTGATGCTTGCTCTGAGAAATGCTTTGACAGAAAAGAAATTCGTGTAAAACAAAGGGCCAGAAACATTTATGAGAGTTCATGTGGAGCACTTTCCACGCTTCAGGGACTCTTCTGTATGCTGGTGCATAGAAACTTACAACTTCGTGCCAAAAAAGAAAAAAGAGAAAAAAACAAAAAAAAAAATAAGTAAGAAAACTACAGTCGGTCAAGCCCGACTTTGATATCGCACATGTAGGTGCATTTATATGAGTGTGCGTTTAGGTAGACAGGTGACCTGTGAACACATCTCTTTTATTAAGTTCTTGCCTTTCCGTACGGAAGTTGAAAAAAGCAATGGGCGGAACACATCAACTTTCTACGACTTTCAATCGTCTTGTTCGACCTATCAAAGCGGCCAAAATGCTGCTTACTGAAGCTATGAACCGCAACACATTTCGTAGGCCTTAGGCGGTAATGCATACGACCTCATATACCATCCTAGCATACTTTTATTCGAGCGTGGCCGTTTTGTAGAGCAGTTGATTGGAATTGCTTCAAATTGTTGGCATGTGTTGAATATTTGCAAGAATTCACGAGCAGAAGCTCCTGCACTGTTGGCCGCTGGGATGTTTCGAATTTGAAGCCTCTACGCCTTTTATTTCGGAATTTACGACAAAATTTCCACTTGTGGGCGTGGCAGTGGGCAGATATCTAACAATTTCACTTAGGATCGTTCTCGGAGCCCATCATACCTGTGTGCCAAATTTTGACGTGGTTGTTCCAGCCGTTTGGAAGGATATCCGACCACAGAAGGACGGACGGAAAGACGGACATGCCTACATCGATTCAGTTTTCGATCCTGATCAAGAATATATATATATATATATATTAGGGTGGTCCTTATTTAAAAATTTTTTTTATTTTCCGCGCGACACCCCGTCATTTTAATATATACCCCGAGAAAACATTTCTGTATTTTTTTCAAATTTTTTAAATGACATTTAGGGGTCGCTACCAGCGTTCAAAATTTTCCATATAAACTCCATATAAAAATTTGTTAGTTTCATAAAATATATTATAAAATTACAGCAGTACAAAAATCCAAGGGGTTTTTAAGCAATTTCTTTAGATTTCAGCTTGCTACATAATTGAAAAATATCAAAAAAATTCCATCACGTCAGAGTGTTAAGTTATTCGCGTATTAAATTTTTAAATACCATTGATGTTTTGAAAATCATATTCCTCAAATATGGTTTGAGACATCTTAAAATTTTTAAGGCTTTTGTGTTACTAAAACGTCATTTTTTACTATGAAATCAAAAATAACCTTTAAATTAATGGTAAAAAATTGTGCTCAAAGTCGAAAAATGTAAAATTGTATGTAAAATTTTCATGTTTTTTTTTACTTTGAATGAACATAGCTCCACCATTATTGAGCGATCTTTCAAGCTCGCTGTCTGTGATCATAGGATAATCCATTGTGAAAGTCTGTGCTAAATTTGACCATCGACTTCTTCACCGTTGCAGAGATATAATAATATATATATATATATTTGTCTATATCTACGGGTCTTAGTTCTAGCTGTTACAAGCTCCGTACAAAACTTATATACCCTGCTTACGGTGGGTATGAAAAGCACAACACATATCTGTGAATTTTTTATACATATACTTTTTTTTTTTCTTTCTTCCTCTATTTTTGATCATGAAAGCTGAAAAAACAATTTTGAATTATTTAGTTCTTTTAAGGCATCACGTTTTCTTATTTGCATTTTATTATTATTATTATTATTATTATTATTATTATTTATTATATTTTATTATTATATATTATTATTATTATTATTATTATTATTATTATTATTATTATTATTATATTTTATTATATTATTATTTTTATTATTATTATTATTATTATTATTATTATTATTATTATTATTATTATTATTATATTATATTTAATTATTTTACTTTCAGTGTGAAATGCAACTGCCCCATAATATCATGAAGAGTAAATAATATGCTAAACATTCCTGAAATGTACCGTTAAAGCTCCCAGCGGTCCACAGAGCACGTTACAAAGTATACGAACTGAAGCAAACTCCTACCAAAGCTTCAAAGTATAAATGAACGATGCCTATTAAGGGTAATGAGAATCGCATTAAATATTAATAAATTGACGACGATTTTTTAGTTGGATCGCCCAACGCCATGAAGAATTGTCCACGGTCATCGGAAAACTCATAGAATAGAGGACCTTTCTTGGTCAATTAAAAGTCTCTTATTCCCAGACAAGGAATGCTTAACCTAAAAAAAAAAAAAAAAACCAAAAAATTTGTAATTACTTAATTAAGGTATTAGTGAGGGGTTGATGGGTTTAAAAATTATAAGAAATAAATTATTATTAATTTATAATCATATTTTATGAGAAATTTATTAATTTTAAAATTTTTATTAATGATTAAACTTTGCACTTAGTTATATAAAATATATGTATGTATAAGAAACATGGTTAGTCAAAAAGTTTGGGCAAAGAGGGAAAATGAAGATAAACCTGAATCAGAAACGCATCCGATAAAATCTTGAAATGAATTCCTTTTAATCGGGATAATATCTGACACCGTTGGATCTTTTGAGACCCTCATAATTTGTTAAGCTTCCAATGCTGGCCATCAGTGCCTACCGTATACAAAGTATACGAGACTGTAAGCAAACTGCCTACCAATAGCTTACAAAGTATACGAACTGTAATCGACTTGCCTATTAATAATGCTAATAAAAATGTCTGCATTAAATATTCAATTATAATTGAATACGAACTCGATTTTGTTTGTTGGTTCGCCTCAAAGCATTGAATTGAATTGGTCCTCTAACGTTCACACATACAGACACAAAACTTACATATGAATTAGTCAAGAGACCTACTTGGTCAATTTGAAAATGTTCGTCTTTAATTGCCACACGACTCAATGGCACAGTGCTTAATCCTTAAAGAAAACATGCAACTGCCCTAAAGCAATTTGGTAATTAGCTTCAACTAAAGGGGAAGAGGGGGTTGGAGTGGGGTTTTAGAAAACAAAAAGGAAAAGAAAGCACTTAGAAATTGCTCAAGAAATCCCATGAGTTTTCGCAGTCGAGAACACTTTGGATTCGAATTTTAAAAGCTTTCGTTTTTCAATGGCAATTCAAACTTTGGCACTTCAAGGGTGAAAATAACAATAAGTATGTATGTATAAGAGAAATGGTTTAGTCGAAAGAAGTTTTGGGCACAAGAGGGAAAATGAGACGATAAACACTATCGGCCATGCTCTAGAAATCGAATCCGAATATGTACAAGATTCGAAATCGAATTTTTTTTTATATTCGGATTCGATTTCTGGAGCATGCCTGTTGGATACTTTTGAGACCCTCATAAATCGATGGGCCTGTGACAAATTATTCTCGAATCTTCATACATTCGATGAACCTGAAGACAACCAGGAAACTAAAGCTAATCCTGCTAAGAGACACAAATGATTGGAGGATCGATTATTTCAAATATTGGTACATAAAAGCAAAAAAATTAAGTGACTCAAATGAGATTTCATGATTAAGGAGATCGATTCCTCTCCAGGTTTCTAAACTATATTCCCTTTAAATACGAGCTCCAAACGTAAGGCGTAGTTGTTCAAAGGCATTAGAACTTGTCAGGTTAAGGAATGATAAAATAAAGCGCAATTCTACTGGTCCTCTCCTTGGTATTCATAGTTCCATCGATTCGCTTCATTGAATTTAAGGCAATTTTGGGTAGTGAAGCCCTAATAAGACCAAACATTTTAAGTAAATACACCGCCGAATTAATACAGGGTGAAGCTATGGAGTAAAGAGGTTTTTAAAATGCGTTATGTTCTCATACGTAAACTTATGGATAGGACAACAGAAAATATTTAAATTCATCACCTAAAAGTTGGCAGATAAATATTAAGAATATTTTCGATATTGAGAAATCTGTTCATTCTTGTAAGTATGTCCATTTACTCACAATTTGATCAAGGCTTTTTGGCAATACTCAAATATTATTTGAGGCTTTATTGAAGTACCGTGGCAAGGACTTAAAATTATAGAAATGGGTTTTTTTGTGCCGAATTTCAATAATTTCTGCTGTTCTAGTAGAACAGTTCCAGCAGTTATTTAGGTAGTGCATTACCAAAGTAACGCATATATTTTTCATAGACAAATAGGACAAAATGGATTCTGGAATGGATAAACAGTAAGCCTTTTGAATACACATTGCATTACTATCGGTTGCAAATAACTACTATGCTATGCAAGATGCAAGAAAAGAGAGAAAGAGAGAGAGAGAGAGAGAGGAGAGAGAGAGAGGGAGAGAGAGAGCGAGAGAGAGAGAGAGAGAGAGAGAGAGAGAGAGCTAGAAAGAGAAAGAGAAGAGGAATTAAATGTCTTTCATCGATCACTTGTAAAATGTCATATTCTTTATACATTTGATTGAATAAAATAATTTAAGTAAACTCATTGAGGTCGCCTTCCCTTTTTCTAGCCTCCTCATACGTTTACCTCTTTGAGCTCTGACCTTCTCATTTCCTTAACTTTGTGACCAAGGCAATTCTGAAGTCGCACTTTCTGAAAAGTTTTGCAATAATTTTCTACATCCTTAATTCAACTTAATTCAATTTAATTGTATTTTACGTGATTCATTAATCCAGTTTCTATGGACGGCGCAGTGAAAAGCCAACTTCCAGTTACGAGCAAGCAAAACAACTGTGCAATCAGACAAACAGACAGACAGGCAAACAGACCGCTGCGGGATAAATCAAAGTCAGGTAAGAGTAAAGCATAGTTGGCCTGGCTGTCCTTAGACTCTAGTCAAAACTTTCTAAAGATGATACTCATTTCGATTGCACTTAAGCTCACATTCAAGATGGAGCAAGTTTTCATTTGGGAAGCACGAACTGAACATGAATGGCCGACGTATTTCCACTCCTTCCTTTACCTTATAAAGTGGATAATTGAATGCAGAAAATTAAAGATAAATTTCAAATAAATAAAGGGCATAGCCGACTGTGATCCCCTGAATGGGATTTTAAAATTTTGTCTTAAAATTTTGCCTTAAAATAATTAGGGGTCTTCCCTTGAACGTGTATTTGCGTCGAAAACTTCGAAAAATCGTAAATCAAGAAGGCTTTGAAATTAATGAACGAAATTTTGTATGAAAAATTTTACACTTTTACGATTTTTCAATCTTTTCACTTATAAGGGAATACCCTAATCGTAAAAACCGCTTTTAAGAAATACGCAGTCTCCTTGGAAAAACCTTATTTCGGAAGCCTTTTTTTTCGAAATTTATTATCTCAAAACTTTTAAGATAGAAAGATGAAACAAATGACAATAAATCCATATTAAAACAAGTAAGGGTGTTATAGTCAGGCGAGCCTGACAATAGAATACCCGACACAGACACACGTGTTCAAATAATTTTTAATATCAAGAGGTGTTTAAGGCCATAAGGGGCCCAATATACCGAGTTTTGTTAAATTTCTTTATGAAAACTGCCCCTTTGCCACGCCCACTTTTCCAATTTTTTGAATTCTAATCGGAGGCTTAGATATACGCTCAAATCCTAAGTTTCATTGAAATATTTGGAAAAATTCGGATTTTGAGGCAGTTTTGAGATTTTTGTAACAGACCCTAGTACTGGAGGTACCCCTAAAAATGGTCCGATTTAGGAAATTTTTTGGGAGGATGTTTATGGCTACAAGGAAGCATAAGTGCCAAATTTCGTTCTGAATTTCGAATGAGGGGCGAATTACGTAATTCATATTGCCGTGTGAACATAGCATAAGGCTTTTATTGAAATATTTAACGATTATAGATAGGCCATACGTAAAAGGCAGAAAATGCGCAAATTAATGCACGGCCACACTTTTCGAGATTGATTCAAAATTAATAGTAGGGGAGCCCAAGAGGGGATTTTTGCAGTTACTCGAGCGTGTCAGAAAATAATATGGGGAGAAAGCTTGCGACTGTTAAATGAGCCACTTTTATAGCAGACTCAATATTGGTGTACGTTGAGGGCAGCCCGTCAGATAGTAAAAAGAAAATCCGATCCTCTAGGAAATATTTTTGCGCGTCAGGATGTAAGAGAAGGCTAATTAAAGGTAAGCATTTAAAGTGCCATAATTTCAATTCGCTGACAATTTCGAGCATGGCAGGGCGAAATTAGGTGAGTACCAATAGTTGCAAAAAAAAAAAAAAACGTCAACTCGAAATACTCGAGCGCGATAAGGCTTTTATTTTTTTATTTTGAAGGAATCGTTTAGAGCCATCACGTAGCAATGTAGTAAAAATGCGCAACATTTAATGCACGGCCACAGCTTTTCGTAGATTGTATTCAAATGATTAATAGTAGGGAGCCAAGAGGGGATTTTTTGCAGTTACTCGAGCGTGTCAATAAAGAGCTTAAATATGGGGAGAAAACGGTTAATCGCGAATCCTTTCGTTTACATTGTGCTCTCTCTCTCTCATATTGAGCTCTCAATATCCCTGGTAGATAAATATGATAGCAGCTTGTTTATGTTACATAGTAATTATAAAAAGAAATCGATCCTCTGAAAAACTTGAGTCTCTTAAATTGTCAGATTAAGAGATACGCCTCCATTAAGTAGATTGTTAAGAAAGTGTATCATTTCAATTCGGCTGACAATTTGAGCATGGCATAGGGAAATAGGTGAGTACCAAAGTCTGCAATAAAAAAAAGAACGTCAACTCGAAATATCTCGAGCGCGATTACCGTTTTTTTTTTTACATTTTGAAGGAAATCATTCTGAGCTTTCGAGCAACCTCCTAAAAACATGTCAGTCATTTATAATTGCAAGCTTTGTAGGAGTCACTTCAATGATTAATTGTGAATATCTGACACGCTCGAGAACTGTTTTATTCTTTTTTTTTCGACCTCTATTAGAGCTTTAAACACTCAATTAAACGTCAGATTAATATATCGCGAATCCTTGCTAATCGCACTAATTCACTTTTCTTCTCAATCAATCTCTCTCTTTTTTCATCTCATTTCTAATCTTGTAGGCTAAACTCTAATCCCTGTAGATAAATATATACAGACGATTGACTGTAATGTTACATTCGAATTGAGGTAATATAGAAACGAATAAAATATTTGGTCTCCTATTTAAAGTTGCAAGATTTTGAACAATGCGAAACTTATTGTAATTGTTAGATTATCATTAGCAGGGCGATATATTGTTATCAGGAACATAAAGCGCGTTTACTGTATCAATGTATGACGCGATCGAGTATTGCAATGTGTCCATTTTTTTTTTTTACATTTTTGACCATTCTTACACGCTCTCATCCCCATTAAAATGGAAAACTTTACATAGACTTTTTTTGTTGTTGAAGAACGTAAACTTCACAATCCAATAGGTTTCGATGACGCTTTAGTAACTGCAAATTTAGCATCTCGGGCTCCCCTACTATAACCAGGAGCCAGTCCAGCGAAACCTGATATATGGAATTACTCTCAAGAACTGCAGTGAAAAAATTTTGCTAACATTTGATGACCTCAAGAAATCAAGAAATGTCAGAGTGTAGATAATATACCTTCCCTGCAGGAAACTGAACTAGTTCTGAAGTAGTCTTCGACTACTCCCTAAATCAACAGTACTACTCGCTCGTAATTTCCCCGCCAATGCATTGAACTGTCAAATTTTACTCTGAGGTGTCATTCGAAAATCGACAGTCGCGTTTGAACTAGTGCAGAAGTAGAGTGTTAGGAGTGAATTGATCTTTTTGGATATAAGTAGTTAATTACTAGTGAATCAATAGTCACTTGGACATCATGTATCGATAGCTCGATAGCTCTCTATCGATACTTTGTTCAAGAATTAAAATTGTTGGCGCATTTTGAGAAAAATAAAAAAATAAAAATTTGTAATTGTTTTTTTTCCTTCCTTTTTTTTGCTTTGTTTTTTTTTTTTTTTGTTCTTTATGTATAGCTTTTTGTCTTTTAAATTCTGTTAACTATTTGACTCGGCTGAGGTTCGAACTCACAACATCTCGTTCTTTGAGCAAACGCTTTAACGCATTGAGCTAACCAAGCCAATTTCAACTCACTGATCGAAATGCTTACTTGAGATGCTCAGGCAGAAAAACTTTTTAAATTTAAAATGCTGACAAAAATCAAATTTTCTATACAAAAATTGTATTTTGTCAGCCTTTTAAATTTAAAATGTTTTCCTGAATAGGGAGGTTAACTTGGTAAATAACAAAAAGAAAAAATAACATCCGAATAAAAAAAAAAATAATTTTCGGTAAATTTATTAAAAGATTTGTCTTGCCCCGTGCCGGACTTGAACCGGAAACCTTTGAATTGTTGCGCGGAAGTCTTAACAATACACTAGCTTAGCATCTAATCACACAAGATAAAAATGCTTACTTGCCGTATTCATTCTAAAACAAGTGTTTTGCATTGTTGTTTTAAGAATTTTTCTGGGTGTGTGAACTTTTAATTGACTTTTGAACTAGAAGTATACTGGTGGCTTTTGCACTAGTCAAACTCTACTCGCTCATAGTTGATTAACTGTACCCATTTGCACTAGAGACTTTTTCTCTGGTGGAGCTCTACTCGCTGTGCGACAATTATCGACATACTTCTTATAGGGTTATAATATAAATTTCACTAATAAGCTTGTAGATCGAAATTGAGCAATTTCAGAATAAAATTGAAATTGCCTCAATTTCAAATGTCAAATTTGTTCTGAAATTTTTTGAAATTGAGCAATTTCGATCTACGTGTCGCAGGCATATAAGCTTCATTGGCAAGGGTATCAAAATTATATAAATTGCTTTTTCAATGTCCAAATGCATAGGTACATACCTTATGATGTTGAACTTAAATATTTTCTGTTGTCCCAGTCCATAACTTATCCCGAAAATGGGCTACTCTTCAATCGTTTAAGGCTTTGACCTATGGCAAATTGATCTTTCAAGTTTCTTCTCGGGGAACTTTCACGATTTTCATGCACATGTCTAGGATGATCCCACCTTAGGGAATATCTGCAATACATTATTTATTGTTGTCGTTTCTTTGCAGAAGGATTCTATTGTGTCAGGTGTAATTGGTAATTTCTACGACACATGAATGCCTGGGTCATTCAATTTCAAGAACATGCCTTACAACTTAAATACGATGGTATGTTCAGTTCGTGAAGCACATGCATAGGTATGAATGATTGCATGAAACCTTGTGAAATAATTTATTAGCATCATGTAAATTTGGATGACATTCAGCATGGATATGGCATGCAGGGGCCATCTGATGGAGAATCGAATCAAATCGTAGCTCCGACACTGCCTCAACTAATGACAAGCTTTTGACGAAAATATACATTGACGTAGACAGTTGGAAGAGGAAAAAACTATAAAGAACGAAATGATGCGAAAGATTTGTGTCTGACATGGATAATCAAAAAAAAAAAAAAGAAACTGCATGATGAAGACATGTAAAATGAAAATAAAATTCAATACATGCAGAATAAATGTCTTTACATTAATCTTTAACATCAATGCCATATAACAATTCAATACGAATAACTATTGAGTACTTGTATTAGATTCCTTTGCTGTGCTTTGCCACTTCAGGCTTTGACTGAGGTGCAGAAAATATACTAATAAAGTCCAAATGAGCACGAAGAAGGAACGAATATGAACAATAGGGTGATGACTTTTAGTGTTTTTTTCTCCAAAAAAATTTCCTGTATAATAGTACGATGAACTTTTATTAAAGATGCCATAAAACACTAATTTTAAGGTTATTTGATAAAAAAAATGTCACGCACCAAGTCATTTGAAAAATTTAATTTTTGATTTTTTTTCCAAATTTTTGATGTTACTGTAAGCAGAGTCGCTCCTAGAGGGGTCAAATGTAAGACCAACTACCATTAGTTTTTTATTCCCAACAATTTATCCAAACATACTTTCCCCCTATCTCCACTCCTTAAGGGGGCTCCGATACAAAAGTAATTTTTTTATGAATTTTCCCCCCACTGTCCTAACTAGCCCCACAGTGCCCCTAGAGGAGTCAAATGTTGGACCGACCCCCATCAACTTTGTCCCCCTAACATTTTTTTCCAACATTTTGACCCCCTATCTCCCCTCCTTAGGGGGGCACCCATACAAAATTACCTTAATTTTATCACAATTTCATACAAAATGGCTGTCACTACAGTCAAACCCTTCCTAGGGGGATGATATATATCACCGACCCCCATTATTTTTTTACCCCAAACATTTTCTTCAAACATACCTACCCTCTATCTCCCCTCCTTAGGGGGTCCCCATACAAAAATAGGCTTAAATTAAAGAAAAATGCCGCACGAACTTCAATCTATAATATAGATGCCGTAGGAACAAGAACGAGCATGTTCAGTATGCTGTATACTGCATAAGGCCAAATAATGACCCTAGTAGAAAAAAATAAATTTTCGAGTCAAATGTCAAATATTTTTTGAAACGCATTATTCACTGTTTTCACGTTCGTGTCTTGAGTCTTTGCATGCATACAGACCAAGAGAGACATGCAAAGACTTAAGAAAGGAACGTGAAAACAGTGAATAATGCGTTTCAAAAAATATTTGTTTTGAATTAATTTAATGAATAGAAACCACTAACCGATATTAATGGTTATAGTTTTAAAAAACTCGTCATAGATTGAGGTTTGCGGCATTTGACTCGAAAATTTATTTTTTTCTACTAGGGTCATTATTTGGCCTTGATGGCAATTCAGTTACAGTTAATTAACATACTGAACATACAGCATCATTCTTCGTAATGCCTTTAAAAGGAATTATAATTTAATAGCATTGAACTCGTTCGTCGGGGCATTATATTTATTGAATCTGATATTTAAGCCTATTTGTGTATGGGGACCCCCCCTAAGGAGGGGAGATAGAGGGTAGGTATGTTTGAAGAAAATGTTTGGGGTAAAAAATAATGGGGGTCGGTGATATATATCATCCCCCTAGGAAGGGTTTGACTGTAGTGACAGCCATTTTGTATGAAATTGTGATAAAATTAAGGTAATTTTGTATGGGTGACCCCCTAAGGAGGGGAGATAGGGGGTCAGTATCTTGGGAAAAAATGTTAGGGAGACAAAGTTAATGGGGGTCGGTCAAACATTTGACTCCTCTAGGGGCACTCTGGGGCTAGTTAGGACGGTGGGGGAAAATTCATTTAAAAAAACTACTTTTGTATGGGAGCCCCCTTAAGGAGTGGAGATAGGGGGAATGTATGTTTGGATAAATTGTTGGGAATAAAAAAATAATGGTTATTGACCTTACATTTGACCCCTCTAGGAGCGAATCTGCTTACAGTAACATCAAAAATTTGGAAAAAAATCAAAAATTTAATTTTTCAAATGACTTGATGCGTGACATTTTTTTTACCAAATAACCTTAAAATTAGTATTTTATGAAGTCTTTAATAAAAGTTCATCGTACTATGATACAGGAAAAGAGTTTCAAAAAAAGTCATCACCCTAATGTACATACTTACAATATTATGCGTGTCCTATAATGGTTAAGCACTGCGAGAGGTTCGAAAAACATTTATTGCGTAGAAACTATAGGTGATCGGTGAAATTTTTTTTTAGATTCATAAAAAGAGATATTGAGTGCAATTTATTAAAAATAAATGAAAAAAATTTGTTATGCAGAAGAGCTGCAAATTTTGATATGTATTTTTTAAAGCTTAGTAGAAAGTTGGAAAAAAAATTGTTTGTTGTTTTTGTAATTTTATTTTCAAAAATTAACCTTCTCCAAGCTTGGATGCAAAATTATATTTAGTTGCATCAAACACTTTCCACGCAACAACAGTTTGAAAATATAGGAATTTACATTTTTAATAGAAAAATGAAAAGATTTATTGCAAAAAAAGTACTGTTCCAACTAATTTTGTTTAAAATCCTCTTTCAAAATTCTATTTGGTTATAAATACAACTAATATAAAATATTAAAACATAATTTCATCACTACGTTGAAAAAAGGGTGCTCACTTGACGTGGCTTGACTCTGTGCCAATTTACAAACGAACTGAGAATTATAGGCGTCATGCTAAACTGCGTATGCTATGCACTGATGCCAGATCGAGGAGTTTTTCCTGTTTTGAGGTATTTTTTTTTTTTTTAACCAAAAATCACTTTAAATGTTTACAAGGGATTTTTACTGATCGCTTTTCTATAGAAAACAAAAATTAAGGGAATGTTTTTTCAATATCCAAAGGAAAAGAGTCACCAAAATACTGCCTAGCATCAGTGCTGGTTACAAAGTATGGAGAATTGAGTAAGAAAGGTTTTAAAATTCGGATTTTTGCATATTATCATGTGATATAAATTGAGGATGTATACTTTTGCACAATATTTAATTAAGTTTGAAGTTTTTATTGTAGAACCACCATTAACTTTCAAGTTTAAAACTTTCAAATGAAGGATATTTAAACGATAAACATAAATGTTAAACAGCTCAAATATGCTTGATTGATATCTTCCCAAGGACTATCGATGCTATCGATGGGTGCAAATATCGATAGTTTTCCAGCTCTAATAAAAGGGGTCTAAAATACTCGCGACGGCCATTGTTCGTGTGAAGGGCACGTTAAAAATTGGAATAATTTGCAAAATTTAATTGAAAGACGCAACGTCCCAGGCCGTAAACTCTTCAGCCGGAATATATGTATGTAAGTCCCTCAGCAAGGTATCGCTGATGTGGTTGAGATCGTCAGTCAGTCACTCAGTATGTCGAGAAAGCAGTTTTCCATCCATCTTCTATGATTTGGGCGTACCATAAATGTTTTTTTTTTTTACAGTGGAATGATATTCAATAAATATTAAATAAAATTTTTAAAGACATTAAAAGAACATCCTCCAATGGTTTTTTGGCAGTTTTGTTAGTAAAAAAAAAATGTTATGTTATATTTCTGTTTCTATTGTCTCACCCTTTATAAAATTTAGTTGTTCTGTTTTTTTTTTTTTTTTTTTTCTCTGCAATACCCACTGTGTACTTTCCTTTGTTGCCTCTGCTTTTGCTTCTGCTGGTGCTGTTGCTTCCGTTGGCACAAATTCGCACGCTGACTTGATCCCCATGTATAGGCGTATTATGTTCATAAATTTTATTGTGGTGGGGAATGCTCTGCCACGTATGCATGTGCACCATATTGTGGATCTATTTTGTTGGTTTTGCTGTTATCCTTACATAGGTGCGTTTTTGAATGGTCAAACTGCCTTCATGTCCACCTTGCCATTCATGTGCAATCGAAATTTTTCAGAATTAAAAAGCCATTTCTTTATGGATGGATTTTGTGTGAAACACCTTTGAATACTGCTTCGAGAAGTTTGAAATTCAAGAAAATAATTTAAATATTTCGAAAATTTGCAATTGTGTAGGAAAATGGTCAATGGAAAGTGTTAGCAAAAAACACAAAAGGCTTGATAGTGAAATTGCGATTGCGAGAAAAAATTCCCCATACTTATGTATGTATGTCACAAGCATGCAATGTAAAACAATGAAATCTTTGCTCTTTCCATACACTGTGGTGATGTTTCTGTACAATCGTGCTATAATGTTCTATATCTGCCATAGGAATATATTTTCTTAAAGCAAGAAACCCTTGGTACTTAGAGCTGGTGTGTAAGGACTAGCTTGAAGAGATCCATTCCGAACATAAGGATTGATTAGTCTTCACCTGTTCAATTTTCATAGAAGCAGTTATTAAAAATTTGACTTGAATCAAAAGTCTGGAGTATTTATTTACTTTAGGGGATTGCTGCTACCTAAAATACAAGCTCCACAAAATCCACCTGAAATGTGACTGTCTCTGAAGGCAGACTAAGGTCCACCATAAACTGACACTTGACACAGAGAAAAGAGTCCATCTGTCATCTTACCTTCCATGGGACTGGAGCTTTTAACGGCAATGAATAGCAACACAAATAAAAAGACCCATTATTTTCAAAACGATGTTGCGGATTCTTGGAAATTCTTCGAATTCAAAGAAATAGAAGAACATACAATCTGCGAAAAATGTATTGCAAAATAAATTACTTTGAAAATGTTTTGATTGAAAATTCAAATCGACTTTCCCACTCGATCATTCTCCGCGGCATAAGAACTCATTCGCTTCTTATTGAACTTCAATTTAAGTTTCCATTTCTTGAACACTATTTTCGCAAGTTTTGTTTTGAAATTGCCGTAAAAGCGATTCTCGCCCAACTACACCTCACATCGCCCTATTCGCGCAACGGGTACTTACATCAACATTGGCGTTGCAAACGAAATCACTTACATGTCCTCGGGGAAATTTCCCAAACATCAAACTCCGCAATCCGCAATGTGAAATGGAATCGAAAATTAACCGTTAACAGTTTTCACGGTCTTTTTTTTCTAACGTGACTGGCAGCAGACCAACAGCAACAACGTTTATTGGAAAATGCAAAGAAAGGAAAGCATTCAAAAAAAAAAAAAAAAAACTTTAAGTAAATGAGGGAAGGGGGGAAATGACCAAAGGATAAAAAATGTCATTACAATGGAAAGTACTTTAAGATTTTTTTTTTTTTTTTCTAAATAAACGAATCGAACGTGCCAAGACTTGCGACAAAAATAAAGAGGGAAAACCTCGACTGTTCTTGTTTAGCATGAGTTGAAAGATTCATAAGGAATAAGCGAACGAACATGGCTTCGAGGCAATGCACTATTTCTACCATATCTCAGGCAAATGATGTTTTCAGGCTTTTTATACAATTTTACGAATTATGGTCTTGAAAAAGGTAGTTTTCTCAGCCTTCAGATTTATGCCTTGAACAGGATTGCTGCAATTCCATAACGACCCGTATCCATGGTTGAAACGAGTAACAAATGACCTTGCTCGACTTAAAGGAACTTAACTGCCTTGGTATGTGATAAATGGTAGTTACTGGTTTTCAGTGCAAAACGAGAATCAGATGACAAACATCAGTTAGCGTACATGGACTCACTATAGGAACGGAGCCTTAAACGGGGCTTTTGCTCATTAAAAGAGTCTTGAAGGACGAAAAATAACTCCAATGCTTCCGTGGTCTACTTCGGCTAATCCTTCAATTTCAGTGGGGCCACTTGATGGGAGTTGAGGTACATTCCAATAAAGTTTATATAAACTTTATAAATTGTATTTAGCCCTGACATGATTAATATATGATATATTATATATATATATATATATTATATATATATATATATAAAAACAGCTTTTTTTATTGTTTTTCCACCGAAATTGAATATTAAGGAGAAAATAACTTCAGTATTAAAATCGGTCAATGTTGATTTTGATTTCCAATTAGATTTTAAATGTACATACTTTTATTGATTTATTTAATATAATGGTGATAGGCACACTAAGACTAAGTCTTTTATAGCGCCAGGCAACAAAAATAATGGTCAACAAGAAAACAACAACAATAAAAAACGCGAAATAACTTACTTAACTTAAAATAACAATCAATTATCGAATTAAAAAGAAATGAATAAATAAACATCCAAATCTAAAACAAAATGCTTATCCATAACATAAATAGAATAATAGTACTGCTCTCAGACAAAACAAAAATAAATGCACACATATTTTAGTTGGAAAAGGGAAGAATCAACAAACAACTGCGCCAAGTCAATATTACGACGGAATAACACAAGAATAAGCTTGAAAAACAAGTAAGAAAGCTAAAGTCGGTCAAGCCCGACTTTGAAATACCCAGCGTCCCGACATTATGAGCGCACTATGTTTTGCTTCTCTATTTGTGGGCGTGGCAGTGGGAGGGCCACATAAATTATTTCCCTATACCTTTCATTCGCCTTGATGAACCTATGTTGCGAATTTGAAGCTTCTACGCCTTTTACTTCACAAGTTACGATAAGCCCTTATTTGTGGGCATGGCTCGATGAGGACGGCGTCCATTTTTTCCCAGGATATGTCCCTTTTCGTAGTTTACCAGTACACCAAATATCAATGGAATGTGTTGAGTGGTTCGCAAGTTACAAGCATTTTACTGAAAACACAATAAATTCATTTGTGGGCGTGGCAGTGGGCGGATGTCTCCCATTTTTACTTAGGATCATACTCGGACCCCGATATACATGTGTGCCAAATTTCGACTTCATTGGTCCAGCCGTTTCGGAGGAGATCCGACCACGGACGGCAGACAGGACGAGAAATGTCTAAATCGATTCAGTTTTTGATCCTGATCATTTCTATATATATTTTTCTATATCTCCGGAGCTTAATTCTCCCTGTTACAAGATTTGCACAAACTAATATACCCCGCTTACGCTGGGTATAATGAGTAACCAAGAATTCTAAATGCATTTATATTGCGTAAATCTGTCGGTATATACAAACATCCGTCACAACGGTACACAACTGGGTTTGTATTGAAAGCACAAGATTTCTTGCATCTTATAATATACATATATATATATTACAGAGCCGTAGATAGAATTTTCGGGCACAGGGAAAATACCTTCGAGTCCCTTTGAGAATTGTTAAAATTACGACCCACATATGCTTTAGAAAAACAAACACACAAATATTTAGTCAAAATATTCTTGGCTCCTTGAGGTGGTCTTAAACCGGGGGAAAAGTACCCCCCATCCCCACGCCTACCACGGCACAGGTCCGTATATTTAAATTGAATATTATTTTGAGAGCATATCGAAACCATCAAGAAAGCAATACATCAACGAGATCATGGCCCATTGCCTGTGGCCCAACAAATCGTTTGTAGAAGGCAATTATGGAACGAAACAAGCACAGTCAGGCAAACAATTTTTTTTTTTTAATTTGCACATCTGTTAATTCATTACTGAGCAAGTGAGCAATCGAAAGCAATACAAAACTTTTGAGAAAATATCAAATTCCATTATTAGGAGCTTTCGATCTGCTTCGAAATAAATATTCATGAGCAGATGGAGTAGAGTGTTGTTGTACTATACATAAAATTAAATCGTTTGCAATTTTTGAGCTTCGATTCAATTTAATCTTTTTTTTTGATATCCAAAAAATTGTGTTGATTAATTTGCATGCGAAAGTTTTTTACTTTCACATTTAAGTTTATAAAAAAATATGAAATAAAAAACAATTTTAAAAAAAAAGTAAGGGTGTTATATTCAGGCGAGCCTGACAATAAAATACCCGACACAGACCCACATGTTTGAATAGTTTTTAAAACCCGCCCAAAAAACAAGACCACTAAGAAAGAATAATCAAAAGATTTTAAAGGCTATTAGAGGCCCCATATACCGACTTTTGTTCAATTTCTTTATCAAAACCGCCCCTTTGCCACGCCAACTTTTCCAACTTTTCTAAGTTTCATTCAAATATTTCGAAAAATTCCGATTTTGGGGCAGTTTTGGGATTTTTGTGACAGACCCTAGTACTGGAGGTACGCTTAAAAATGGTCCGATCGGGTCCATTTTCGAACTCGTTTCTATATATATCTGGTCTATCTTGACTGGTTATGGGTGTTACACACAATCACACAAACGCAATATACCCTCGACAATGAGTATGTCCGGGATAAAAAATAGGAAACACAGGATATTTTACAAACCACAGTTTAGAAATGCTTATGGCGCTGACTGACGTATGAGCAATTTTTTCAGCGCAAACAATTTCTCACCCAGTTGTAAAAATATTCATGAAAATATGCATGCCTCTTAAGGGTGCTTTGCATGCATGCCAACCTTCCATGCCTCTTCATTTCTTTTTTATACAGGCTTGTCATAGGAATTCATGCATAGACAAAAACTGTTTGATTAATGCTTGAGAACACATGAAATATATCTTCCCTACTGTGCATGAATCAATGATCCTGAGAACACAATAATCCAATTGCTGGAATTCGTTCGCCTAAACAAGCAGTAACAATCCGATGTAGGCGGGTTCAATCCCCGCTGCGGCGAGCGTAATTTTTGAGAATACTTAGGTAGATAATAAATAATATAACATTTAAAAATATTTCAAAACTTAGAGGAATAACTTGCTTTCATCCAAACATTTATGGAAAAATAAAAAGAATTTTGTAAGCACTTGTTGTATGCATGACGGTGTCTGACAACTGGATAGGAAAAAACTTCCAGTTTATAACTGACAACCCCGCCCCCCTAATTGGGTCAAACTTTACCACAAATTTGAAAATTTACTTTGCATCTTTCTAAGTCGCAATTTTTCCGCCTGCGACAGGAATCGAACTCGAGCCCTCCTCCAGGTTACAAATCGCAACACGCTCCGATTACGCTACCGAGAGATCTCATTCGCGAGTGCTAGATATAATATATTAACGTTCGAAAAAATCGAACTGTAGACGCCTCGTATGTATGTACGATATCTATATAACATACATATTATTTTGGCTGGATTTACGATGTATTTAAGAAATTCAACGTTTTCAAGGATTCATGAATCAAACAGGATCATGAACGCATCAATCATGAATACTAGGAGCATGCGTTCTTGCTTTACAACTGGAGAAGAAATGTTTCATGTGTTTTCAAGGAGTCGTGTGAAACATGCATGATCATGAATTCTACTGGCATGCATTCTTGTTTTACAACAGGGGAAGGCATGAATCATGAATACAACGGGCATGCGTGCTTGTTTTTACAACTGGGGGGCATTGAATGAAATTGCGTATACGTAGGTAGAACTGAACGTATTTATTTTTCGTTTTGATTGAATTTGCGAAGAAACATTAGTTGAAATACATAAATTTTTTTTTTTTTTTTGTCAAACTCTCAGCTTTAATTTGTTTTTTCTTATTTTTTGAGTAAATAAAAAAAAAATGGTGGGATTGTTTAAAGGAGGTCATTTTTATTGTAAAAGCATTTGTTCAACGAAAGGGCAACGATTTTTTCGCTATGCTCAAAATAATTCGAGCATAAATCGAGTGCATACACATTTGTTTATTTATTTTTGCTTTTCGTTTCCCTAATTATTTAACGCGTTTAGCTAAGCAAGCGGTTAAAAGAAGCAAACATTTATGTGGTGGCCACACTTCAAAACACACTTTTAAGTACATCTGAGTCTGAGTATGCTATGCACAGCCAAGTGCTTCAAGGCTTTTGATTAAGAAAATTCCCATTTCCCGGAATTTTGAGTAAGTTTTGTTGTTGTTCTATTTTCTTTTGCCTTTTGGCAAAACCAACGCCATGGAAAACGTTCAGCTGGGGGGGAAAAAAGTTGCCTTTTATACCCGACACACTCTTTGTCGAGGGTATATTCCGTTTGTGTGGTTGTGTGTAACACCCATAACCAGTCGAGATAGACCATACAAAATATATAAAGAAATGATCAGCGTCACCAGGAGATCCGATTTATCCATGTCCGTCTGTCTGTTTGTATACACTTTTCTTATCGAAGGAGTTGAGCTATCTTGAGGAAATTTGGTATGCGTACTCACAGGTACATGAGTAAGAAGAAGTTCGAGAATGGACCCGATCGGACCATTTTAAAGGGTACCTCTAGTACTAAGTATGTAGGGTCTGTTATGAAAATCACAAAAACTGCTCCAAAACCGGATTTTTACAAGATATTTTGAGGAAACTTGATAGTTGAACATATTTGAAGTCAAGTTATTCAATTTCTAAAAAATTGCAAAAGTGGGCGTGGCCGAAGGGCGTTTTTCGAAAATGGCTTCCTTCACCCGAAATTCAAATGTGACTTGAAATTTGGCACTTATGCTTCCATTGTAGCCATTAACATCCTCCAAAAAAATGTCCTTGATTGGTCCATTATTAAGGGTACCTCCAGTACTAGGGTCTGTCACAAAACCCAAAACTGCCTCAAAATCTGACTTTTTCGAAATATTTCAATGAAGCTTAGAATTTGAGGGTATATTTAATCCTCCGATTGGAATTCAAAAAATTGGAAAAGTGGGCGGGGCAAAGGGGTGGTTTTCATAAAGAAATTCAACAATAGTCGGTATATGGGGCCTCTTATGGCCTTAAACACCTCTTGATATTAAAAATTATTTGAACACGTGTGTCTGTGTCGGATATTCTATTGTCAGGCTCGCCTGACTATAACACCTTTACTTGTTAAATGTTGAATTTACTATATTTTGGCGCAAATGCAAATTGAACAGTCAACCTAGAGGAATACAATGTAAAGATAACAATTTGCGAATGAATATCGCCATAAAATTTTGTAGCAAAACAGCAACAGTGGAAAGAAAGGACATTGGAGCTTTCGTTTTAGCATAAACTCAGATGAATTTCTATAGTAAACAGCAAAACAGCCAAGCTTGTAAGGCAGCAACCAACCGAACAAATGAACCAACAAACGAACGAGCGAACGAACGACCGAGCAACGACATTTCCAGTATGTTTATTAAGCAGAAAATTTACCCGCGAAGCAGGAGCACTTAGTCTCGGAAGGCAATTGAGGCAATC
Organism: Chlorops oryzae; assembly: GCA_020466095.1. Lineage (NCBI taxonomy): Eukaryota > Metazoa > Arthropoda > Insecta > Diptera > Chloropidae > Chlorops > Chlorops oryzae. The sequence goes on from CM035806.1 coordinate 139,061,210, forward strand.
GAGGCAAACAAGCAAAATAAGTGGAGTTAAATTGTACAAAAACGGTGAGCCATGAGCATTCTTCAGCGTAATTGCTGTTAATTGAGTTGAGTTCCTCCCTACTTTTGCATCAGCGGAAGGAGTCGGTGAATAAGCTCTCTTCTTCAGAGCGGCGTCATGCATCAAATGACATCATATCGAGTTAAGGTTTCATCCTTCAAATAAATCCTAATTAACGTTGAAAAATTCCAGCGCACAAAGAATATAAGCAACCCAATTAGTAAACATTGCAGTACAAAATGCGAACACTCGGATCCAACAAAAAAAAAAAAAAACAAGTAAGAAAGCTAAAGTCGGTCAAGCCCGACTTTGAAATACCCAGCGTCCCGACATTATGAGCGCACTATGTTTTGCTTCTCTATTTGTGGGCGTGGCAGTGGCAGGGCAACATAAATTAGTTCCCTACACCTTTCATTCGCCTTGGTGAACCTATGTTGCGAATTTGAAGCTTCTACGCCTTTTACTTCGGAAGTTACGAACAATCTTCATTTATGGGCGGTGGCAGTGGGCGGGCCACAAACAATTTTTTCCTACACCCTTCATTCGCCTTGGTGAAGCTATGTTGCGAATTTGAAGCTTCTCGCCTTTTACTTCGGAAGTTACGAAAAAATTTTATTTGTGGGCGTGGCAGTGGGCGGGCCACAAAAGATTTTTTCCTACACCTTTCATTCTCCTTGGTGAACCTATGTTGCGAATTCGAAGCTTCTACGCCTTTTACTTCGGAAGTTACGAAAAATTTTCATTTGTGGGCGTGGCAGTGGGCGGGCCACAAAAGATTTTTTCCTACACCTTTCAGTCGCCTTGGTGAACCTTATGTTGCGAATTTGAAGCTTCTACGCCTTTTACTTCGGAAGTTATGAAAAATTCTCTATTTGTGGGCGTGGCAGTGGGCGGGCTACATAAATTTTTTGTTCCTACACCTTTCATTTGCCTTGGTCAACCTATGCTGCTAATTTGAAGCTTCTTACGCCTTTTACTTCACAAGTTACGATAAGCCCTTATTTTTGGGCTTATTTGTGGGCGTGGCTCGAGGAGGGCGGCGTCCATTTTTTGCCAGGATATGTCCCTTTTCGTAGTTTACCAGCACACCAAATATCAATGGAATGTGATGAGTGGTTCGCAAGTTACAAGCATTTAATTGAAAACACAATAAATTTCATTTGTGGGCGTGGCAGTGGGCGCATGTCTCCCATTTTTACTTAGGATCATACTCGGACCCCGATATACATGTGTGCCAAATTTCGACTTCATTAGTTCAGCCGTTTCGGAGGAGATCCGACCACGGACGGACGGACAGACGGACAGACGGACAGACGGTCAGACGGACAGACGGACAGACGGACAGACGGTCAGACGGACAGACGGACATGTCTAAATCGATTCAGTTTTTGATCCTGATCATTTCTATATATATTTTTCTATATCTCCGGAGCTTAATTCTCCCTGTTACAAGATTTGCACAAAACTAATATACCCCGCTTACGCTGGGTATAAAAAGAAACAATGAAAAATTAGATCCGTTGCTTGGATTTCGGTTTTCGGAATCGATTTTCGAATAATTTGATTTGTAATTGATTTGTTTACTCACACCGCGAATCGATTGGAATTATATTCGCACTCATTAATTAAGCCCCTAACTGAACATTGCTTTCGTACATTAATCCCCTGTCCTTAAATGGATTTAGAGGTATGTTGTATATGTTATGGGATTGCATAAGAGATAAGCAGGAATGTTAATTATTTGAAACACTCAAATTATTTAGTTGGCAGCACTCTCCGGAATTAAGAATTAAACCATTTAAGATATATTGGTGTACTGTAGGTCGTTTGTGCTATTCGAAGACCAATTGCAAGAGACATTACTTAAGGTCATATAGATTCACTGCCACTAGTTTAGGGGAATCTCTGCTCTAAGGCCTTTAAGGAAGACTTGGGAGAGAAAGGCCTTTGGGAAAATTTTTAAGGAAAGTATTTTTTTTTTAGTTTTTTGAAGATTTCAAAATCGAATTTAAGCAAACAGTGTCTAATTAGCAGCCAATAATCATCACTTCACGATTGTCAAAAAGCATAACGATGGCCTCGGAAAAAGTAAACGAGACTGTATGCAACCAGCCTATTAATAGCTTACAAAGTATACGAGATTGTAAGCGACCTACCCCACCATAGCTTACAAAGTATACGAGATTATAGTCGAACTGCCCACCAATAGCTTACAAAGTATACGAGATTGTAAGCGACCTACCCCCCACCAATAGCTTACAAAGTATACGAGATTGTAGGCGACCGGCCTACCAATAGCTTACTTTATGTGATGGTAGTAGGCTGGAACTCTATAAAACGGCTACGCTCGAAACAAAAAAAAGTATACTAGGATGGTATATGAGGTCGTATGCATTACCGCCTACGGCCTACGAAATATGTTGCGGTGCATCGTTTCTGTAAGCAGCATTTTGGCCGCTGGGAAACGACAGTTTTAAGTCCCTTATATGCTATCCTCGATTGCGAAGGCTGAAACCTCGTGGACTCGCAAAGTGAGAGCATTCTTTTTTGTTGTCTTTGAACCTTAATTAATTCACAGAAAAATTTCCACTCGAAATAATATTAATATATTTATATCAGAAATTTTTCTATAAAATTATAAGCAAATGGATGAATATCGAGGAAAGCTGTCTTTGATTTAATTTTGAATTTAATTTTTTATTTATTTTTATTTCTGTTTTAAATCAAATAAACAGAATATTTACCTGATTTATGCTTGAAAACGCATCGTTTAAAGCACGTAATCAATTATATATTGACGATAATGTTCTGTTGAAGCGCTTCCCAAATAACGTCGGAATCGCGTTTAAGCCTCATTACTATTTGTTTACCAACGGTTTTTTCTTGTTTTTTTTTTTTAAAGGGCTTTGCTTGGTTATTTATCAGCTTAAATTAGTGCCATCAAATTAAAATGTTTATTCCCGTGATTTAAAAAAAAAAATTAAACTTTAAAGTATAAGCAAAAACCTTAAAACTGTTTAGTTTAACCCATTACTTCCCAGCAATGAAAAGCACTAAAATATTTTGAATTCTTCTCAATCTCAAAAGGCGTGCATTTAATTTTTGATTAAGTGAGATTTTAATAAAATTTTCATAACTATTTGCGATGTTTAAAGAAGCTAGATTCCAAGAGAAAAGTTCCTGAGAGTTCCTGTCCTGTTCTGTTTTGTTCGACTCACAACATGTTTATACCCAGCGGCCAAAATGCTGCCTACAGAAGCAATGAAGCGTAACACATTTTGCAGACCGTAGGCGGTAATGCATACGACCCCATATACCATCCTAGTACACTTTTGTTCGAGCGTAGCCGTTTTGCAAAGTGACCGCCTACCACCAACACATAAAGTAATCTATTGGCAGGCAGGTCGATTACAGTCTCGTATACTTTGTAGGCGGTAGGCACTGTTGGCCACTGGGTTATTATTTTTTACCTCACTCTTCGATCCTTTTGTCCTTCAAATCAGAATAAAAACTACAAAAAAAAATTATTTAAATAAAAAAGATTGTCAGCCTTTCAAGCTGCACCATATTTTAAGAGCTTAAAAGCATAAACTCCCATTAGTGGTAAAAGAAGTGCCTAAAAGTTTGTAATGTTAACATTCAACCATGATTTTGCTGGTCAGGAGTTTTTTATTTTTGTCTAAGCGGCTTTTAACCTTCAAAATTAAAAAAAAAAAAAAATTGTGAAAATTGTGGTGTCCTCAAAATAGAAGAATGGGAAGTATTAGGCTTAAAATGATTTGTGGCTCAAGTTTTGATTCTAGTGTTTTTCTTGCATAAACAAATAAGAAAACTAAATTGGCTCAGACTGGCAATGATTTAATACTCAGCTTCAGAATCTTTTACTCACGTTATCGTCAAACGTTTGGCGTGGCATTTGGCGAATCATGGTCAAGCTAAATTCCGAACTGGAAGCTTCAATGCATTTTCGCAAGGAAGCTACGGCAAGCTCTTATTTGATGTGACGTGGCTATGAAATGATCAGATTCATTTTTGGAAGAGATTTTTTCATTCTAGTTGTTCGCTTGTGTCCGAATTTTCAGAGTTTTCATTTCGCACATTTATTTAGTTGAGTTGAGTGTGTTCGGGCCTAAAAAAAAAAAAAAACATTTTCATTAAAGATCATCCTTGGGACATATTTGATAGGTTCACCCATTTTGGGAGAACGCCGAAGAATTTATAAAAATGCACCTTTTTTGCCTTCAGGTATATATGTATCTACAAAGCTCAATGGCACCTATTATAGGATCCACATAAAACAAGTCTCCCTGTCGAAGCGGTCCATGAGACACAAAAAAAAAAAATAAAAAAAAACAAATAGCCCTAGGTGATAAATCAGATTATTAAACGGCTTCAAACACCTTCAAAAGCGAATTTAACGGATCACAGTCAATTTAACGCTGCAATCCCTTTTGCCATCGACCGTCGCTCCTTTAAATCGAATGAACGAATGAATGGACGAATGGACGAATAAATGAATAAGTGAATCGCAATCAGTCCAGTTCGGAGGGATTGGACGCAGCGGCTACGATTCTCCCTGATGCTTTAAATAAAATCGAATTCGTTATGATTCCGTTTCACTCAAGGCGACGAGCAGTTCGAATCGCGGTAGGGCGGTAGGTCAGTCGCTTCAAATGAATTTCAAATAGTTTTCCTTTTTTTATTATTTTTTGATTTTTTTTACATATGTATGTACATATTTTTTTCAATTGATTTGGAGTAACGGACAATCGGCCTGTCGCGGTAGGTCATGCTTAAGCGAATTAATCAATTATATAAATTAATTAGTGCAAAAGCTGAGAAGAATGCGAATAGAAAAATGAAGAAAGAAGAAAAGAATGCAGGACGAAATTTAAGAAAATTTCGAATGAAAAAAAGGCGAAATTAGCTTCACAATTGAAATGCGATTTGAAATGGATTAGGATGTTGCAACGTTAGGCCTTATGCAGGGAGCCGCTACCGTTACGCAGGGAAGATGACACAGAAGTTAACGTTGGCGTTTCCGGAATTCGGAATTCGGAAGGAAGAACGAAGTGCATTTCCGACGACGATGACAACAACAACAATAACAACAGAAATGGAAATAAAAATGACAACGAAACGAAATGCTGTTTTCATTAGCTGAAGAATTCTTACTTCCGCACAGCTAAGAAACCATGTTTCCCGTGAAGAGGACTGAGATGGTAAAAAACCACAAAATTTCGACAAAGTTGATGTGTTAAGAAAATATAAAGGCATATTGAGACGTGGCTGCTTAAGTCGACAGAACGTAAACGACGGACATACGAGTACTTGAAAGCAAAAATATTCGAAAGCTCCGTTCATTCAAATATACGCCGAATGGAATTTAAGGGAATCCTTTCTGATGGTGGAAAGGTCTCGTATGAGTTACAGTCTTAAATTCAAGCAATGCCGCAAAGGCTGGTTTTTTTGCTGAGTATAAATATTCAAAATCTTCCGAGTTATTGAAATTGTCGCATGGAATCTCACATTCATGGACCACAACGTTTTAAAACGCCATATGTACGTACCCGCAGCCACACATTGAGGAGATTGAGAGCTGAGGAAGATTCTAAAATACTTAGCCCTGCAACATGTGGCCATTGCATTTTTTTAACCACCTTGTTCGCAAATATCCTTTACATTTTTACACTGCAATCCTGGCACGAGTTCTCCGTTTTCGGAGTAAGGTGGAAATACAAGAGTTCTAAGCTTGGTAGTACCCCCACTTACAATAAAAAGGAGCAATTCGTTAAATTTGGATAACGACTTGTGCGCGAGGTGAGTTTACCGAAATGTTTTAGAACTTAATTCACCATGAAATGACTATAACTATAAGGTGAGTTCATGTGAAAACCACCACTAGGATAGGATATGATAGAAATTAATCCACCAAAAATCGCTATAAAATGAGGTGAGCTTGTGACTTACCATGAACTTGGGGTATGTTGTAAGTCTGCAGTGTGTTGAATTGCTTGAAAATTAGGGGTGAAGATGAGTATGGTCTAAGGAGAAAATTGGTGAATTTAAAAAGTGTTGTCCCTGCAACATGTGGTTGTGGTTAGTTAGTTCATTTGCCGAACAAAGTGTTGGGAAGCAGTTAAAAGTATTATTTGACCACAGAACTGCTAGAAAATTTGGCGAAGACGTGCTGAAGAAAGTCTTTTGATACACTTTCATATGTAAAAGTGACAAATGGTGCTCCTTCCAATGCAAAATTCTTTCAATCAAGATCACGCAACATCGGCATTTTCTTCAAATCGAAATTGCCAACGTCATGTCATAAAGAATTCTGATAATTTATGAGAATTTACAGCTTAATCGCTTTATACGTATAGATTTGACGTTAAAGCATGCGATTGAGCTCGTGACATCATCAATAAATTTTAATTTTCATATAATTATGAATAATCCTAAATTGATGAAATAGAAGTGCTATTATTCTTATTTCCGGTCAGAAGGTCAACGTTTTCATAAGTACACGAACTGAACCATTTGTCACTTTTACATATGAAAGTGTATCAAAAGACTTTCTTCAGCACGTCTTCGCCAAATTTTCTAGCAGTTCCTGTGGTCAAATAATACTTTTAACTGCTTCCCAACACTTTGTTCGGCAAATGAACTAACCACAACCACATGTTGCAGGGACAACACTTTTTAAATTCACCAATTTTCTCCTTAGACCATACTCATCTTCACCCCTAATTTTCAAGCAATTCAACACACTGCAGACTTACAACATACCCCAAGTTCATGGTAAGTCACAAGCTCACCTCATTTTATAGCGATTTTTGGTGGATTAATTTCTATCAATCCTAGTGGTGGTTTTCACATGAACTCACCTTATAGTTATAGTCATTTAATGGTGAATTAAGTTCTAAAACATTTCGGTAAACTCACCTCGCGCACAAGTCGTTATCCAAATTTAACGAATTGCTCCTTTTTATTGTAAGTGGGGGTACTACCAAGCTTAGAACTCTTGTATTTCCACCTTACTCCGAAAACGGAGAACTCGTGCCAGGATTGCAGTGTAAAAATGTAAAGGATATTTGCGAACAAGGTGGTTAAAAAAATGCAATGGCCACATGTTGCAGGGCTAAGTATTTTAGAATCTTCCTCAGCTCTCAATCTCCTCAATGTGTGGCTGCGGGTACGTACATATGGCGTTTTAAAACGTTGTGGTCCATGAATGTGAGATTCCATGCGACAATTTCAATAACTCGGAAGATTTTGAATATTTATACTCAGCAAAAAAACCAGCCTTTGCGGGATTGCTTGAATTTAAGACTGTAACTCATACGAGACCTTTCCACCATCAGAAAGGATTCCCTTAAATTCCATTCGGCGTATATTTGAATGAACGGAGCTTTCGAATATTTTTGCTTTCAAGTACTCGTATGTCCGTCGTTTACGTTCTGTCGACTTAAGCAGCATTTTCTTAACACATCAACTTTGTCGAAATTTTGTGGTTTTTTACCATCTCAGTCCTCTTCACGGGAAACATGGTTTCTTAGCTGTGCGGAAGTAAGAATTCTTCAGCTAATGAAAACAGCATTTCGTTTCGTTGTCATTTTTATTTCCATTTCTGTTGTTATTGTTGTTGTTGTCATCGTCGTCGGAAATGCACTTCGTTCTTCCTTCCGAATTCCGAATTCCGGAAACGCCAACGTTAACTTCTGTGTCATCTTCCCTGCGTAACGGTAGCGGCTCCCTGCATAAGGCCTAACGTTGCAACATCCTAATCCATTTCAAATCGCATTTCAATTGTGAAGCTAATTTCGCCTTTTTTTCATTCGAAATTTTCTTAAATTTCGTCCTGCATTCTTTTCTTCTTTCTTCATTTTTCTATTCGCATTCTTCTCAGCTTTTGCACTAATTAATTTATATAATTGATTAATTCGCTTAAGCATGACCTACCGCGACAGGCCGATTGTCCGTTACTCCAAATCAATTGAAAAAAATATGTACATACATATGTAAAAAAAAATAAAAAAATAATAAAAAAAGGAAAACTATTTGAAATTCATTTGAAGCGACTGACCTACCGCCCTACCGCGATTCGAACTGCTCGTCGCCTTGAGTGAAACGGAATCATAACGAATTCGATTTTATTTAAAGCATCAGGGAGAATCGTAGCCGCTGCGTCCAATCCCTCCGAATTGGACTGATTGCGATTCACTTATTCATTTATTCGTCCATTCATTCGTTCATTCGATTTAAAGGAGCGACGGTCGATGGCAAAAGGGATTGCAGCGTTAAATTGACTGTGATCCGTTAAATTCGCTTTTGAAGGTGTTTGAAGCCGTTTAATAATCTGATTTATCACCTAGGGCTATTTGTTTTTTGTTTTTTATTTTTATTTTTTTTTGTGTCTCATGGACCGCTTCGACAGGGAGACTTGTTTTATGTGGATCCTGTAATAGGTGCCATTGAGCTTTGTAGATACATATATACCTGAAGGCAAAAAAGGTGCATTTTTATAAATTCTTCGGCATCATCGAAAACTGAAATCCATCCGGCCTTTCGTCGTTTAGAAAAAAAAAAAAAAAAACCTTATCACCTTTGGCAATTATTTTTGCAATGATGTACATATCTGTTTTGAAACAATTGGAATTATTCTGACAAGAGCGATCGATACCTATCAAAATAATGTGTTCACAATGCCAAGTGCAGACGATATCTTGCCCATAAACGAGAGTTCAGGATCCACCAAACCCTTAAGGGCGTTGAACACGACTGGATCCTTGTTAAAGCTTCTTCAGGTTCTGTCTACGATGGCAGCCCTTGTTTTAAGGAGTAAATTTAAGAAATGGAATATATATATTGTTACTGTCATAAGGCGTGAAATGTACTCAAGACCCTGAACGAAAAGCCGATAAATCATTGGTTTTATTTTCAAACGGTGTAGGTTATTTTCTTTAGTTCCATAAAGATAAAAGGCCAAAGCTTTTCAGGTTGTTTAAACTTTTTTTTATTTTAATGAGACAACAAGTATGGCTCCGAAGCCGTCACTCAGAAGCGTAGGGGACTATTACGACCCGTTTAATGATATAACATCCATTTGTGCGTTTGTTTTCCGATAATCAGAAAATCTGAAATCACGTCTACAACGAAGATCTTTATCTTTTAAATCAATAACTTTGCCATCGAAGACTTTGGTGAATTTTGAAGATTGAAATTGTTTGTTTGTTTTTGTTGTAATCAAATGAATTAAACTAATGACGAAATTTGCTAAACTTCCAACTTTAGGGCAACTAATGACACCTAAATGGTGTCTCTCCACAGCATGAGTAAAAGGGACAAGCAATTTTCATTCTTCGCATTTCCCGGGCCTCGAATGAATTGCTTTTACTGCGCCGCGTTCGCTTTGGCTAGAGCAACAGAAAATATTTAAATTCAGCACCGAAAAGTATGCATATAAATATAATGAACATTTCCTTTAGTGAGAAAACTCTTAATCCATATCGGAAAGTTTATTTAACATATATTGAGCAAGTGTTTAGGCCGCTATGCGAACCTTCTTAAAGCCACTATGAAACTCAGTTTGTAAAGACTAAAAATTTTACAATTCGAATTTAAAAAAATATTCGAATGCATACTTTTAGATGTTGTATATAAATATTTAATGTTGCCCTAGTTATCACTATTATTAATATCTGACTCATATCGACTCACCTCGATTCAATATGCCTCAGTTCGACTCATTTCGACTCACTTCGACTCACTTCGACTCAATTCGACTCACTTCGATTCACTTCGATTCACTTTGACTCACTTTGACTCACTTCTTGCGAAACAATTTAAGTCCTATTGTGCGTTGTAAATCTTTCGGCAAACAAGACTGTCAATTTTCACGCCATAGAGTAAACTTGACCTTTTTGGGCAGGTGTCAATGCTTCCGTTGCTTGCTAATTAGCTGTCAGAAACTAAATTGAAAAAAAATAATTTAATTAAATAAATAAAATATGCTAAATACAATAGTGATATTGATTTTTTGGGATTGGCTCAGTTAAACGGGGATTTCGCATTTAAGGCTGTATCCCGAAAGTATGCAAGCACAATTTTGTCTTTTACTTAAAACATTTGACTTATGTTACTCCAAAATTCGGGGTTTGAACTTCAGAACAGTGCTGTCGTTTTTGTATCTTAGAAAGTAGCAAAATGCTTTTAAAATGGTAGTTTTTTTTATAAAATAAACGGAGTACTACTAAAAAAAGGAGCTTTTAAGCATTAGAAGAAAGAGACAGACTAGTTGGGGGTTTCCTTCGAAAACCTCGAGAACTCGTAAATCAAGAAGACTACAGTATGAATAAATGAAATTTCATAAGAAAAATTTTCCACTTTTTTTCGCTTCTTCAATATTTTCACTTTTAATTTTTTTTTTAGTTTATTTTTTATTCAACCTTCGAACATTCGATTATTGAATATACACCTATAGCCCAAAAATGGCATCAGACATATGGCTTGACGCCAAAAATTATATCAAACTTATTGGTTGTTCTTCGTGAATGTTAAAACCGGATAATCGTATGCGAATATTAAAAGATTTCGAAGAAGCTATAAAAAATTTATTTACATCCAAAAAAAATTAACCTCTTCGCTTCGCCAAACTTATTGCATTATTACACCTGCGCTTCAGTTTCGTAAAAGTAATTTAAATGCAAATGCCACCGGAGACTCATCCTTACGATTATGATAATGAAGACTTCATAGTGCATAGTGAGTGCATTGTGAGCAGCAGGTCTCCTTAGGAGACATTTCGCATTGGAACGTTAACGCGAACATATATAAGAGTATAAGTATCTTTGTAAATGTAGAGCTATGCCGACCAATAATGCGAACTATCGATGTTCCTTAGACTGGCATCTCGGAATAAAAAAAGATATCTCTGTTATCTTCATAAAGTAAAGGTATACACAGAGAAAACGATACCACATAAAATGGAAGAAAAACAATAAGATTTCTCTATGGTTTTTATCCAAGAAGATTGTCTTATTGAAACCATAGAGAAAAACTTATTGTTTATTTTAACGAAAAATTGAACGAAAAGTCAAGAAGATAACTTATCATTTTGATATGAATTCTTGTAAAAAAACCAGGTCGGCGGGTTCGATCCCTGCTCCAGCGAGCGTCGTTTTTTTTTTTTTTTTTTTTTGGAAAAGTAGATAATTTAACATTTACATTATTTGAAAAACTGAGAAATAAAAGATTTTACCAATCTTTGTATGCTTAAAAAATTAAAAAAAAAAGATTCTATAGGAATTTCTTGAAAGAGCTTATGCGTGACGTTTCGGAAGGCCCGACGAAAGCAACTTGTTTTTATTGGTTCGTGTCCAACTTACTTTCTGCTCCCCGTATTTTTCCCCTCGAAATTTACTTGCCTGTTTTTATCCTCCATTTTTACACAACTTCTTTGGCCTGCGGCGGGGTTCGAACTCGGACCTTCCAGATTACAAGTCTAGCACACTTCAACTACGCCATCGCGAGATATGATTTCAGCTTGCTAGATTGATTATATCAATGTAAGTGCAAAAAAAACTGGTTTGTCTTTTTAAACTTTGGAATGAATACGGAATTCATATACTTTTTTAAATCAATAAGTCTTGCTTTTTATATTAAAAAGGCTTCTTCTTAAAGCGATAAGGATAACTTATCAAAAGGTCACTTTTATAAGAATGTCACATAGTTGGATTGATATGCTCACCTTATTATTTGAATATATCAAGAAGTTTTCCATATTCTTCAACAGAAATAATGAGATATTCACATTAAATATATGAGGATATCTATTAAAATGTTTCAATAAGATTTTCTCTATGCATTCAAAGAGTTTTCTCTATGGAAAAAGCACATCGTTCATATAGTTTAAGAAGATTTCTCTATAAAATCGCTCAATAAGGGGATCTTATGGATTTTATATGGTCATATTTTTCTGTGTGTAAATCAGGCATCTCCAAAATGGTAAAGGCATTTGTGCTAGTGAGCAACCCAGCAAGAAACTGCTACCGAAACTCACTAACACATATGAGCAAATGTTGCAGCTACTAACACCAATGCATATTCTGTAAACACATATTTCTAGTGTTGAATTTTCGCGATAAGTAACCAGTAAATTGTTTCCAGTCTCCTTAATTGGGATAAGCCAAAGTGATGCTCATGAATAAAAACATAATTAAAATAATATGTACATAGTAAGGAAATAAATCGCAGAAATACTTTAAAATACTACTTTGACGCAAGTATTCAATGATGTACCCATTGATTTACTCATTCCTGCATGTCTCTGATGTTTATACATCAATAAGATATGTCGCCATTTAATTATTTCAAAAGTTGCAAGCGGCGGAGCGAGATTCGAAGTATTGAAGGAATATTATGAAACTAATATGCTTTAAAAAACTTTAAGTACTTATTTATATATAAAATAATTTTTAGAAATAACTTTTTTTTTTAATTTCAAATAATCGAATGGTAAAGGGTGGGTTGCATGAAAAAAGATTTCCATATACTTTCTTTACTAATAACAGGGTATTAACTAGTTACAAGTACTGCGACATTTCAGATGCATGCAATGTGCCAAAAAGAGGCGCACCTATGCCCAGATTGGTGCAATAGAAAAAGATAGTTGCTACATGTATGCAGTGTGCGCAACATCTTTTCAGCAACATTGCAGTATAAATCTCCTCTTGCCCATAAGCTTGTAACGAAGAAAATACCGCAACATCTGGTACCCGTATCGGGTACGTAACTAGTTATATAACTGTTACGATTCTTGCTGGGAAGAGAGCGAATGCGCTGAAAAAAATTTCAACACTAATTGCGTGCGCTCAATAAAATTTTGAGTTTCCATAACTTGTTAGTAAAAAATAAAATAGTTTTCATAAATCAATGAAATATAAGATTACTAGCGTGGAAAAACTTAACAAATAACAAATATTCGGCTATATAAAGGTGTCATGTTCAATGCATTTTTCAATGTCTACCACACCACCACAATTTCTTATCAAAAGAATACTTTTTAAATGTTTTGCGCTTAGTTTGTTGCGCTGCTTTGAACATATGTATTTCAAATCTGAAAATATTTGTTCACAAAATTAAGTTGATGGGAAAAACGATAAAAGCCTTAAAGAAATTTCTCAAAAGCATTTGGGATCATAAAGTAGGCTTTGCATTCCATTTTGATAAAATATTTTTTAAGTGTTTTTTAAAAAAAAGTTGCGCAGATCTGCTCGAAGTGTTTTCGTCGGGCGATTGCTACCGACTAAAGAAAGAGCGTAAGGCATACGTGTGAAGTGAGCGAGAAAAATTTTGCTATGGCGTGGAGGTCTCTGGTGTAAAGGGAAATAAATCACATCAATTTGCAATGGGAATTCACTATCTCGCGAAAGGGAAAACAATCACATACCCAAGAGAGTAGCTATACTCGCCGAGCACTTTAAGCAACTGGAAGTCAATTTTTCGCTTACGTTCGATGACCTCAAAAATTTTTCACAGTGTATAGACTGAAATATCTTCTGAAATAACCGTTTCCCAGCGGCCAAAATGCTGCCTACAGAAGCATTGAACCTTAAGACATTTCGTAGGCCGTAGACGGTAATGCATACGACCTCATATACAATCCTAGTATACTATTGTTCGAGCGTGGCCGTTTTGTAGAGTGACCGCCTACCACCAACACATAAAGTAAGCTATTGGTAAACAGGTGGCTTACAATCTCATATACTTAGTAAGCTATTGGCAGGCAGTTCGCCAATAATATCGTATACTTTGTAAGCTATTGGTAGGCAGGTTGCTTACAGTCTCGTATAATTTGTAGGTGGTAGGCACTGTTGGCCGCTGGGCTTATACGAACATTATCTTTACATAATAAAAAATTTCCCGAAAGTTACAATATGTTTAAATAAAGCTTAAAATTATCAATCTGGACTCACATTAGTCAAATTTCTTCTTTAAGAAATTCCTTTTTGGTTCTTATAAATGAGGGAGAGGGTTAATCTAAAAGATTCTCCAACTCCGTAATACCGTATTTAGCTCTGACAATAATTGAAGTATATACTTGATAAAATATATATCCAAATAATCGAATCACTTTAAGGTGTGGTTCATATATAGATGTCATACACCTACTTACATATATTGATATAGGATTCCTACCAAGAATTCCTCTTTAGAGCTTTGCGTTTTTGGACCCATTTTCTGATTTCCTTTTATCCATTCACATTCATTTCTACAAGATAGTGGAATTTAGTTGAATCTTTTCGCAAGAGTAACTCCTTAATGCAATGGAGCAGAGGAATGTGTTAACGTCACTCTACTATGAATTTAGTACGCCATGACGCTATGGGTTCCATTGTAGGAGTCGCGTTAGTTTTTGTTGTTGTTCCTGATTTCCATGCATTTCCGCTTAAATTTCTTTACACTGTCGTGGCACTTTACCGAAAACCTTAACCGAAGACCCTTTTCGCAAAGGTTTTTCAACAATTCGACAGCCGGAAAAAGTATTAAAGCAAATGCCAATTCAAGCGTCGTTTAAGTTTCTATGTCCTTTTGAATAGAAAAATGCACACCGTACACTAATTCCCTACCCCGGTCTTTCTCACGTTATTCCTCTTGTTCCATATTTGCACGAGATTGCATGTTTTAACTGACAGGCACTCATGAATAGCAATTGCTTGCGGCAAGGGAACAAATTTCGGACCTTTTTCGTTGCACATTTGCCGAGCTAAGTTAAAGCGATGAATTTACATATGTACCTACGTGTGAGTATTTCCCAGCAAACAATTTCCGAGTGCTCCGAAATATGAGCCCGAAATGAGTCTGAAATATATAGAAAATAGGAGGCTCATATGTATGAGCCCGATATGAGTCAGAAATATGTTGAAAATAAGAGGCTCATCCCACCCAACATTTGGAAGACTGTTTTATGAGATGATTCATATCTACGAGTATATGAGTCTTTTAATAAATTTTTTTTGTTTGTTTTTGTTAAAAGCTATCGATTATAAACATATCTCGGAAAAGACTCGAATATGATAACAAGTATGATTCGAAAACGACTCGCAAATGATATCAAATATAACCCCTAAAGAAGAGTCGCGGCTAATGTACCATTTTCTACCGACAAAACAGTCATATTTGATCAGAAAACGAGCGCATTAATGATTATTTTAATCAGCCACGCGACTCGAATTCGGATCGCTTTTGATCAGAAATTTCATAAAATGTTGGGTGGGATATTTATCAGTCCGAAATGAGTGAAAAATATGTCAAAAATAAGAAAAATAAAATAAATTTCTGTGTTATAGGGCTGTGTTATTGATAAGGAAATAAGAGTCAGATATGAGTGCGGAAGGATTCATAAATGACTCCAATATGTTCTCCTTCGTTATATAGCTACGGACTCAATTAAAACGACTTTCGCCAGAAGGGAAACACGCTCTTTAAGAATCTTAAAAGAGTTCATTATGAGGGCTGCGACTCCTATAAGGACTCATGTATGAGTCTTTTAGGACTCAGAATGTTTTCTGGGTTATGAGGGCTGCGACTCCTATTAGGAGTCATATATGAGTCTTTTCCCAGCAAACATTTAGCCTGTGCTTTAGCGAACGTTCGCCAAGGCTATATTTACGCGACCTATTCTAGAAGAGCAATAGGCGATGTTTTCTCAACTCTATCAACAAAGAATATGTAAACAAAATATATATTGCTTTGACGCGAGCAACCCGCAATACATTGCGTATTCATCTTCCAGAAGAGCTTTGCCCAAGTCACTTTTGGAAGAGGTTTGTAAGATGTTTTTCTAATATATACCTTGTGGTATTGTAGCTTTTGCTTTATTCAATGAAGTAGTCCTTGATTTTGTTATTCGAGCAAAAATTAATTTTGATGTTGGCTACATTATTCTTTGCTGAAACATCGTCTATGGGACTATACCGCGACATTTTTAATGTATCGCCTAGCAGGCTTCTCTATTCCGCGATAACAAAGCAACGGTTACGGGCGAGCTAAACATCGCCGTGGTGAGTTGCGGAACACTATTACACGATAGAAAATGTTTGCTGGGTTAGCACCATATATAACTATATATGTCACTCAGGAGCCGTTTCTATTTTGGCTCTTTTCAACACGGTCTTGGGTACCCACCACGGTCTTGGGTACCCACCAAAATGAGCATTTTTCACTTAGGTACTCACCAAAAGTGTTTCTCTCTCGCTCTTTTTTTGCCTGCCGAGTAACATCTCTTTCTAACTGGCGCGAAATGTCCCGCCCAAAATCTATGAGAGTGACATATATATATAGTAATATATGGTTAGCACACAGAATGTTTGCTGGGTTCTGTGTGTGCTTGCATGCGAGTGTGCTTAGGAAATTTACAGTTTCGTGCTGAATAAAATGAACTTAAAAAATAAAAAGAATGTTTGACAACCAAGCAATGCTTAATTTTTGGATAGTTTTTCTTCTTTCTTCTTCTTCTGCAAATCAAAATAAAATTCAAATAAGAAGAAATTTACATAGATATAGTAATCAATGAGGACTTGAATACATTCGGTTTTATACTAGAAATATATACAAAATCACAGTAAGGATGTTATATTCAGGCGAGTCCGATATTTTAATAATTGTATAGGTACGCAAAATACGCCGTATGCGCAACCCAGCGACCAACAGTGCCACCGCATACAAAGTATACGAGATTGTAGCCGAATTGCCTACCAATAGCTTACAAAGTATACGAGATTGTAGGCCAACTGCCCACCAACAGCTTACTTTATGTGCGTTCACTCTTAAAAAACGGCCAAGCTCGAACAAAAGTATACTAGGATGGTATACGAGGTCGTATGCATTACCGTCTATGGCCTACAAAATGTGTTGAGGTTCATCGCTTCTGTAAGCAACATTTTAGGCGCTGCGACAGAGTAATGGTTGCGTAAAACCTGATGAAAGTCGTATAAGATAGAGATCGGAAGGTAAGTTAAGGAAACAAAAATAAGTATACCTATTTATATACATAGGTAAAATAGTTTAAAGAAACAAACGGGGATATCAATTAATGGTTCAGTCAGTTTAATTCTAACTTAAATTACCCGATTTCATACTAATTTCCACCTGATGCTAGAGAACTACTCCCGCAAATATCTGTTTTATGTTCATGGTCTTTAGTAAATCGCCGTTTTCTGTACTAACTGGAGGTTTTATATAAAAAAAAAAAAAAATAAGATAGAGAGAGATAGAGAGGGAGAATAAAAGGACACTCGATGAAAAGGTGTAAGAGGAATAAATACTTTTATGCAGCAATTTAATTTAAAAGCGAAGCAATACTCTTCTTTACTTCTATATGCAATTTTATGTATTTCGCCTAAGGCTATGCAGCAATTTTTTTTTTTATATTCATTGTGCTATAACTGAATTCATAAAATACTGAGCTGAGATGAAGCTTAAAAGGTATGCATATCCTGTAGAAAATACATAAAATTCAACTAAAACGTTTGCAAACTGCCTGCGGATGGCTTCAGCAGTTTGCAAATGTTGCGAAAAAATCTCTTTTTTAACATTTTCCATTCCTTGGACCCGGTGCGTACGCACGGGGGCGTTTTGTTTCTAA
The DNA here is from genome assembly GCA_020466095.1 of Chlorops oryzae. Classification (NCBI taxonomy): domain Eukaryota; kingdom Metazoa; phylum Arthropoda; class Insecta; order Diptera; family Chloropidae; genus Chlorops; species Chlorops oryzae. The sequence goes on from CM035806.1 coordinate 139,078,890, forward strand.
GTTCTAAAGAGGATCATGCATTTTTCAAATCAATAGTTTTTATTTTCTATTAACAATTCCTATCTGAAGTACAAGTTAGCATCTTTAAAATCGATGAAAGCCCTGAGCTCTCTTCAGAGAATTCAATAAAGTAAACGACATTCAACGAAAAAAGCTTTACCATTACTCATAGCCGCAGAAATATTTGAAAAACGGTTTTACATTATTTATAATTTACATTTCATTTTAAACAAACCGCTTTGCGCCTTTTGTTTTCCAGAATTTCTATTTCTTCGTCGTTCGCGCGAGCTATCATCCAACGGCCAGGACTCGATCAATGGCGGCCGATGTTTGCATATGAAGGGCCTCAGAATGGCCGCCACATCGGCTGCATTATTCAGATGTACGTGATGTGTTCCCGCTACTTCGTGGAATTCAAAGTGTGGATTTTTTTCACGCAATATTGCGAGCACTTCCTCGCTATCATCGTTAATGAATTTCGATTTTGTGCCCTTGATCACACAATAAGGTACATTGCGTATACGATTGGCTAATTCGGCAACGAGAGAATCGCTGGTTAAAAATTCAAAATAGTACTTGACACGGCCGTCGCGTGAAAAGTAATATTTATTTGGATATAGTTTCGATTTCGTTATATTCCGTTCGAGTATGTGAATGCAATTTTCCAACTCCACCGAGCGCCCGGAGCCTTCGTGAAGGACATGCTTTAATTGCTCGAGCGTATATGATGGTGGTTCGGAATTTCCACCATTCTCTAGACGATCGTCTTCAATGATGTACTTTTCGAAACGAGCTCGAAGTAACTTAATACTTTCGTTCGGCTTGAAATAATTTGTGCGCACCACATCGATGCTTATGACAAGGTCGACTAAATGCGGATAAATGGCTGTGAATGCGAATGATAATCGTCCGCTCATGGAATGTGCCAACAGGGATACCTTCTTCCATTCGTAGGCCTCCATAATTTGCAAAATCACGCATATATAGTGAACGGCATGGTATATGATGCCTTTTGGTAATTTCGACGAGAGCCCATGACCCGGCATATCAATGCAAAGGACACCAATATGCTTTGGGAGCAGTGGCAGTAAATTATTCCACGTTCCCATATTATCCTGCCATCCGTGCAACGCTAGTATTGGACGAACCTTTCGACTACCGTACCAACGACCGGCGATATGTCCCCATTGTACCGGTAAAGTAACATCGATACTCTGAAAATGGTGTACGGCAAACAGTGAAAGATAGAGCGAGAGAGAGAGAGAGAGAGAAGAGAGAGAGAGATGATACTATTATAATCAAAATCCCAAATTAGTTTGTTCAAAATTTTAATATGCTTTAGTTAACGTTAAGAGCTATATTTTTTTTATTTTTGGCCTTTCGCAGTGGCGTAGCGAGACATGGGGGCACAATGGAGGAAATTCCGTCCCGACCCCCGCCCTAAATAAAAAGACCTTCATAAAATTTAAAATATAATTTGTCGCCTGGGGCGAATTCCCCCTTCGACCCCTCCTCACTACACTCCGGGCATTTCTTATTTGTTAAAACGTTATAAAAGATCGTCCATTAATTACGTAAGCATAAATTGGGGGGAGGGAGTTCGAAAAATCTTATTCTCGTTTACACGGGAGACTGGTTATACCCGACACACTCTGTGTCGAGGGTATGTATGTATATTGCGTTTGTGTGATTGTGTGTAACACCCAGAACCAGTCGAGATAGATCAAAGCGTACATACATATATGTATGTATATAGAAATGATCAGCGCCAACAGGAGATTCGATTTAGCCATGTCCGTCTGTCTGTCTGTATACAGTTTTCTTAGGCTGAAAACACACCGGATTAGTCAAAATGTTTGTTTCGGTTTTGCAAAACAACAGTAAATTGTACCTTATGGGGCAACACACACCAAATTAGTCAAAACAAAACGCCTTGTTTTCGTTTGCTGCAGTTTACGAGTGGTTGCCGAAAATACACGGCTGTGCATACGTTCAACCCACACCGAATGATACACAAACGTCTTTAGTCATAGCGGTTGTCATTATTTGCATTGCATTCTTATGGTTCAAAACACACCGCATCAAACAAAACGAAGAAAACAAAGCAAAACCGAAAGTCATGCTTGGTTGTCGATAGCTGGCCCGTTGTTTTTCAAAAACAAAATTTGCGAAATGGAGGCTTGCCAGTCTCACAATTATATATTTAAACATTTTTTTATGAGATTGAGGCCCATTTTCTAAATGTCCGATTAAGGTATCGATTAACCAACCGCAGAAAAACAAATTTTTACTGTTGAAGACACAAATTTAAAAATTTTTTTTTGCTTGTTTTTAAATTTATCTTTTACAAAATAAATAATATCCTTTAAATTACATAGTAAATAATCATTTTTGATAATAAACCGTCTATGAATAAAGTACCTAAAGTGGAATGTGGCACTTCAGATTTTCAGATTGACACTCTAACATTTGAACTGAGCACGACTTTACTGCCTTTTATTTTGTGCAGAATTGTATACAATTTGCTCGAGAACTAGATTCCTGGAAAATATACCAATAAGAGCTAAATCTTATTCAGTAGGGCAATTCACAGTTCATGTTAATTTAAGGTTTAATGTGCTAAAGCTGTCAAACTCCATATAAAAAAAGCAAATTATCACATTAAATCTTGAATTAGCATGAACTGTGAATTGGCCTAGTGTAATGCGAACTGCATCCATTTTTCTCACCCGATTTTCCTCAATATTTCTGCCTAAATTCTGCTTAATTTGTAACACGTTTATTTCGCAAGCGCCTATACGTCATCCGAATCAGACCACATCTTGGAAAATACTAAAAAGCAAGCCGCAAAATAAATTTCGTTTCGTCTTAAAATACACGAAGCGAAACAAGAAAACGAAACGTTTTGTTTTTGACTTTGCGTTTCGATTGGTGTGTTTTAGAATGAAACACGTTTTCTTGACTTGAGCTTGTTTCGTTTCGTTTTGACTAATCTGGTGTGTTTTCAGCCTTATCGAAGGAGTAATGGAGCTATGTTGACGAAAATTGATATGCGTGCTCACGGGGACATGAGTAAGAGCGAGTTCGAGAATGGACCCGATCGGACCATTTTTAGGGGTACCTCCAGTACTAGGGTCTATTTTGAATTTCACAACAACTGCTCTAAAGCCGAAGTTTTTAAGATATATTGAAGAAAAATTGACGTTTGAACATATTAAATGGCAATTAATGTGATTTCCGAAAATGGGAAAAGTGGGCGTGACAGAAGGGCGTTTTTCGAAAATTGTATCCTACGCCCGAGATTCAAATGGGATTTGAACAAAAGTTGACAAGCATGTTTCCTTTGTAGCCATAAAAAAAATATGTTTGAAAAAACCTTTCTTCTATTGGAACAAGTACATTTTCATTAAAAATATTAAAGCGAAATATGACTCGTTGTGTTTTCATTTCAAAAAATTTTTAGAATCGAATAAAATCCAATTTAATCCCACCCAACATTGGAAGACTGTTTTATGAGAAGATTAATTTACGAGTCTTTTTCGAGCCCCCTTCATGATTAGAAAATGATTGATCACATGCACGATTAAAAGAAGACTCGAAAACGACTCTCAAATATGTTTCAAAAGCGAGTCGTATTTCAATAACACAGATGAGTCTTTTTCGAGCCCTCTTGATGATTGAAAAGTGATCGATCACATGCACGATTAAAAGAAGACCCGAAAACGACTCTTCAATATGTTTCAAAAGCGAGTCGTATTCAAATTACAAAAACAAAATATCGAGCAATCGCCAATTAATCACGAATGGGATTGATATATGATCATTCAAATTATTTCTATCTTATATGTCACTCAATATTTGACTCAAAATTGAATTGAATGGAATTTGACTTTAAAGTTATAAACGAAAAATTTCCATGACTTTCGATTTGGAATGCTTGGTGTCGACGGGTGAGCACAGGACTAGAAAACGAGAGTTCCTAGGTTCAAATCCCACATGAGGCAAAGGAAAAAAAAAATTTGAATTCATAATAATAATACATATAACATCATAACATATGCACAGAAAAGCCAAAAATTTTGTAATTGATTAAAAAAAAAAATTTTATTTTTTTTTTATTTTTAGAAAGCAAATGACTATAAATATGAGTCGTAGAAGACTCCAAAATGACAGCAAATATGAGTCGTAGAAAGACTCGAAAATGATAGCAAATATGAGTCGTAGAAGACTCGAAAATAGTAACAAATATGACTCGAAAATGATAACAAATATTACTCGAAAATGACTCATGATATCAAATATGACTCCCTAAGAAGAGTCGCGGCTAGGGTTCCAATTTCTCCCGACAAAAGTATCATTTTTGATCAGAAAACGAGCGCATATTTGATCTTTTTAATCAAAAAGGCGACTCGAAAAAGACTCGCTTTTGATCAAAAATTTCGAAAAATGCTAGCTGGGATAAAACATAACGAACAAACAAACAAATATTTGTTATTCTTTTCAATTGAAAATAATACGCGGTATACTTTTTGGGAGAAAGAATTCAATTTTATATACGCTATACTTTCACCAGAGAGCAAGTAACAATTAGGAGCCATTAGGAGCTAAAACAATGTAGCATCCCAATGTCAGAGCTGCACCTGACGTTTTGCACCAAGCACCACTATTATGGTGTGTGCAATATTAAAAAATAAAAAAATTTATAATTTCAAGCATTACCTCCAGTTCTTCAACTTGTTGATCCTCCATTGGGCGTTTTTGTAATATTTTCTATTGGATATTAGACGTTATATTTGCAGAACTTAATTCAAAGTGCAAAGTCATCCTAGTGGCTATCCATAAAGATGAAAAACAACTAAACTACACAACAAAAACCTTTCGAGCGTTCAAAAGTCAACAAAAAGTTTCCCTGTAGAAGATTGGAGTACACCAGGGTATGGTCTAAGAGTACTCGTACATACTGTGATGTTGGCGAGCCAATTCATCAATCGACATCAGCACTTACGATCGAGCATTGCATCGAGACGAGCCGAGCCGAACCGAACCGAGCCGCTCGCATGAGCATGCTAATGTGTGGATTAGCCACTTTAGTATCTACTGTCCGTATCTGTACTCATGTACTAGTTCATTTTCCTATACTCGAGCCCTACTCGCTAGAGCCCCAATTTTCCCCAATCTTCTACAGGGTTGCAAGCAAAAGAATTCTCTTTAGTTTTATTCTCTCTCAAATAAGCTGCCATGTAGTGCTGCCGCAGCCCAAAGAAATTTTTTACCAAAAACTTTCAACAAATATACCAAAATTCTACCAACAAATTGGTTTGTTGTAAAGGTTTTTTTTTTTATCAAACAAAAAACCACAAAAACATAAAATTAATTTCACAAACATAACAAAGTTCTTAAAACGAATATAGTCTTTTTACAAAAATAAACTTTTTTTCTTCAGCCAGTTTTACTGCAACAACGCCATTATACTTTATAAAGATAACATATGTATATAACCAAAGCATATATTACTATATATGTCACTCTCAAAGATATTGCGCGGGACGTTTCGCGCCAGTTAGAAAGAGATGTTACTCGGCAGGCAAAAAAAGAGCGAGAGAGAAGTACTTTTGGTGAGTACCTAAGTGAAAAATACTCATTTTGGTGGGTACCCAAGACCGTGTTGAAAAGAGCCAAAATAGAAACGGCTCCTGAGTGACATATATAGTTATATATGAACCAAAGTCTTGTACTTTTTAATAAGCTGGTTTAGGGTGGCACGGATGTAGAAGATGAGAAAAATTACATTTTTGCAGACACTAAAAAAAAGTTTTAGGCGACCAAACGGTTTGATCGTTCGATATTGTATGGAAAAATTCTGCAGCCAGCATAACATTATTTAAGGCTGGAAATGTTAATATCATATAGAACTATAGCTGCAACTTTGGCCAAATTTCGGCGCGTTATGGCCTGATTTGGTGGAAAAGTTCAACTGTGGTGAACCACGCCATAAGTCGAGTGTTGTGGTGAACCACGTAATAGAAAGTGTGGTCTACCACGTAATAGCATTTGGCCGAAGTTGCAGCCATAGTTCTATATGCTGGTATTCAAGAGCTGTGCCACATTTTCCATTTTGTTTATCTACGAATTTTCCAAGTTTTTTTTTTTACAACGAGGATATAAGGCGAATCTACCAGGTCTTGAAGCAAAACTACCAATCTAGCAAATTTAAATTTCCCAGCCGGAAATTTCTCTACTTCTGCAGTACTTCCGAAGTGGTGAAAATTCATACTGCGACTACTCGCATTACTAAGTCTGTGTCAGACGAATACAAAATATGTCGATGCTTTTATTAGTATCATATATAACTAAATATGTCACTCAGGAGCCGTTTCTATTTTGGCTCTTTTCAACACGGTCTTGGGTACCCACCACGGTCTTGGGTACCCACAAAAATGAGCATATAGAACTATAGCTGCAACTTCGGCCAAAAGCTATTACGTGGTACACCACACTTACTATTACGTGGTTGACCACAACACTCGGCTTATGGCGTGGTTCACCACAGTTGAACTTTTTCACCAAATCATGCCATAACGCGCCAAAATTTGGCCGAAGTTGCAGCTATAGTTCTATATGAAAATGAGCATTTTTCACTTAGGTACTCACCAAAAGTATTTCTCTCTCGCTCTTTTTTTGCCTGCCGATTAACATCTCTTTCTAACTGGCGCGAAATGTCCCGCCCAAAATCTATGAGAGTGACATATATAGTAATATCCTCGGCGACTCATTTTCATTCGCAATTTTTCGCCGCAATATGCCCTCTCTCACCATCAAACTACGTGTCCCCGCCAGTGCTGTCGGAATTACTACAATTGTAGTATTTTACTACAATTTCATCACCCGTACTACTATCTACAAAAATTGAAATATTACTACATTTCTCTAAAAATGCAGCTCTGAAATAGAAATTACAATATCCACAAAAATTTTTTCTCCAAAATAAAAAAGACAGCTATACAATATTCCTTAAGTTTTTTTTTTTTTAATTTCGTAAAATTTACTAGGATACAGTAGTACCATTCATGTTCCATCCAGGAAATAGGTTTTAAGATATTCGTTAAATATTATATTTCCAACCCATTTTATTTGATTTCCTAAAAGTACTACAAAATGCCCCAAAATCTACTTTAAAAAAAGCACGCTATACTACTAAACAAAAATTGAAAACGACAGCACTGGTCCCCGCGACAAGTCTCCTAATCTAAACAGGGACATAGTAAAAATATCATGGAAACAGGAGCTCGCTTCTATAGGTAGTTTCGACTATCGATAGTTGGAGATAATTTTAAGGAAAACTTTCGATAGGGAGTCGATACTATCCACAAGAAGAAAACATATTTTTAACCAAAATATCGCCGGTGATATTGCGATATTATCGCAATCGTATTTCAAGGGGCGAATTACGTAATTCAAATTACCGTCTAAACATAGCATTAAAAAGTAGCTTCGGGTAGTAATAAATGGTTTAGACAATCGATAACTTACTGTTGTGCCCCAAAATTGGAAAAGTTTAGCATCGTCACGCTGCCACGCCTAGTCTATATCTCTCGCTTTGTATAACACTGCATGCGCAAAGACTTAAGAGGCGAACGTGAAAACAGTAATCAGCCCGATTCTGAATATTCCCGGGGAATTTACTTTTCTCGAGACTAAAATTCGCCATTTTTAAATAGATATGGTAAGGAAAATTATGGTTTTGTGTCAAATACGCATTCCCTATCAAATTTCTTCCCTGAAATATTTGAAAAGGAAGAAATTTACTATCGAGAAAAGTAAATTCCCCGGGAATATTCAGAATCGGGCTGAATAAAAACCTAACTTTTACTTCAACTTGAACAAAAAATCGAATTTTTATGATTTTCATCCGACCTGCGCGTACAACTTTCGTTTCCTTAAACGACTCATCCACAGGCATTCCGACTTTTCATCCGACTTGGGCAAGATATATACATATATAAATTACTATATATAAATTACTTAGTGGGGACCCCTACACGTCCTTCATGTTTTCATTTTAGCCCACTCGAATTGAGCACTGAGGAGCTCAATGTGTTATGTTTAAAGATAAAACTACGACGAGTTCCCAAGATAACAGACGTCCATTGTTCATTTCTTCATTTCATTCCCATATAACTCTTCTCATAGATGCACAACCGATGTCATTTCTCTATTTCATCAGCACATGGCAACAATGAAAAGACGCGTTTAAAAAATCAAAAAACTTACAAAGTACAAAAGACTTTGTAATATCCATTTAATTTACTCGTTATGAATTGTGTATAAAGCAAACGAAAATTTTTTTTTTTAATTATAATTAATATAATTAATAATTAAATAGTTATGCGGTTGGCTTCTTTTCTTTCTAAATTTATGTCTAGGATAGTTTCCTTATTCTTTTTTTTTTTTTTAATTTTTAAACGGTTTTATTTATATTCGGTTTTCGGTTCGGTTTCTCTCTTGGAATATTTTTTTATTATTATTTTTTATGTTTTTGAAATGTTTAGAATCTGAAGTCTTCTTATTTTGAGAGGGATGAAAAAGCACGAGATTTTTTATTATAGACGGCGAAATTTGAAAGCTTTCGGGTTGTTGTGTCCCGTCAATTTTTAGCTGTTTTGATCCAGGGTTGCTGTTTTTTTCCTTTTGTTTTTGCTTTACGTTAACATTAACTGCTATATTTTACATCATTTGTTATTATTATAGTATTTTATCCTCTCTCTTTATCTTAGTATTATGCTGTCTTTAAATTATATTAAAAAAAAAATAATAATAAAAATTTGGAATTTACAATTCATCCTTCTTGATCTCTTCTGGTTCTTCATCCTTTTCTTCTGATTCATCTTCAGATTCACCAGCCTGTTTCAAAAGAAAATAAGAAAAGCGAAATAATTTATTATAAGCACCACATATATATATTTCTGTCTCTATCTCTATCTATCTCTTTCTATTACTATCTATCTCCATAAATCTCTATAGATCCTAATCTATCCCAATCTATTTCCATTTCTAAATGAATATTCCCCGGGAATTTTTCCCTAAAACTCTTCCGCGGAAAGAGGAAGCGTTCTAAGGGTCAACAAAAGAAAGAATGTGATGACCTTTGCTTAAAAATGCTCGAAATTCTTGCTCCCTTTATATTGCTTTCCCAGTGTACTTAAAATAGGAGAATTATTTTCAAATACGCAGGGAAAAACTCCTAGGGAATGTCTAGAATCGGGTTATATGTATCTCGTTATCTCTCTATACTTCTCCCTAATTTTCTATCACTATCTATATCTCTTTATATCTCTATATACCTCTCTATACCTACTATATACAATATAATCTCTTATATATCTCTTTTCTCTATATATATCCTCTATATATATCTCTCTATATATATTCTCTATATATATCTCTCTATATATATCTCTCTATATATATCTCTCTATATATATCTCTCTATATATATCTCTCTATTATTTATTCTCTCTATATATATCTCTCTATATATATCTCTCTATATATATCTCTCTATATATATCTCTCTATATATATCTCTCTATATATATCTCTCTATATATATTCTCTCTATATATATCTCTCTATATATATCTCTCTATATATATCTCTCTATATTATCTCTCTATATATATCTCTCTATATATATCTCTCTATATATATCTCTCTATATATATCTCTCTATATATATCTCTCTTATATATATCTCTCTATATATATCTCTCTATATATCTCTCTATATATATCTCTCTATATATATCTCTCTTATATATATCTCTCTATATATATCTCTCTATATATATCTCTCTATATATATCTCTTATATATATCTCTCTATATATATCTCTCTATATATATCTCTCTATATATATCTCTCTATATATATTCTCTATATATATCTCTCTATATATATCTCTCTTATATATCTCTCTAATATATATCTCTCTATATATATCTCTCTTATATATATCTCTCTATATATATCTCTCTATATATATCTTCTCTATATATATCTCTCTATATATATCTCTCTATATATATCTCTCTATATATATCTCTCTAAAACTCTCTTTATTCTCTTAAACTCTCTAATATATCTCTCTAAACTCTCTATATATATCTCTCTAAACTCTCTACATATATCTCTCTAAACTCTCTACATATATCTCTCTAAACTCTCTACATATATCTCTCTAAATCTCTAATATATTCTTAATATCTCTTTATATATCTCTTAATATTCTAATATACTTCTTACTCCATAAATTCCACCACAATCAAGAACTTACAAATCATCGAATTTCATCCAGAATTATAGTCAATGACTTTATTGTCTCCCTTACGGAACATTTTGATAGTGGGGAACGATGAGATCTTTGTGTGTTCCAATTCATTGGCGGTCGAATCCATTTTAGCAATAACAATAGTCTTGCTATCCTTGTATTTTTCGGCCAATTGCTCGTAAATTGGCGCCAATTGTTTGCAATGACCGCACCATGGCGCATAGAATTCAACAAGGACATCCTTGCTCTTATCGAATGCAACATCATCGAAATTGGTTGCGACGAGCACCTTGACCGGATTCTTATCCCAATCTTCGGGCAATTCTTGTGACAATAAATGTTGCTTCAATTTTCCATCAACGAATTTTTGCAAGAACTCTTGAATTGCCTCAGCACTTAAATCGTTCTTCTCGGGCTTATACTTGGCCATATCCTCTTCGAGTTTAATCAATCTTATGGTTGGTACTTCTTCCTTCGACATACCGAAGAATTCGAAAATACGCGTGTGATCCTCTTCATCAGATGAGATTGTTACGAATAAAATATCCTCGCGGTAATTCTTCGCAATATCCTTCAATGGTTCAACATACTTCTCAACATGGCCGGCTTCTTTCGAAACAAAGAATAACAAATGTGATTTGATTGCACCGCCGAAGACCTTCGAAGCGGACTCATGATTGAAATCAACGATCAATGGCAACGAATGAACTTGGGCGAATTTCTTCAAAGCCTCCAATTCGAATTCACCTTCGTAAACCGATTTCTTCTCATCGAATGGCTTGAAGAGTACAACGGAGCCGTCTTTAGCTTCATATTTCGCGATAACATCATCATTGTCAGTAACACCGAAAGCGAACGAGTCCAAATTATTGGCAAACGATACGAAGGTCTTAGCATTTTCGGATTCCTGATCCTTGAAGAATCCAATAATGGCAATCTAATGGGGGGGGAAAAAAAAAAAAAACAAAACAAACAAAAAACAACAAATAAGAATGATGACAAGGGAGAACGCTTTTAGTATCTTTCGATTGATTAATTTCTTGAATTGCTTCTCTTACCTCATTTTCCTTTAAGAATTTTTCAGTCTCTTCGACGGAACTCAAGGCCTTTGCTGGTGGACCGGTCTTCTTGGTCACCCAAGCAACGATATCAGCTGCTTGACGGCCACCTGTATATTCGATCGGTGAGCCGTTGCGGAAGAACTTCAAGGTTGGATAACCACGAACCTGGTATTCCTCGGCCAATGAACCTTCAACGGTTGCATCGACTTTACCAAGTTTTATTGAAGATGATTCAGCCAATAGTTGAGCGGCCTTTGCATATTCAGGAGCAAGTGCTTTACAGTGTCCGCACCAAGGAGCATCTATCAAAGAGATAAAGTTGAAAACCATTGAGCAAAAGAATGTTGAATAATATATTATATCGTTAATTTTCCAATTAGAATTAAGTGCAATTAAAGTCAAGGGCGGCGGTGATGATCGGCTACTTAAATTGGGTTCGCTAAATAACTTGACGGGTGAAATACCCAGCTACACACAGCTGCAAATAAGGGGAAGTCCTCTATTAAGCGATGTATCACTTGAAGTATCCGAAGCACTCTCAATAGGCGTTACTTCTCTCTTCGCAGTCATTGAGCAGGGAAAAGGTGATGTGTTCAAAGTATATAATAATTTTTGTTCTTTATCAAAAGGTAGCATATTTTCAGGATTGAAGTGAAATGTGAAAGCAAAAGCAAAACGCAAAACCAAAACTTTTTTGAACACCTCACATTGTGACTGCTCATGAGAGGCATAGGGAAGGCCTACCCAAAGCAGCCATGCCCGAACAAAGTAGATGTGTAAAAGTGATTGGAGAAGTCTATGATATGTCCTCGCTTAGGAATGTTCAAATGATAAATGCGGAGAGCTTGAAATCAAAAAATGAAAGAAAGATATGTGTCATGGGAAGTCAAGGCTGACTCTCTTGCATCGATCAAATCAACATATTGAGAAAAGAGTTCCAAGTGGAACTATTAACTTCGCTAACATGGCTTTATATCTGGTGGTTGTAAGAAGAGTTAATACAAAAATAGGAAGCACAATCAAATAAAACAATATATCCGTAAAGAATGATTACGTGGAGCGGAAAACGCATCGGTTTTTTGTTTTCAAGAACATGAGGGAGAGAGAAAGAATATACATATATATTATATATATATATGGGTGATTCCACACAAAATTTGCCACTAAAATTTTGTTTTGGAAAAAATATTTTTTTTTTCGATAAAATAGCCAAAAACATTAGATACCTTATTGTTTTTTTTTTTTCTAAATTTACCATACTTTTCCCGGAAAATTTTTTTTGAAATCTTACGTTTTTCAACAAGACCTTTTTTCAATCGCTGATACTGCAAAAACTAAGGACGCTAGAAAAATTTTTTGAAGGAGTGAAATGTTTGTCTTTTATTTAGCTTTCGACTGAATTATACTAAATACCGCTATAACTATTATTTCAAAGGGAAAAACTTTAATTTTGCAAAAAATAATTTTTTTTTTTAAATTTGGACCATTTTAATATTTTTTATTTTATTTTGTAATGTTAGCCCAAGCTTTTCTCTTAATAATAGCAAAATTTCAGAATGGGATACGCAATACTACAGAGATATGATTTTTTTAACGCATCGTATATTGAAAAATTAAGTTTTATGAAAATTAAAGTTTCCCAATCATTTCTTCATTTATTTGATTTTTATTTTTTGTTTGTATAGAGAGAGAAGAGAGAGAGAGAGAGAGAGAGAGAGAGAGAGAGAGAGAGAGAGAGAGAAAGACAAAGAGAAAGAGAGAAAGAGAAAGAGAGAAGAGAGAAGAGAGAGAGAGAGAGAGAGAAAGGGAGAGAGAGAAAGGGAGAGACAGAGAGGCCGTGTGTGAGAAAGAGAGGCCATGTGTGTGAGAAAGAGAGGCCATGTGTGTGAGAAAGAGAGGCCATGTGTGTGAGAAAGAGAGGCCATGTGTGTGAGAAAGAGAGGCCATGTGTGTGAGAAAGAGAGGCCATGTGTGTGAGAAAGAGAGGCCATGTGTGTGAGAAAGAGAGCCTGTGTATGAGTGAGATAGAACGGAAAGCAACAGTCACTACTAATTTAAATTTTAATATTTTAAACTTTGACGATTTTCTCCTTTAAGTGCCTATTAAGTATTTTAATTATTTCATTGCCATTCCTTTTTTTAAATGCCATTTAAACAGTAAGCAACAATTTTCAATTTCGGCTTATCGCGAAACGAATGCTTCAAAACACGTCAGTCCACCGGTTTTCTGACGACGTAGCAAAAATAATTTATCGCTCTATTTTGCCGACACGTGTTTTTTTTTTTTGCAATTTCTTCCTCCGGCTACTGTTACTTTTTCCAATTGTAAAGACTTTTATTTGCTTATCTACGAATGCGGTTGACATCATTGACACCTTTTGAGTTATAATAGCATAAAAAACTTTAGATTTGCGTATATGTATGAATGTCCAAGGTAAAACAAACCGCGTGGCGGCACCAACTGAATCAATAACAAATACAATTTGGGATATTTCTTTTTTCTTCTGGAAATTTTTAGTTTGGAGAGGCAGACGTGGATGTGCCGAAATTAGCTGGGCGATCTAGAAAATCAATAAATTCTCATAGCAATACATAATCCATGCTGAACTTGATCTTGATTTTCAAAATTTTTGTTTATTCTAGTCAAAGAATTTTTTGTCTTTTAAACATTCGACACACACCTAATTCCCTCTTCTCACACGAATTTGATTTAAAACTGAAAAAAGAAAAATATTCTTTTTATTAAGCAAGATTTTCATTATTTTGATGCCTTTTTCTTTCTCATAGAGCAAATTAAGCGAGATTTTAAGACGCGTGTACGAAGCGTTTATAAGTATTTGGGTCAGGCAACGTCCCACAGTGGCGCGAGTGCGGCCAAAAAGGAAAAAAATGAAATGATAAATTTCAAAACATTTTTAATGTCAATATATTGGAAATAGATCAACTTGAACACATCAGATCACTTTTAACAAAAAATTCTGTTGTAAGTAAGTATTTCAGCCCATCAAAGTTGATTGACGAAAAAAAAAATTTCCCATGAATTTTTATATGCAAATCTGTGGTTGTTTTAAATAAAAATGATAGTTTAAAGCTGCTATTATTTAAAAAAAAAAAACCGGTATAATGATAAAATAGGTGTCTATTGTATACAAAAACCATTATTTCCAACATGCTTTCAACATATGCTAAGTCCCGTTACTTTTTGTGAAATGCGTTTTAAGAGTGAAAAGTAAATCTTTCGAAAACTTTGAAATTGAATTAAAAAAAAAACTTATCAAAACTTATCGAAGAAATTCACAGGATCAAAAGTGAGTAATTTAAACTCTATAATAGAAAAAAAGAGAATGTGCGATGAGGTGCGACGAGCTAAGTTTTTCGTTCATTTCTATTGTCATCTTCTCCAAAAATTAGCGACATTTTTGAAGTCTGGTGGCTGCATTGCAGGGGAAAGCTACACAAAGATGCTGTCGAATTGGTTTTAAGTTTTTTGAAATCCAAAGTTGGCAAAGAAAAAGATCTTACTAAATTTCGTAAAAAGACTGATTTACTTCTGTTGAAATTTAAGGCTCTTTGGGCTGCTTCCCGGCACTTTAACTAAGGATAAAAGGATTTGTGTGCAAAACTAGTCAAGTTATGATTCCAAATAGCTTGCATTTGTATGAGAAGGGGAATTGAAGTGGATAGATTTCTAATA
Organism: Chlorops oryzae; assembly: GCA_020466095.1. NCBI lineage: Eukaryota > Metazoa > Arthropoda > Insecta > Diptera > Chloropidae > Chlorops > Chlorops oryzae. The sequence goes on from CM035806.1 coordinate 139,093,973, forward strand.
AAAAAAAACACAAGTTTCCATTCAAAACTGAATGTATTGTTGAACAGCAAGGATAATTTCAGGAGCGAACGGGCGAAAGTGCTGCAATTTTTTTGTTGAATTTTCATGCATTTTCGCTGCTTTGCAATTTTCGATTGTCGTCGTTTGGACCTAAAATTTTTTTTATTTGTAATAAATATATATTTTAGGTATTGAAATCCATAAATAGCTTATACAATTTTTTAATTAGGTAAAAAAATTCTATATGAAGAGTGCACCATAAAACTGTGAACTTTGAAGGGGTACAGTTTTTGAAGGGGGATAGGTACCCCATAAAAATTTTGTGGTCTACGTTGTCTCTCCCTAAATAACATTTGGACCAAATCTCAGCTTTCTAACACTAAAACTGTGGAAATTAGAAAATCACTTTATATGGGAGGTGGGCGGTGCAGTGGGCGGAATTATATGATTTTCTCAAAATTTCTTAATTTGGCCAATAGTAATACTCCTACCAAGTTTCATTGCTCTACGACCACTCCTTCTAGTTTTGGCCACAGAATATATGGAGTCGCGACACTGTGCATCCCTGTGACTTGTTAAAATCGTCTTCGAGGTTCGTTCAACATGTGTAGGACTCTAATTCTACATTCTCATGAACTTTTTAGAAAATGTATCGTGTAATTGCAAGAATTGCAATTGTGTTGGAAATATCTTTTAGAGTCATCAATAAACTAAGCGAACTTTTGTTAATTCTTTTTTCGAGCTTATCTCACATTTTTGTAGTCAACGAATGAATCTCTTTATGCACGTATCCACATAACTGCGTATGCTTTTTTTTGCCATGTAAGTATATCTTACAGAACGTATCTTATAGAAGAAGAAACACCGTAAGGCAATGCTAACCAGTTACGACCAAGAAAGCGCACACACACGCATACATAGATACATATGTATATACGAATTGCTCTGTTATAAACAAATAAACGTTGCCATGAAAAAAACTCGACCGTTCATTCGCGTATATACTACGTATATGCGTCAGGTATACGCAAATAAAATTAATTCGCAAATAGTTAACTCACTAGTGGTACTCATGCAGCTTCGCAAATGCCTTCGTAACTTTTCCAATCGTAAATTTTCATATAAATTTTGACAGTTGTGTGACAAATTTCTCATTTCCCACAATTTGCGAAGCTGCATGAGTACCACTACTGTTTATACGGCAGTTTAAATACGCAAATAGCGAAACATTTCAGTGCTGCCCGACTAAAAAATACAATTGCGTGGCAACATATGCATTTGTCGGAAGCCTATGTTTTGCATGGGTTAGTTCTACCATATCGTAGAAAATAGGAAAATCGTCAAAAATAAGTGGCAGCACCTTAAGCTTGATTTGCAAATAGCTGCGTTAGTCACGACTTATACTTCGCGAGCTACTAGTGTATTCATGGCAGCAGTCAAAGAGTAGTGTCAATATTCACTCTGCAAATTGTCGTACAAAAAAAGCAGTGCAGACTAGTTGCACATAGCTGCGATTATTCACTGACTTGCTTGAATCCGCGACTTACTTATTTGCAAATAAGAATTCAACTCAGCGTTTATGTGGGGAAATTTGCTATTTGCAATATTTTTATTTGCAAATAAGGCATACGCATAAACGTAGTAATATATACAAATTTCCAAAAGCTCAATCACAGCAACTATAACAAGAGAAACAACAACAAAAATAATAATAACAACAACACAACGATGATACAAACAAATTTTTTTTTTCAAGAATGGAGTTAAAAAGAGTTAATAAATATAAAAAGCGGAATAAAAAAAGCCGAAAGGTTGAATGAACTAAGGCCCACTTAAAGCGTGTTCTTCTGTCACATCAACACAGTCACAGTTACATTCACAGCCACTGTCACTTGGCTCGAGCGGATATTACGCATGCGTGCTATGCTGACGCACACACTTTTTCTGGCCACATAATGGAAGAAAACCGTGAAAAGCAAGTTTTCCAAAAGTAATATTAAAAAAAAAAAAAAAAAAAAATACAAAGTAAATAAAATGAAAAGAACAAGAAATAATTAATGAAAAGAAAATGTAATCGCGCGAATAAATTTGCATGAAAGTCGCTGCGATTCGCGCACCCCGATCCGGCCCAGCCCGGTCCATATGCTGTTTTGCAGCTATTGATTGGATTTCATGAAAAGCAATGAAACTAAAAGATGAAGGCATCATCAACGTCAGTAGCAGCAATAACGACAACAACAACAACAACAATAAAAGTAATAATAAAACTAAAGCATACTGAAAAGAGATTCCAATTGAATGGAATACGGAATGGAGCAGAATCGTTGACGTGGCCTCTGACGCAGTTTTGCTTAGCGTGGCCGAGAAACTCGCGTTCTTTATGTTTTCAATAAAATAATCTTATTTTCTTTACACTTTTTGTTTCTTAAAGAGACAAGAAAAAAAAAAAAAAAAAAAAAAACAACAATGAAATAAAACAAGCAGAAAACAAAGAGGAAATTAAGTTAAGAATTTTCAGAACGAAAAGTAATGATAACATTGACTATGCGTTCATGCTGAAAGCTTCCGAAAGAACTTCATCCGATGCGATAAGGCGGGCGCTGGGCCACAGAGCAACAGTGGCCAAATATTAAATTTTTCATAGGAAAAAAAAAAAAAAACAAAATTATAATAATAAATAAAATAAATGAGAATAGAAGAAGAATATTAAAATACAGAGGGAAGAAAATGAAAATGCTCCACATGGCATATTGTTGCATCGATTATCGCATTATCGCCTTTGCCCTCACAATTTGAATACCAACAAGATAATCCCACAGCAGGATACAAAATATTGCAGCATGCCCAATGCGATCGAAATGAGAATGAGCAAACGACTAATAAGACTTTCATTTTATCTAAAGGTCTAAATGTAAGTATGTAGTAACTGCGGAGCCAGAAAAATTGGTATAATTCAGACAAGCTCATAGCTATTGTAATTCATCTGATGGCAATAAAAATGTATAAGAAGTTTACTTTGATAGTTCATTGATGTTTTGCGAGGATATTATACGTTTCAATGATTGGCTGCTCATAGGGTGTCCGTTGTGGGATACATTTTTTTCACCGCATACTCAATTCATTTGCGTATAAATTTCTCTCCACTTTCAATAAACACGTTTCTCTTTTTTTTTTGTAATTTTTGGTTCGACGATGACTGTAACTCTATATCATATATAGACCATATTAAGTATTTAGGGTTCTTGAAGACTCAGTCGCTTTTAGAGAAAAATGTTCCTAACAATCCAGTTTTTAAGAAAACACTTATCAACACGTAATTTTCTAAATTCTCTAATCTCAATCTTTGATCCTCATATTTGACATTAAACTTTCTATAGAATGAGAAAAAAAAGAAAAGAAAAAAAAATCTCCAGAACTCGTCGTCGTTGGCGTGGCAAAGCGATTCTCCGAGAACGTTAATCGCAATGCAATTGTGTAGGTAGTGCATATGTGCGTTTGTATGTATTAGCAAATCATATCTTTATACACATAGGAGAAAACGTTAGAGCGTGTGAATTAATTGGAATTGACTATTGCTTAATGAACATCATGGAACCATGGAACAAGTGCGCTTTAATTATGATTGGAGAACTCATATAAAGCGTTAACACAGGTGACACGTAAGACCGGACCATTTCATCGTTCCTGCCCTTTCTTTTCTTTTCTCTTCTCTTCCTTGCGTTTCTTTCATTACTTTCTTTCGTATATCGTTTTTATGCTGCTGCTACTTCGACCACAGCCGGCAAAAGAGAGTGCGCGCAAGCAAAAGAAAGAGAAAGAACGAAAGAATAAGAAGAAAAAAGAAAAGAAGTGAAAAGCAACCAGTCTTGCCATCCATTTAGCATTCAATTTTAAGTAAACTAACTACATATCTATTAGTTGGATAGCTATACAATGATAAGCTGCCTGACAAAATGATCAAATCTCTACTGGCATCATTTAGAAATTTTTCTCACACAATGAACTAAGAGATAATTTTTTTTTTCCAATTTACTACTTAATATGTTTTTGACCCTATAACTCAATGAGCTACTTTCGGATTGACAACCGGTTAACAGACATTACATTGAAATCATATTTTTTTTGCTACTTTTGAGATTTAAATGGAAATTAGGTAGGAAAAGAAATGCATTGTGCGGCAACACTGAAAGCGACACGCATGCAATTCCTATTTCTTTTCTGCTCTTCACATCTTCCCTCTCATTTTGGATAGTCATTAAACAATTTTATATGTAAAATTTGTTGTTCTTTTTTTTTTTTTGTTCTTTGTACTTACAGAATTCCACAAGAATGAACTCGAACTCGGCAATGGCTGTCTTGAAATTATCTTGAGTTAATACAAGTACGCCATCTTCTTGTTTTATTTCATCGGCGTTCGCGGACGTTGCCACTAATAGGAGCGCACAAAGCAAATATTTCAACATTTCGACTGAACTTCCGCAATTTGAAGGTGCACGTTCGAAGATATCAAAGTGAATGGAACACGTCACGGTGTTTCAAGTTACTTTATTCTACATTTCACTCAGTAGTTGCACTAGTACCGAGTACCATAACATTTTAAACGTTCGAATAACCAATCACGTCGGCTAATCGCAATTTACATTGTCTGCTTCTACATCAGGGTAATTATGGCCAGCAATTTTTGTTTACTGGAGTGAACGTGCGAGTTGGGGAGGGAGTAAAGAAAAGTTTCTCGTTTTAGAATTTCTCGAACCGGGCAATTCCGTTTTTTTCTCTTTCATTGTGTCAAATCTGAAGTTGACTGCGAGCAAAAACAAAAATAGATAAGAAAATAAAAATTGCTAGGCAACTTTTTATACGTGTAAAAGCAAGTGCAACTAATAGGCTGTTTCCACTGCGTACTTATCTCATATTTTGTACTTATCTCGTTAAAGTGTACTTACAGATGTACTTACCTATACAAAATCTGACAGTCGATAAGTACACTTTAACTGCAAAGTACAAAACAAAGTACGAAATTGCGCATAGTTGCATTCGGAATATGTAAGGAATATCGATAGTTTTCTGAAAATTGCAACACTGATTGCTACGAATGACAGGAGAAATAGAAGGCGATTCAATATTTTTGTTTTGCGTTCTTCATCCGCTTCATTTTCAGCCATGGTTATCATAACCTGCGTACGATTCCTAATCATACTCGCTTCATAATTCATTAAAACGCCGCAAATATCATTAATACTCATTTTAATAAATGTCTTTTTAATTTAAAATTTTTTCTTTTCCATGATCACTCAATCGGATTTTTCGTCAGCTGTCGTTTGACAGATGTAAGTACGAAATTGCAGTGGAAACACCCATACTTACAGAATGTACTTAGCGCTAAGTACAGGCGGTAAGTACGCAGTGGAAATAGCCTATAAATTCGAGAATTTGATAACAGTTGCCGGCAATAATTGTCCTAATGTAAAAGCAGACATTGAAAGATATTTTCGTTTGAAATTCTTTCGTCGAAAAGAAAAAGAAGCACAGATTGTTCCGGAGCATTTAACAAACAATCATCTCTTTTCTTCGCACGCCTTCCTTCACTTACTTAATTATTTCAAAACATTGTTCGTGCGTCTGGCTCTCGAGTATGGAAGCAAAAGATGCGTATAGTTAAGGTAGTATTACCAAAGAGTATAAATAGTAAAGAGGTAACAAAAGTCTCTTTCACTCAATTCGCTTTAAAAATTTCGTGCGATGGATATGGGCTACTTCAAGGCCAGACAAAATTCTGCCTTGGCCAATTAGAGAATATGAGATGATACGAAATTCATTCATAAAATAGGCACGCGTAATTATGCTTAGTGACGAAGCAAAAATAGAATTGAAAACGAAGAAAAAAATGATTTTCTCCCTTTCTCGTTTCTCCTCAATTGACTATGGCTAGGATTTTGAATTTTTGCATATATCGGGAAAAGTGATGTGCGATTATGGCAATACAGCAGAGGATAAAAAATTTGAAGTAGTAATTTTAGAATGAATTTTGTATTTATTTATCGAAGTATTTCAAATTATTTAATTTTTTTGCTTTAAATATTAGTTGAAATTATTAATGTAACATAAATAAGAAAATTGAATTGAAAATCGAATAAATCCAATATATGTATACTTAAAACTTCATAAAGAAGTGCCAATGATTTGTTGGCTTCTACTGTATTCGCTTCAGAACTTTGAAGGAACGACAAAATTTCATTTTTTTTTTTCCTTTTTGGGAATTTTTTAGCCTCTTAAACATTTAATTGGAAAAAAACAATGGAGCAGATGTAGTTTTCCACCTCCTCTCCGATTTTATTTGTTTTTTGCATACTCCTAAAATAGAGGGCCCCGAGCTCAAATCTTCAATCAAAATTTTCGGAAAGACCGCTTTGGCCGCAGGCGAAAAGTTGTCTATAAGAGACAGACTTAATACTTTACGGTATTGTGATGAGGGGGCTCGATCAGAAAAATAATGCCGAACGAAAATATGTAGACACACACCCATCGACTTAAAAATTTTATCATATCTTTTTAGGGACCTTGAATGTCAAGATTGGCAGAACTATGGACTCATTAGATTTCTCTCATAAAAATACCTTCCTTTTGAAAAGTAAAAAAAAATTTTTTTAAGTCTTTTACGAAAACAAAATCAAAAAAATTAAGAAAAAAATTAAAAATATAAAAAAAAAATTTAACAAATTTTCCTCAGTTCATCAATTGAAAATAACATGCACGCTTCGAATTCAGAACTTTCAATTTCTTTTTGACTTCAAAAGTCCACAAAACGCGATATCAAAACTCACACACAAAAAGCACACGCAAAATTTCACACACATGATGAAATTTTTCGACTGCTCTAAGAAGCCAAAAATGAAAAGGACAAAGCAAATTAAAAAGTAGAAACCGGTTTAAGTTACATATATCAAATGAGAGTGAAGAAACGGCGAAAAAGTACTATAGGAGGAAAGGAGATGTAAAATATACGGCCTGCTGTGCGAATTTTTCATTCAGTTATTTAGTAGCCCATCTCCTCGCATGATTTTCAAATTGGAAATCACTCAAAGAGCGCGCTGAGACTTTTGTTACCTCTTTACTATTTATACTCTTTGGTATTACAGTGTTTGGAATTTAACTATAAATTTGGAATAAAATATATAACATATACATACTTAATAAATAGTTGTATTTGATTGGCATATGCAAATAGGAAGTTACACTGTTTGGTATATGAAAAAAATATTGATTTCGTTTTTGTTTGGCTTGATTAAAGCTCAGTTATTCTTGATTGAAAGTAACTTAACCTAGCTTAACTTATAGAAATCTGTTTTGCACAGATTCTTGTTTTAAGTTTTCAGTATCTGCTCCAATAAAAATATATACTAAACATATCAAGTCAGCTGATTAAATAAGTTAAGTAAAGTTACGTTCAATCAAGAGCAGAGGTGCACAAAGGGTAAGCTCCAGGGGTAAAAGAGCGTAAAAGAGAACATTTTTGCACACGTATAGAAACTGTGAGCGAGAGATGAAAAAGTATAAAACGAGGTCGCAATTAAAGCAAAATGCCACTTGTATTCGAGAAGCGAAGCGAACAACCGAAGCGAGCAAAAAAACGAAGTCACGTCAATTTTTCAAATCAGTGCTATGACAAACTTTGCAGAGGCAAGGCATGTGTCGCTCTGCTTTAATTTTTAAAACTTTTTTCGTATAATTTTTAGTTTTGCCTCAGTTAGAGTGCGTTGAGAGCTCAGTATGCTACAGACTATTGTCGAGGTGGGAGCTATGACGCTTGTCGCTTTGTGATTCTCTCGATTTTCTAATTTTATGGCTTTGTTGTACCACTACTATTGCGCATAATGAAAACGGCCTTGTAGTGGTGGTCACCTCTGATCAAGAGTAACTGAGCCTTTAAGCGAACCCGACACGGTACTGAATTCCGTACTGAATGCTATATGTGTGTTAGTGAAATAAATGTGTATGCGTCTCACAACGACGGAAGCGATTCAGTAAGCAAAATCCAAATCGTTTTGATTTTCCGTATTGAATGGCTGAATTCAGTAACGTGTCGACGCAAACATACTGAACACGTACGTATGAATTCAGTAGGCTATTCAGTACCGTGTCGGGTTCGCTTTAGACAAATACGTATTAGTAGTAGTTTTTGGGCGAGGGACGTTCGAAGATGTGGTATAGGAGCGTTTTTCACTCCCTGTGCGTCCCTCGTAAAAAAAAGTCGCCAGTGATTTGTCGCCTAGTTTGAACGACGACTAAATTAATATATAATAATATTAAATAGTTTTTGTTTTTTTGAAATTGCGTTCAATACATTCGGAATATCAATCCTTTTTGAGAGATGCATAAGGAATAATTTTCTTTCATTTCTAACATCGTTCCTACGCGCAAGAGCGAAACGTCGAAATATAAATTGTTGAAGCATTTGTTGAACGAAGCAGTTTTTGGCTGTGTGGACACGAACGAAACATGAAAAGGGAATCTGATAATTTGTTGAACGATGTTGATCATACGTCTAAACGGGCGCTATGTCGAGAGTCAGACACACGAACAAATGTTCTGAAACAATTAAGTAAGTAGAGAAAGACGAGCGAAGAAAAAAGACGGTTGTTTGTTAAATTTTCTGCGCTTCTCTTTCTTTCTCATGCAATCAAATGGAATTGTTCCGAAACATGTTCGTGTGTCTGAGGCGGAAATATCGCACCACTTGTGATGGAGTAGTGCAAATTTTCCTTAGCGGTATTCGTATTTAATGATTCCTTTAAGGATATTCTTTCTTTTTTCTTAGCAGAAAATATGTCGACCACTACAGGCCAATTCTATAAACAACGAAATAAAAGGTTCCGAATAGTTTAATAGATTGAGCATACCTAACAACTCGAATGGAGTTGAAATTTTCTAAACTGCTAAGGGGGCATTTACACATTTGACAATTTTGTAAAATCTACGTCAAAACAATATTCAAAAAGTGTACATGTAAGAATTTTTCACATCAAAATCGTTTTTTTGAATCGAAACAACATTTTAAATTTTGAAGTCAAATTTTTTTGATGTCTAACGTCAAAAGTGTAAATGGGCCCTAACCCGCTAGCGTCTTTTCATAACCCGGCATCTCGACACGCAATTTTTCATGGCATGCCATCTGTCAAAGTGTAGATATTGCCAATGGAGACCGCAAGATGGCAATTTATGTCTTGAAATATTGCTTGCCATAAATTGCTTGCCATGAATTTGGCAATGAGCGCCATTTTGGTTTTTTGACAGCTGAAAATCATTATACAGAAAATTTCAAAGTGTGAAGAACTAAAAAAAATGGAGTGGCGTGCATAGGACATTATAAAGTTAATTTTAGAATTCTCCACTATCTTCCCACAAAATATATGTATGCGTTTCCAAATTGTGCATATCACGTCCTTCTAAAAAACGGGCTCACCCAAAACTTTGGCGTTTTCCTTTTTTCTTCTTCTTCTAATAAATCATAAATATTTTTTAAAGCATCGAGTGCGCGTGCGCAACATATTAGCTTGTTCGTCGCCATTTCACATATGTCGATGGCATAACATAAACAAGCCCACCCTGGCAATATTGCCAATGTTAAGACATAAATTTGACAGATGGTAGGCCATGAAAAATTGAATGTCGAGACGTAGGGCAACGCTGCGCCTCGACGGGCAATAATTATTGCTAGCAATCTGTCAAATTGCTTTGCCAGGTAGAGGCAATATTGCCAGGGTGGGATTTTTAAGTTATGCCATCTTCATATTCAAAATGACGTCGAACAGGCTACTACGCTGCGCACGCGCTCTCGATGCCTTGAAACAACTTTGCGATGAGTGTGACAAAGAAGAAACTCTCTTATTTTTTCTTCTCTGCGATATAGGCAGTTCGCAAATTTTTTTTTATTTTTTTTTTTTATTTCAACGTAGTCCTTTTTAATTTCCTTCGCCATTTGAAGCCACGCATTATTTTTTCATATCAGTACATTTATATGATGAGGTTTTATAGCCCAAAGACATTCGAACTGTCGGTAAAGAATTATTATCTTATAAATATCGGCGACGCACCAATCCATTTTGACGATATACACACTTTGAAAAATTCATAGAAATGAAATTCGGCTGTCAAATAGCAAAATGACAGCTCATTGCCAATCTCAAAATTGGCAATCGCAGCGAAGCAATATTGCTTGCCATATCGTCGTCCCGGAGTTATCTCCTCGTATATCACAAAATCAAAAAATTTGAGATAAGCACGTTTTCCCGTTTACTTTTCCAAGATCTATCCATCTGTCGAGTCTCCAGGATGCTATACCTTATAGTTTACGAGATATTTGTGAGCTAAATAATTGTATATCCTTTAAAATTATAATTTCTACGCGTTATTGCATCGTATTATATATCCATATTTTGTGGATATACTATGATTTATATATGAATTTTGCGCAGTAAAAAGTTGTAACGTTATCTCATCGTATGTGCAAACAATTTTTTTTTTTTTAAGAAACATTTTTTTATGTTAATTTTAAATAAAAAAAGATTTATTCGTGTGAAAAAAAAAACAAAAGAAGCAAAAAAAAGCAACACTCCTACAAAAATTTTCATTCTCAAAGTAATGTGGAATGCTTATTATACTTAGAATATAACAAGTTCCATTTCATTAAATTTATAATATAAAAAGTTATATAATATTAAATTAATAAATTTTGAAAATATTTAACATCTTCTTCTGGAAGATAGCTGAATAGACTCTCAATGTCTTTTTGTTTCTGTGGCGCTATTTGTTTTGGGGTTGAAATACTTATTTAAAATGGTTTTGCATTTTCGTGAAAGATTTTTTGTACATTATATTGAATAAATCGTTCTTATTGTATTTAATTAATTTATTCTTATTGAAAGGCACTAACTAAAGCTAATGCAGGTAGTTCAGCTCCTTAAAAACAAATGTGGAACGTTCTACCAACAACAATACCCATATCAATTCCTTATTTGAAGCTTAGTTGCTTACATTACATATAATAATTTAATTTCCCCAACAAAAAAACGAATTCTAATTTTTTTTTTTTAATCTATGGCTGAGAAGAAGAACGACTTAACTCTACTTTTCTGTTTTTTGAGAAAAATCTATTTGAAAGGTGTAAATGTTTAGGTCACGGGAAAAGAATAAGAAGAGAAATGTGTATCATTTAAATAGGCACATTTTAAGGTATCAGGTATGACTTTTGAATGCTACCTTTAATGTATAAAAAAATTTCGCTATTTGATGCAGTGGCAAGTCGTTTTTTCTCAGGAAATGCGGAGTTAAGTCATTTTTTCAACAATAAGATTATGATTTGGACTCCTTTTTTTATTTTTAAATGTAAAAAAGGATACTCAAATAAAAATTTCCTATATAAACTCATTAAAAAAAAATTTAGTTATGTCGTTTTTCGTGTAAAAAAAAATAAACAAAAAAAATTTTCAAATCTTTATTAAATCATTTGCTCGTATATCCACTTTTCCAGCACAGGTTGCAAAAAAAGTGGCGTATACGATGAATTGTCGAAAATTTCTTGGAATGAAAAAAACCCTATAACTTAAATAATTTTCCAAGTACTTTAAATTAATGATCAGAAATAATAAAAAGTAAAGCATTTTATATAAGGAAAACAGAATCAACGATTTTCAACGAGCCATTTTTTTTATATTCCATGTTAAACTTTAAACTTCAATTTCCCAACAAAAGGTTGATTGTGATATACGAGGAGATAACTCCGGGACGACGATATATTGCCATCTTTTCAAAATGAGCGGTCTCCATTGGCAATATCGCTCAAGTTGACAGATTGCTAGCTATAATTATTGCGCCTGTCGAGGCGCCATGTTAAACTGGTGTTTTGTTGATCGATGTTGACGGACGTGTAAACGGCCGCAATGCCAGCGATTATGAGTGATGCCAAATGCTTCTATATTTTCCCGGTGTACATATCGCAAAAAGTCGCCATTTCTACTTCTTCTTGTTTAGTAAAAATAATAAATAGATGACATTTTGTAATACAACTATATATAATAATTTTTCAGCATGTGCCGGGGTTATTTTTGCGTTCTTAAATTATTTCGTTGCGAAAAAAAATGACAAAGAACGCTTTTTTCCGAAATCGTCGCTTTCCCTTTTTCCCTAAGTTGAGAAACATTCTCATCATATTGCAACATGGGTCGTTATCTTTTCTTCTGTCATCGCATTTCAAATGAGATTTTGTTTCCGGAAAAGTGTAATAAACACAAATGGTACGGATTGTATTCCTACATCCCGATTTAGGTATCGGCGGTGCTGAGCGCTTGGTGGTCGATGCTGCATTAGCCCTAAAGGAGCGGGGCTATGATGTGAGTTTTCTAACAAACCATCACGATCCTTCACACTGTTTTAAGGAGACCGCCGATAGTACTTTTCCCGTAGAAGTTGTTGGCGATTGGTTGCCTCGGAGGATATTTGGCCGGTTCTACGCTTTCTGTGCGTACGTTCGTATGTTATATGCCGCATTATATGTTTCGTTTTGTCTTTCTCGTCGTGAGAAAATCGATATAATATTCTGTGACTTGATCTCAATTGGAATTCCAGTTTTGCGTTTGGCAAAATCAAAACCAAAAATCTTATACTATTGCCATTTCCCCGATCAGCTGTTGAGTATACCTGAAGGTGTGTTGAAACGAATCTATCGATGGCCATTAAACTACTTGGAGGAATACACAATCGGATTGTCGGATAAGATAATGGTGAATTCGAAATTCACACTACGTGTATTTCGTGAAACATTTCGCCGTCTGGAGGATGTAATTCCCGAGGTCCTCTATCCATCATTGAATACAAAGTATTTCGATGAAATGCTTTCAAGAGTTCAAAATCAAAGTTCCAATGAGCAAAGCTTGCGCTGTGACCTACTCAAAGATATTCCACGGAATGCATTTATATTCTTAGATATAAATCGATATGAACGGAAGAAAAATCATGCACTTGCTATAAAAGCCTTTAGCGTATTGGCGGCAAAATTAATGGCCACGGAGTTGAAGCAATGTCGCTTAGTTGTAGCCGGTGGCTATGATAAGCGTGTAGTCGAAAATGTCGAACACTATCTGGAATTAAGGAGTTTAGCCGAAGAGCTTCAAATGCAGGAGCAGATTTTATTATTACGTTCGCCAAAGGATGATGAGAAATTTCAGTTGCTGTATGCGGCACAATGTTTGCTGTACACGCCCGAAAATGAGCATTTTCGGTATTGTGCCTCTCGAAGGCATGTACATGTCGAAGCCAATTATTGCCGCGAACAGTGGAGGTCCAATGGAGACTGTTGTCAATAATTCGACGGGATTTCTTTGTGAAAATCGAGAAGAAAACTTCGCGCATGCCATGCTACAAGTTTTCAAAGACGAAATGCTACGAGAACGCATGGGTGTGATGGGACGGAAAAGGGTTGAGCAGAAATTTTCGTTCCAGATATTTTGTGAAAAACTCGACACGATTGTTAGAGAAACATTAGGGTCTGGAAAAGGAACCGTGCCATCCAAGAAGGAGCAATGAAATTCAAAAGTGGATAATCCTATGAAATTTTAACAATTAGAAAGATCATTCAGAAAAACAAAATTCAGTTTCTAAGATATTCAGTGTGATTCAATTAAGCGAAAACGAATGTTATTGGGGGGAATAGTTCATAATTCGTTTGTTTTTTCCTAAGTAATAAAATGTACTACTTTTTTGTATTTTCTTCTTCAACGTTAACTCAAAAATTTATTTGTTGCAATCAAGAAATACCGTTGTATCCTAAAAAAAAATGCGCTCAAAATTGTTCTTATAAGCGGGTAGTTGTTTCATTTTCGTATCATTGCACTTCATTGTTGAGATCTATACTTTTTTCTGCTTGGTCTACAGGGTGGCCCATCTAGCGGTTGCTTTTTGAACTATCGATTATTTCGGCTTTGACAGCTGGAATGATTTTGCCAATGATGTCAAATTTTAGTGAAAGGATTCGCGGTTTACGAAATGGTTAATTTGACGGCGAATTTGGTTCCAGCAGGACGCGCCACGTGCCACAAGCCAACGCTACAGTCGAACTTTTAAGGGTAGTTCGAAAATCGCATAATTAGTCGAAAAGGCAGATGTCAACTGGCCGCCTCGCAGCTGCGAATTTGACGCCGTTGGATTATTTTTTGGGGAGCCGTACAAGGATAAATGCTACGCCAACCATCCAGAGACATTGACGAACTAAAGCACGAGATTGAAGTCGCCATTGCAGCCATTGAGGGCCACACCATTGAAAATGTCATGAAAAATTGGGTCCACAGAATGGGCTACTGCAAAGCCAGCCGGGGCAGCCATATGAATGAAGTGGTCTTCCACTATTAAACCGCAATGTTGTGGCTATTTAATAAAAAAAAAAATTTTTTGAAAAATATCCACCTGTCTTTTTTGTAGCTATTTTAAAATGCAACTTTTTCGTGGGCCACCCTATACTTTATTTTATGAGAGACATAAGAACATGAATAGGAATTCAAATACTTTCTTGATGATTCAGCTACCAAAACAATTTTGTCCGAAGAAGAGGATATATCCTAATAGCAAAGAGAGATGTTTCACACATTGATACGCCATGTGAATCTTTGGAGGAAGAATGATGGGGAATGGATATTTGACCCATAACCATAATTTTCCTTGCCCTATCTATTTAAAAAAAGGAGAATTATAGTCTTGAAAAAAAGTAAATTCCCCGGGGATATTCAGAATCGAGCTGAAAGTAATTAATCTTGGTGGAAACAAAAATTGCTACTTTAAAACTATAACCTTGAAAAGCGCAGCACAACTACACTGTTCATAGATTTTCATGTCAATATTAATTGAACGGTAACTTCCACATCATTTAAAATGTCAATTTTGCCCGGTTAATCTCTAAGTTTATTGTTCGCAGAGCTTATTTTTATCAAGATCTCTCTAGATATTCTAATCTGACGAGATAATGAGAGAGATTTGCGTTTCAAATAACAGAACTTTAAAATTATAATAAATTTTATTTTTTATATTAATAAAAAAAATGTTACAAAAATAATTTGCACACATAAAGCTGAAAACAGTCCACTACTGATTGCTCATACAGGATTTTTGTGAATATTCAAATATCTTAATTAGAGATTTTTCGGCCATTCGTTGACAGAGCTGTAAATGAATTGATTCATTTGAGGCTTATATGCTTGCCACACCTAGATCGAAATTGAGCATTTTCCGAACAAAATTTAAATTGCCTCGATTTCAAATGTCAAATTTGTTCTGAAATTTTTTGAAATTGAGCAATTTCGATCTACTTTTTGGCAGGCATATTAAGTCGCTTTCATTCCCAGCTAACAATTTCAAATTTTTTGAATTGAATTAATTTCTATGAGACAAGAAAATTGAATTCAAACAATATGGGAATTCATTCGAACCCTCGAAGGAGTGAACTCTGAGAACTTCTTTGCGTTAACTGTCAAAATACATGGAAGCTTTGACGGCTGTTTAAAAAGTTATCAAAGTTCACTAAGCGATTCTAATGAATACCTCGTAATGAAATTTCTTTGATATGAATACATGGAAGCTTGAATGTTTAAAATTTCAAATTATTTTGATTTAATGAAACCTTAATGTTGTTAAATGTAAATTTGATTATGATAAGGGTGATTGTTTTATTTTTATTTTTTTCATACCGACCACCCACGTGGGGTATTTGGTCTAAATGCTCATTTACATACTATACGAGAGGTTTTCTAGCATTAAGGCTTATTTCTTTAAAGAATTCATCGTGTCCTTTTTAAATACAAAATAGATATTGAGTTAATATATCAAAGCTGTATGTTTTTTTATTCAAAACGCGAATGCCCTATTTTACAAGCTTTCATTTAACTTATTGAATTTTAACTTTACAAGACAAATATTTGAACAAAGCAACGTATTCTTGGTAAAATGGCAAGTGGTCATAGATACTTCCATAGATTCAAGTTTGTGAATTTTTATGTCTAGTATTAGTTGACTGTCCCTTACTATTGCAGTTCCTTTTGAGTATATGTAGTTATATAGTATCTGATTTTTCACATACCATATTATTGTAAATAGTAAGCAAGTGTTTTTTTTTTATTTTGAAACCAGTCTTAAATATTTAGAATATAAAACAAAGCAACATTTTCTTTGTCGCCAAGAAACATTTTTGCATGTGTAAACTTTGACGAAATATCAAATAAGGGCTTTAGAAGTTTTTGGGAGACTGTCTCCCTAATGACGACGTGGACATTGCGACTTACGTGCGAATCAGCCGTAAACCAAGCGTTCCGGAAGTTTTCGAAACTGTGATCGACCTTTTTACAACCGAATAATCGCCTAGTCGGCCAAAATCGTAACCGTAATACCTCTTAAACTTTAACCATTCCATGAACTATGAATATTTCTTTAAAAATAAGTGCCCTTGTTCTTCACTTAAAACCGAATGATATGTTGCTGCGTTTTGACGCACGTGACCTGTCAGTCACTTCACAATACGCCAGCTTAAAAGACGTTTATATTAATGATTATAGCATAATTGCACACAAAATCATTATTACTAACACATTTAACTTATCAAATAACAAACGTACACAAATAAATTTATGTATGTATATCTCTTATAATACTTGTTTCATACTGTGTTGCAGCTACCCTTGCATTTACCTTAATCTTCTTCATGGTTAACGATCTCCTCGTGCAATTGTCGAAGACATTCTTTGATAATATTTAAAAGAGCAAGACTTACCATTCGCGAAGATAAAGGTTCATCGACCTTTGGAACGTGCACAAAAAGCGTACGCAAATTATCATAGTCTAAGGACTTGAGATATATATAGCCACATAGATAGTTGCCGACATTCTTAGAAGTTATGGCAATCGCTTTACATTGCTTTGCTGAATAGTCCTTTAAATTATCATCCAAATCGCATGCTACGGAGCAAATTTTTTCCACATTAAAATGTGTCAACTTAACGTCATTGTGAATGCCATGACAATTCTTGAGGCAGGCCGACGAACGTTTAAGTCTCTTGCCCGCATAATCAGGACGACAAAATTTATGATTATACGCAAGCTTTTCAATATAAATACATTCAGCGCTACCACTAACACCGCAATGAATAACGAGCTAAGAGAGTGAACATAAAAATCAAACCATATAACAATATGAATTAGTAACGTACATCAGGTTTTCGTGGCCATATCTCTTCTACAGCCTTATCAACTGCGTCGTATTCAACAGGTACTTCGATTTTCTCAATCAAATATTTAGTATCCATATGATTAAGCGAATCAGGCAATAGGCGTACAGCCTCCCAGCTGGCATTAACTGAATTTGTAGAAAAATATCAAAATGGAAATTTCAAATGACCCGAATTAAAATATTTGTGACATTTTTTTTTTTTTTTGCCAAAAAGATTGCAATATGCTCAATGTTATTGCTTGATGCCAAATTTTGTTTACCTTCTTCATGCCCTTGGAAAACACCGAAGCCCGTAACGATGATCAATTTTGTTCCGTTTTGCGCCTCTTGGGCTTCTTGATCAATATTCGCACTTTCTTTTCCTGCGTACTCCATCACTTGGCGATAGAAATTAATCTAATAATGCTCATGCGAACAACTTTATTGCCCTTTTTATGGTTTTTTCTAAATGACGTGAATTAGAAAGCATGTGTTATAATTATAAAATGATTCTTAAGCCTAGGTTGTAATATGGCAGCAGTTTAAAAAACATTAAGCTAACCCTCCAGCAAGGCGGACCTCATAGAAGCCACAATTAGAGTCGTAGGGTTTCGTTTAGGCACTTAAAATATGCGTACGAGCTCCACCTTTCCGTATTAGGTCTATCTGGTTGGCTATTTTATACGGTAATTGAGTTATGGCCCGAAATATGGGGCAAAGTAGAGAAAATTGACTTTTTGCACATTTTGGGCCATATCTCGGAAACGCTACTTAAATCTATCAAACCATTGACGTTTTTGGAATGAGGGAGCCCTAAGCTAACATAAAATAGCCAATAGAAAAAAGGGCATGAACAACATTTTTTTTGTAGCATTGTGTTATACATTGGAAGGGGTATAATGGAGAACTAGTTCTGGTGAAGTTGGAACTAGAAAAACGCCAGAGTTTATCTACTGGGACTTTCTGCAGGGAATATAGAGCATTGCTAAAGGTTTTGACGAGCACAACGGAATGGTTAGGTGTAAACCAGTCTAATTATCCTATTTTCGTCGGCTGACAGTGAAAGGCAAGGAATTTTCCAATTTCCGGAACACCTGATTTATAGATTTGTAAACATAAGCCATATTATTTTAATATAAAAATTTTAAAAATTAAAGAGATAAATTTGAATAAAAATAGATGAGCATGTGACTTTAAAATGTTTTTAAGTCTAACGATTAATTTGATGTCTTTTTAACTATGATTCTATTACACTCCAGCCACACCCCAGCAGTTATTTGTAACCGACGGTAATGCAAAAAGTAATTCAAAAGGCGTACTGTTTATGCATTACAGAATCGATTATTTTTATCACGGCGATGTCCTAGCGAATGTAATGCATGCCTATTTGCATTACCAGTTGTACGAAAAGTAATCGAAAATACTTGATTTTGTAATGCATTAATATTTGCATTCTCAAGTAATGCTATAGAAGTATTTAACGCTTTGCTTTGGGAGTGAACATATTAGGCAACACATTAACTTTTCGATTACCTCTCCTTGCAAATTTGTTCAATTTACTTTGCATTCCATTTTGCATTCCTATTTCATCGATGAAAAAATGCATTGCATTTCCTAAATAACTGCTGGGACGTTCAATTTTTGCCTTTCAAGTTCCCATACACTCAAAACATTTCACTAACACACTCACACTCCTAGAACTTGAACACCAACTTGACTTCAATTTTTCTTTCAAGCTCCGTTTCAATTTTACGTTCAAGTTTTTAACAGCTGATCATAGTTGCATTCAAAGTTGTTTCCTTGATGACGGCATTTTGAAATTAAAATTGCCTTTCAAGTTGCGTGCAGCCTACGTCATAGCATCAATTTTAAAGAATTTTGACAACCAGTAGGTGTCCAGTAGTAGGAATCCTCGCTGAGGAGATCCCAAATTAAATTGAACACAACCAACAATTACGAGGGAGTACTACGTACACATGCTATATGTCTCGCAATATTGTACTTTGGACTTTATTCATAAGCTATAAAAATCCAGATTATAATTTGGCATATATATTTGTATAAAAGCCTAGCTTATAATGAAGCAGGTGCACTTTTAGTTTCATTTCTGTTTTCGAATACTGTTGCAAATACTTCATAAAAACAAGGAAAATTCAAATAGCAATGCTAGGATTGGAAGTTTTGAACTTAAAATATATAGCTTGAAGCAACATCACAGTCTATCGAATACCGAACAGCGCAAGAACAAACAAAAGAACATGTATGGTCTCAGATTCCAAAGGTTAAGTGAATAAAATAATCTAATCTTTAGCACTTTTGGTGTAAATAGTTGCGACTTATAGAGCAATGGGAATGAAAATTAAATAAATTTATAAAAGAGTTTTGCGGTAAGAATTTAAATAGGTTAAATTTTCTTTTCCATGAACATTATTGAAATGAAATATGTACTTTGCAGATAAAGAGAGAAACGAGCATTTGTCGAATTTCCCACGCAAGGAGGTTTTTTTCGAAATATCAAAGTTGAAACGAGCCCACTAACAAATTGATTGGGAGGGTTTTTGAGGAAGTACAGTTTTAAAAATGCTAACGAGTCTACGCAGTTTTTTAACACGACATCGCCGTAAATTCATAGTCACAGGGATTATTATCGGCGGAACGTATATCGCCCTACGTTATGCTCAACGAAAACTTATTGAACTACAGGAGCAGAAGGCACGTGAATTCTTTGAGAATACACGACGCGTACAGCATTTTGAGTCAACTGAACGTACTTGCAATCAAGTTATTATAAGCATGGGCACCGAACTATGCTCGATTATATTACGTGAATGCAGTACGGATGAACTGCTCGAGAAATTACGACAAAATCCAAGTAATAAACGTGAATTGTGGGAGGAAATGAAAATTGTCTCGTTTACACGTCTAACAACGATAATTTATGCCTCATCGATGCTAGCGGTAACACTGAGGGTTCAATTGAATCTTTTGGGTGGCTATTTATATCGTGACATAACGACCGAGGAAAAGAAAATTTCGGATGAAATTAAACAACAATATCTTTCGATAATAAGATATTTTTTACAAGACGGTGGTCTGAAGGCACTTATTAGTTTGATACGACAAAAAGTAACGCATCTCCTGAAGGCAATTCCATTGAATCAACGTTTCAGCTTAAATGATTTAGAACAATTATTTTGGTCATTACAAATGAACATAAATAGCGATGTTGTCGATGATCCCAATTCGAAAATGATCAAATATATGTTACCAATACAATTGCCAACGGAATACGATGCCTATGGAAAATCATTGAAACGTATGTTTAACGAGACGCTCGATCTCCTTGAAAGTGATGATGCGTGCACTGTCTGTGCCTATAATGTTTGTCGTGGCTTTTCAATAGCGGCAGATGCGATTGCCGAAAGTTTCGGAGAAACGAAAAGCGAACAAACTTCCAACAGCGAACCATTATCGAAAACTGTGAGTGACAACACAATTTCCGAATTCATTTCAGATTCAAAGAAATCACAAGTCAATCAGATTTTTAATCCGAATAACATGGAATTGGCACTCGCCAAGATCATACCTATTCTTAGTGGACTTACATCGCATGGTTTCGATGCACAATCAAGACCACAAAATTTAGCAACTTCATTGATCACGTTCTATGTGATCGCCGAAAAGTGTAAAATGCTCGGTGCCAACGTCTACGAATCGTTTGCAACATCCTAAGGAGAGAGACATATTATTATATTGACAATCAAAAAAACAGGGATTCGCGACGTCACACGCATTATAATGAAATTCTCTAATTGGTCTTGGGGTCTTCGGGTTGGATCGGCTTTATGGCATGTCGCAGTGTAATCAGCAGCTTTTTAAGGGAACAAAACACGTTCTTGGATTTTTATCAGAAGCTACATTTCATTCCTCGTGGTTTTGATAAAACCAAACCAAGCACGAAACACTATTTTTAAGATAAACGTATAAATTTGAATATGAATATGAATATGAATATGATGTTGTATGTCTTTTTAATTATATGCTGATATTTTGAATTAGTTTTATTAATAAACTATTAATCTTACAGTGTCAAAACCATCGGTTTCACTCTTCAATGTTTCAATGAAAGCTGTTGATCGAGGGCATGTTATATTTTACCCCTCCAACAAACATTTCGGCTCGAAGGGGATGTGAATTTTGAATTACTGCGTGACCTTAACGTGACCTAAGCGATGTCCCAAAAGGACATCGATGGATATCATCAATGAAGATTTATCAACAGTTGGCCATAGCTAAAGTGGTTGTATCAAATGTTGAAAAAAAAAAAAAAAAAACACCGAAAAAACTAGATCTGGCCTAGGACGGAAAATAAGACGCTAGGAAGAGTAGGACGGAGGGAAATCGAAAAAAAAAAAACATTAACGAAATGAATTATTTAGGGCTTTGGGTTGACAGAGATTTCCCATGTAATCATTAATTCTTTCTTTCGTATAAAACTAAAAAAATTTCGCGTACTTTGCAATTCGCTTTAAATTCTCTAACGGCTTTCGTTGATAGTAAATTTTGAGCATTCGACTATTTCATAGCTTATATGGATGAACAAGGGTGAGTGCAGTGCGTCGTGAGAAATTCAAGTTAAGGGTGCATTTTCTTAAAAAATTTCTCCTTACAGGCCAATTTCGACAGCTGCGTAACTCATATTAGGGGCTTTTTGTTTTGCAATGAACACTGGCTCTCAAAAAATTGAAAAACGATGTCTTAAAAAGTTCAAAATTCTTTTACCGAATTAACATACAGGAGAGCGCATAGACTCAAAATAGATAGAGGGAGAGAGAAACAGAGACAGAGAGGCACACACACACACACACACATGTGCGGTGTGAAATAGAGTGTCTGAGAGAGAAAGATTTTCATTAATAAAATCTATAAAATATTTGTAAAGCATTCGTATTCGTATATTTGTTGTGCTCTTTTAGCTTTGCATACAAAATAACGACGCCGTCATGTCTCTCACGACTATATTACAGAGTGTAAAGAAGGCGGTGGAAACTTGAATAAGAAGGAGAACCGCAAAGGATATCGGTCGTGTTGGTCGAATCAAATACGCTATAAAACGATTCACCAATATCCATTTCATGGAATATGCGAAAAAAAATAAACGAAATTTTCGAAGCATACTTCATGGCACATCATGAAGAAATTCGGCGTGTAACTGAATTTCTTCTATTTTGATCTAATATGGTTGCCACACGTAAATAGATCGAAACAAGGTGTATTTAATAAGGTGGTAGCAGTAGCACATCTGTCTTCTTCTTATTTTAATTATTTTCCCATTTAAATGTCACAAATTTTATTTTTTTCAAAATTTGTTTTTGTATTCATTTGTTGATATTAAAATTTCTGTATTCACAACAACATATTTGACAATTGGACGTACTCGGCACAACAAAAAACCTCCCTGTTGTTTTTGTCGATTTGTATTTGTTGTAGAGCTGCTATCACCTTATTAAATACACCTTGGATCGAAATTGAGAAAAGGTCGAAAAACAAAAATAAAATAAAAAAATAAAAAAAATAAAATTTCAGAACAAAATTTAAATTGCCTCAATTTCCAATGTCAAATTTGTTCTGAAATTTTTTGAAATTGAGCAATTTCGATCTACATGGCAGGCATATCGCACCCTCTCTTCTAGGGTGACACAACTCAAAATTTCTCATTTTTCCGAAAACGCAAAAAACAAAATGCGTCGCAAGGCAAGAAGAAAGGCATTGACGGTGTTTTTTTTTTGGCTTTTTATAATAACAAAATCGGAGTAGAATTTTTCGTGCAGGTAGAGAGGTGAACTATGATCAAGTTCCATATGTTAACTCAAAATTGACGATTTTTGAGTTGTGTCACCTTAGAAGAGGGTGTGTGATATATACAAAAAAAAAAAAAAAAAAAAATTAGAAAAATTGGAAAAATATTAGGATTTGTTTTTAATTTTTTCCCCTTTTTTTCGAAATTTTTTTATTTCCTTTTCAAATCCACACGTAGTGAAAACAACCCTCCGATTTGACCGCAAGCGCTCTTATTGCCAACCACTTGAATGTAGGGTACTCTTTATAGTATATTCGGTAAAAGGACATTCTGTATGCATTGACAACGCTCTGTCTCTGTCGCTCATTAGACAGCTGACGGGATTCGAGTGTGTATGTTTTTCCGCGCTTTTAAGGAGAAGGAAAAATCAGTTGCAGAGTTACGTGAAAAGTCGACAACGTACGACGGCGAAAATTATTAGGAAAAAAGCTAAGAATTTCGAAAAAGTAAAATAAGAAGGAACGCAAAAATTTATAGAAATATATATATATATATATATATTATTTTTTTTTTAAAGAAATTGCAAAACAAAAACGCGTATGAATATTGTATTGGAAGTCCTTTTCATTTTGTGTTGTGTTTCTATTTATTAATTCGAGTGAAGAGGACTTCCCAGCGCCAAAAATGAAATTCAAACACACGTGAGAAAAACTTCAAGAGAGCGAGCGGAAAATCGGTGTTTTTTTTTTTTTTTTTGTTTTTGGGGGGGGAGGGGAAGAATAATGAAAAATATCTTTTGGAAATATGCGGAATATTCTACGAGGACTTAAATGAATCAGTGAAGTTTAAGGAGTCGAAAAAGGGAAAATTCATTTTCGGTTTTGTTTTTTTCTTTTTGTTGTTTCCCATGGAAAAATCGCACCGAGGAACAAACGAACTCCATCAATTTCAAGTAAGTATAAAAAGAAGAGCAAATGAGCGGCAAGTGACCACTAACAAACGAACGGACGAACCAACGACCGAACGAATAAACGGAAGGACTAAAGTCAAACGTAAAGTTCTTAACCTATTGGTATCGATTACCCCATAGGAACACAGAAAAAAAAAAAAAAAAAAAAAACAGAAAAGAAAACAATAATTTCGGCTGTTCGGTTAAAATTCTGTGAATCCCCGTCCCCTCTCATCCCTTTCGTTCAGAGCAATTCTCTTTGCTAGCCGAAAGACGGACGACCGGGGAAACGGACAGACACAAGAGACTAAAACAGCGGAGTCCATGCAAAGCTTCAATTATGCGTAAACACGCAAATAAATAGACGAACACACATAAAAAACGTACATACATAGAAAAGCAATCGGCGTATCTACACGAGATCTTCCCGGAACCCATTCCAAAGTTCAGCATTCGCATGCAGACCAAAGTTCATAAGTATTTGAGTTATAGACAGTTATTAGTCAACACGTTAGGCCTCTCTTTAACTTATGAAGTTGTTTATTTTTTTTTTTTTCTTTTTGCAGTTAAGCATATTTTGGGGCAAAGGGAAGTTTGATTGGAAGTTTCTTTATATTTTCTCATTCAGTTTGCGGGAATTCGAAAAATTGAAGCATAGATTAAGGCAAAAGTTCAACACAAAACGTAAGCAATTACAATTTTGTAGCATACTTTACGGTTGGTTAGCACCAAAGTATTATAAATAAAGTGATTTATTTTTTACTGTTAGAAATGATCCAAAGAATTTCAACAACCATTTCTGATTGAAATGGAAATAGTTAGCCATTAAGTATGCTACAAAATTTTGCTATTAATATTTCTAGTATAGCACAGCAGTGAAATGAACAGCCTCTGTGCCGTAGTTGGCTGAGATGCCAAATTAACGAAGCGAGAGGCCCTGGGTTCGACTTTCAGCTGAGGTCGTGAATGTTTGTGTCGGTTTTTTTTTGTTCAGTTTATGTTTTCCTTTGTTTTCCCATTATACGTGGTATCACAACGGGCTCATTTAGTGCCTAAGTGTGTCAACCTCGGTGGCAGCCACATTAACCTAACCTTACCTAACCTAACCTAATATGCTTTCCAGACGTACAACGAAATCTTGAGATTTCAGACCATTTTAGAATAGAATTGACATTTGAAATCCAGGCGATTTCAATTTTGTTTTGAATTCCCGAGATTTCGTTGTACGTCTGGAAAGCATACAAGAACAGTGAAATCTTTTAAAGGCATCCAGTCACAGTTATCGAAGTGAGAAGATATACGTAAGTATTTAGATCAGTTTTCAAGAAAATTTCCTCTCAATGCACTATGGTCCCAAAACGAATTCTTTTGACATTAATTCGTAGACACAGACATTTCGCATCAGCCTTAAATGATGGCATCCATTAACAAAACTAAGAAAAATATGAAGTTTCATCAAAATCAGCCACGCCCACCAATCGCCGCCCATACAGTCCAAAAAGAATTTTTGATATAAAACAATTTCCTTTGGTCAGAATGTCTTGAAATTCTGCACGGAGCTTACATTTGAAAATAGGAAGACATCTCGAAAAATCCATTCAAATCGGCCACGCCCACCCACCAGCCAAGTTTGAAGTATTTCTTCGATTTCGAACTTGACAGTTTCCAGGAAAAATATTTCGACTTTCACAACAACAACAAAAAAGACAGATCCTCTAGGGAGATTGTGGTAAATTGGTGTCCTGGCGAGTAATCTTCGACTTTACGAAAAATAACTAGTACACGAGTAGAGACAGGGAAAGTAGAGGCCAACACGTCTATGTCTGACAGTTTAATGCATCAGCGGGGAAATTATGAGCGACTTGCACTGTTGGTTTGGGGAGAAGTCGAAGAGTATATATCTGTGGTCGTATGGAAGAGTAGCTTAAGTCGACATAAGACGAAATTGAGTTATTACATTGACCGTATTCTTGAAAAAATGCCCCATCATTGTCTTAAGTCCGTTTTTTAATATTTTATTTATTAACCAAATTATTTGAACTTACTTATAAGCTTAAGTTTTTTGAAACAAAACTGCATCTGTTAAATCATCTTATGTCAACTTAATTTTATTTAATTTTTTCTTATCTTACAGTATTTATATGACAGAATCACTTAAGTTCACATAAGGTTTTATAATTTCGCTCTTCACAACACCAAATTCTTTTTTTAAAAAAACTTATGTACGAATATTATTAATCTTATTTACTTTGTTTATTTATGAAAAGTTTGAATAAAACATCTTATGTTCACATAACTCGGTGTTTACTTTAATTTTTACTTCGATAAAATAACTTAAGTGACTTAAGTATCAGTAAAATTTTAATTTCAATATGAAAAAAGCACTTAAGTGAAAAAAACCTTAAAATCTTTCAGATTCTGGAGTTAATTTTTAAAACTTTCATTTTTAATTCATGGTAACACTCTAAACAACATGTTCGATTAAAAAAAATTGGGTGAAAATCTGTTCAAATTAAAAGAACACAAAATCGTCAATAACTCAAAACAAAAATTTTCGACTTAAGCTACTCTTCCATACGACCACAGATATACTTCTGCACTATCTAAATTCTCTGCAGGGAGAGGCGGTATACACTAAAAAAAATTCCCTATTAAAACTACGATATTCGACGTAGAATCAACGATATTTGCAATTGAAATAGCTCCGATATCTGCGTCGTTGATTTAAAAGACGCACAGTGGGATCGCTTCATACATTGTTTGGAAAAAATTAGAAGGAGTCGTCCTATGTTAATAAAAATTGGTATGCTGATTTTTCTATATCTGATTAAGAAATAAACTAAAAATGATGTCAATCGGTCAGACCCTAGGGGTACCTCCCATAGACCCACAGCAACAGCTTTGTATGGTAGGTACCTCTAAAAGATAACAGATTTCAACGAAATTCGGTGAAAATGTTGCTTATGATAAAATATGAATAAGTGCCTAAAATCATACAAATCGGTCAAACCCTAGGGGTTTCTCTCTTGGACTCATGCAAATTTTGATTTTTCTGGCTTGATTTTTTGAAGAACACACATCATATCATAGATTCAAACAAATAATTAACTAGTTTATTCAAGTATCATTTGTTTAACTACATCATCTAGCTCTAAATGATGTTTGCGAGGTTGCCGTCTGATGCTACTTATATATGGATCAGACGATGCAAGCAGACGATGGAGCACATCAGTGTTTGTGGAGGTTCTGTTGCATTTTCTTGAAAACATCCGCCTATACTTCCTATAATCTTTATTGCGAGCCTCTTCTGCTTCCTCTGAAAGCATACCAATAGGAAGTACTGCTGCATCAATTATATCTTTTCCGTGTATCAAAATTTTATGAACGGTAACAGGCATGAAGTACCAATTATATTTTGATACAAAAAGTTGGCATAATTTTTGTACATGTTGCTATCAATATTTTCACCACAAGTAATTATTTGTAAAATAATGCGGAAGCGATCTATGAGCTCTTCGTCGACACCTGTTATGTAAGCGATTAGCGTTTTGATTGCAATGAATAAATACGTTGCATAGCTCTTGATACCTTACAGAAAACAATTTCAATTTTGTTCGTTTTATTTTTTTTTATTTATTAAAAATTCCTAAACTTGTTTTAAACAAGTAAGGGTGCTATAGTCAGGCGAGCTTGACAATAGAATACCCGACACAGACACACGTGTTCAAATAATTTTTAATATGAAGAGGTGTTTAAGGCCATAATGGGCCCAATATACCAACTTTTGTTAAATTTCTTTATGAAAACTGCCCCTTTGCCACGCCCACTTTTCCAATTTTTTTGAATTCTAATCGGAGGCTTAGATATACGCTCAAATCCTAAGTTTCATTGAAATATTTTGAAAAAGTTCGATTTTGAGGCAGTTTTGAGATTTTTGTGACAGACCCTAGTAATGGAGCTAACCCTAAAAATGGTCCGATCCATTCTCGAACTTGTTCTTACTCATGTCGCCGTGAGCACGCATACCAAATTTTGTCAAGATATCCCAACTCCTTCGATAAGATAACTGTATACAAACAACGCGACAGACAGACAAACGACGGACGAAAGAAACAACAGACAGACGAGACGACATGTCTAAATCGAATCTCCTGGTGACGCTGATCATTTCTATATATATTTTGTATGGTCTATCTCGCCTGTTTGTGGGTGTTACACACAACCACACAAACGCAATATATCCCTCGACGCAGAGTGTGTCGGGTATAAAAATTGCACTTTACTTGCACTTTCAATTCAAATGGAACTATTTTCTAATCATATGTTTTTGTTTTTATTTATTATGAACTAATTGTTGTTATTTAAATCCTTGTTATAATAATTAACAAAGCTTAATGCTAAAAGTATGCAACACATTTTTTAATTAAAATGCTTCAATTTTCATGTAGTTGCATTGGAAAATTTGATTTTTTTCCTAATGGCGCAAAAGTGCGCAAAATTTTATTACTGAAATTAAAAGAAGATATTCTTACCTTGAATTTTTTGGTAGGCAGAAGGTTTAGGGTGCTGTAGCTATATTTTTTTTTGCTGACGAAAGTCGAAAATCTTTCATTTTTAGGAGTTATTTTCTATGGCACATATCGTTGAAGCCAGTTACTTCAGCCAGCTTGTTAAGATTTTTTATTAAAAACTAAGTGCTACATTAAAATAATAAAATTAATCAATTTGCAAATTTTGAAAATTTCTGCCATATCAACGTTACTAAGTTACATGTATATAATCATACCTGCTTACCACAGTATTTATAGCTGACTTCACACCACTTTTTCGATGGCAAAAGTGCTTCCTTAGGGAAACCAATTTTAGACTTCACTAATTCAAACTATTCTTTATTAAACTACATTACTAAATTTTCGAAAAGGAATAGTCCGAAAATTGTATTTTTTCCACCGAAATCCCACTGTGCGACGGGTCGATGTAGAATCAACGGGGGATCACGTAAAATCAACGATGCATTTTTTTAAGACGTATATCCAACGACATTTATCGTAAAGTCAACGATTTTTGTCGTAGAAAATTCAACGAAGTGCTATCGCAGAATCAATTTTTTCAGTGTAGATTTATTGGACATACAAAATAAAAAATCCGAGCATACTTTTAAGCGAAAAATCCTTATTATAATTAGAAGTATTATAAGTAGAGCGTGTATTTTTAAGCATTTATAAATTTGAAGCATACTTTGTGGGCGGGATATTTTTTTTCTTATCACCATTTTGGAAATAAGTAGCGAGTTTGAACTTCAAGGGGATTTCCTAGCTTTGAAAAAGTCTTAAATAGGCTAAAAATCGATTTGAATCTTAACTTAATGTAAATTTAACAAATTTTTTGCCCCATAAAGTACGCTTCAATTTTTTAAATGCTTAAAAATACACGCTCTAATTATAAGTAAGGCAACTGCAAATATTTAAATTCAGCACCCGAAAGTATGCATTAAAATATTCCAAATATTTCCGATAGTTACAAGTCGGTTCATCATTATTCTAGGTATGTCAATTTAATCACATGTTGAAGAATGGTTTTGAGAAAGATTTCTGAATATCTCTCAAGCCTTGATTGAGATCCTTTTTTGTAGAGGCCTAATAAGATATTAATTGGTTTTTAAATATTCAAATACATACTTTAGGCGCCGAATATATACTAACATTTTCTGTTGCCCTAATAGGAGGGCTGTTAAGATCCATTTTCTTGGAACTTTTACCATTGGTCTTAAGGTTTTTCAAATTTATTAAAAGTAAGTACTTACATTTTTTCTCTGGACCCCATTTCCTTGTGCATTCACGCTTCGAGAACTCCTTCCGCGAATGCAATTTATTGAAGCATACTTTTCGTTAGAGCTATGCTACTCTTCAAAAGGTTTTCTAATTGATCATTTTGTTAAAGAGTGTCTCGAATTCGAAATCCCATCAGGAATTTCAATCTCTTATTTGTGTTGGTTTAACCCTTTTAGACGAAAGCGCCATAATTGAATTGAATTCAATTCAATGAAATGCAGTACAATGAGCAAGAACAATAACAACAACAACAATAACAACAACTGCATAGGAGAGTCATTGAATTTAATGTGTGTTTATGCGTGTGTGTGTGTGTATCAAGTGATGGAGGAGGAGGGGGGGGGTGGGGGTCTTTTGAATGGAATGAATTCTTTGTGGGGCCGCCAATTGCATCATGCATCTTTGGGGTGGTTATTTACTTGTACCCAAAGTCTTCATGACTCATAATCCTTCTGACATCGCATGTTATCGAGTTGTATATTATATAAGGTCCCATCAGAAAATTACACAATGTAAATAAAATCGTTTTTCCTTTGAGTGTAGGTAGTTATGCCAAAGAAAATAATTATTTGATACATCATTCTATAGAAAATGTTTTTCGCATTCATTGAGCTCGGGCGCCTAAAAGTGCTTAGCATATTTTTATAATGTCCTTAAAATTGCATAAATATACAGATATATCCTTTATAAACTAAAAGTTCTTTGCTTCAAAGTTTCTCGGTTAAAAGAAAAAGCGAAATTTCTTTTTTATATTTATATAAAATTCACTTTCGAAAAAGTGAAAGCTCTCGAAAGTATGCTTTAAAGAAACTTCAAAAGTAAAAAAAATATTTTTTAAGCCAAAAAAAAATTTAAAAAAAATAAAATTAAAAAGCAAAAAGCAAAAAATTTATTTCAGTTATTTCACTTAAGAAGCTTGTTGCTATCGCTTTCATGCTGAAGCACACCAGCGGTATACGGTGAACTGTCATCATCAACATTCACATTATCAACAATGTTGTTCTCGGGCTATAACCCTTTCCTTTTCGAGGGAGAGCAAAGTGTAGGTACTTTCATGCACTCATGAAATGATATTATATGATGTGCATACATACGTATACGTATACGTATGTCTATGTATTTGTTTTCGTTTTCGTTTCGTTTTTTTCAGGGATACGCTTATTTAAGTAGCACCACTCAGTCCCCACTTTTGCGTTTTAAGTAGCCAATTCAACGGAATTCAGAAAACATTCGCTCACTCATTCTTTTTCATGCATTCAGCGTTCGTTAGATTGCAGTGCAGGACACCCACGAAGCGCCTTAGATCCTTAGATGATGGCGATGCTAAAGCTGATGCTGATGCCGATGCCGATTTTCAGGATGGTGATGGCGATGCTAAAACGAAACTATTGCGGTAAAGGACTAGAAAGGCGTCATTGATGTTGTGTAACACTATTCAGAATCCATTCCATCTTTGAGAGCCCAATGCCCCCCCCCCGCCCCGCAACACACCACAAGCATGCACACACACGCACACACACAAAAAAGACTCCCATTTCACTTTTACGCTCACAATCGTTAGCCCTA
The DNA here is from genome assembly GCA_020466095.1 of Chlorops oryzae. Lineage (NCBI taxonomy): Eukaryota > Metazoa > Arthropoda > Insecta > Diptera > Chloropidae > Chlorops > Chlorops oryzae. The sequence goes on from CM035806.1 coordinate 139,125,358, forward strand.
TATATTTATGAGCGTCCCACAAACCGATGAGACCGACATGAGACGACGTCGAATCCACACGTTCACGTCTACGTGTTAGACCACGTTTGCTGGATATGCGCTGACAAGCTCTGTCAATGCGATTGTGAATACCCCGCCAAGCCGCCGTCCCCCCTTCAACAGCACGCGACTTATGCTTGATTCGCTCGAGGCCAGAGTAACTGAAGCGTTTCAGTGTAGCTCCTCTTGTCTTGGCTCTTCATCATCCACAATTTAGTTGCATTCAATCAGAGTCATTCAAAAGCGCAGACTTCCTTTAAATTCTCTCATCAACATCTTTTATTATTTTTGTGCAGCTGTAGTAATAGTGGTTTTTGTTATTATTATTATTATTACTGTTTGTTGTTGTTGTTGTTGTTGTTGTTGTGTAGAGCAAACAGTTATCAAAAGGCTTTCTGTGCGCCAAGCATATACATACTTCCCTTGAAGGCAATCAGAATGATATTATTTTGCCCCAAATCCCACAAATCGTAGAAGTCACTTTTCTGAAAAAGTAATTAATTCCGAAAACTGTGACGTCACCGTCACCGTCATCGTAGCAGGATTTATTCAAGCGAATTGTTAGAAGTTAAAATTCTAGTGTTTTTTTTTTCGTTTTTGGAAATCGACTGAACAAATAACGGTTGGCAGGGAGGGAATTTCAATAACAAAAAAATCTCAATCAATTTTTCGATCACATCTATTCAACATGTAGACCGTTTACTTTGAAAGTGATGTACTAAACTCAATTTTTCTATTTCGAGATATTAAGTGGTGCATGACCATTGCCCAGCACCCGCTATCATCCATCAAAACTGCGCAGTCTTTCGAACGGGTGAGCTTAACACGAATCCTAAAACTAAATTAACCCACGGCCTTCAATTTTCCCTCAACGCCACTCAGAACCGGAAAATAGAAAAATGGATTTACACCACTTTCAAAGTAAACGGTCCATGTTTTGAAGTAAGAGCGTGGTGGAAATATAAGATATTCTATTTGTGCGTACGTATGTTTGTACCGTCCAGAACTACCCAAGATCATCGACTATGTAAAATAAATATGTACAGAAACGATTAGCATTCCACGTGGGCGAATCGATTTATTCGAAATTCGGTATACCAGTATAGCAAACCATGAGGGAATAGACTTGTTTTCAAGGGTATCTCCACCACTAGGTTCTGTTAAAAAAAAAATCCCATAAACTGATCTAAGTCTGAATTTTTCATAATACACTCGAAACTCTCTAACGATCGACGGAAAAAATTTTACAGAGAAATTCGTTATGACAAATATGTAAATGTAGTGACAATATTAGAAGAATAGAGACATTGTTAAAAATTCATTAAGAGAGTATTCCACGACTAGGTTTTTAATAAAAAAATATCCCATAAAATTCTCGATCTAAGTCTGAATTTTTCATAATACACTCGAAACTCTCTATAATGAATTCCAAGAGACCGGAAAAAAAATTCCTTACAGAGAGAATTCGTTATGAGGACGAAAAAAAAAGCACTAAAAATGTAGTGAAAAAGTCATTAGAAGATTCGTTATGGAGAGAAATTTATTATAGAAGAGTTCATTATAGAGAGTAAGTCCAGATATTTTGTATACATATAGGTAAATCAGTTCCCAGCGGTCAAAATGGTGCTTACAGAGTCGATGAACCGCAATCAATTTTCGTAGGCCGTAGGCGATAATGCATACGACCTCATATACCATCCTAGTATACTTTTGTCCGAGCGTGGCCGTTTTGTAGAGCGAACGCCTACCAGCACCACATAAAGTAAGCTATTAGTAGACAGGTCTCGTATACTTTGTAATCTATTGGTAAGCGATTCGCCTACAATCTCGTATACTTTGTAGCTATTGGTAGGCAGGTCGCTTGCAGTCTCGTATACTCTGTAGGCAGTAGGCACTGTTGGCCGCTGGGGTCAGGTTCACCCTACTATAGGGAATATAAGTAGGTGTTGTTAGTCTTTTATTTATTAAGTCTTGACTGTGAAGCATATGTTTCCTCTCTGTGTTTTGCACAAACCCATTACATTAATAAAAACAGAATTTTTCACTCCTCAGAGATAATGAGATTTTCGAGATAATGTTAAAGGCCTTGAAAGATTAATGAAGCGTCTTCTCTTAAAGCCAAGTCGGCGGCATTGCTCTTCATCGCTAAAATTCCTTAGAGAATTTATTTTGCAATGAGATTTGAGATTCGTTCCAGAAAATTTTGACTGAATAGAATTTCTAAATAATTATGCCCGATACAGTCTGTGTCGTGGGTATATTTTGTTTGTGTGGTTGTGTGTAATACCCAGAACCAGTCGAGATGAACCAGATATGCTTATATAGAAATGATTAGCGTCACCAGGAGATCCGATTAAGCCATGCCCGTCTGTCCGCTGTAAAGCTGAGAAACAATCGGTGGTTTCACACTATCGAAAACATCGATGGTTTTTGAAAACTATCGATAGTTTCGATTCATTGACATTTACTTTAGCTTTTGAAAGGTGCAGCTGGCGTTGACAGAGGGATTTCGTCTTTTTGAAATGGACAGATTCCTAAAAAAAAATGCCCTTATTTAGATTGGGGCGAAATTCGTTCGAAACAACATCTTTCGATTATCAAAATTATCGAAACTATCGATCGTTGAAAATATCTATAATGGAACCTATCAATTATTTAAACCATCGATTATCAAAATATCGATAGCTTTCCAAATCTATCAATCCAATAAATAAGACAAACTTACACTGCTCTTTTCACCACGGTCTTGGGTACCCACCAAAATGAGCATTTTTCACTTAGGTACTCACCAAAAGTATTTCTCTCTCGCTCTTTTTTTCCTGCCAAGTAACATCTCTTTCTAACTGGCGCGAAACGTCACGCGCAATATCTATGAGAGTGGCATATATGGTTATATCTGTTACACACCTTCTTGCTTTATCACGTCGCAAAAAAACCTTCAGAAATTCTGCGACTGTTATGTGTCCCATTTTACAAACAAAATGAGAATTATAGGCGTTATGCTAAGCCATGTAGGAGTGTAGGTCTAACTGTCGACGTCGAAAAGGCTCTGCCGCGATGGGGAAATACACCATTAGGCAGGTATAGGAAATTCAACAAATTGGGGAAATTCACCAAAATGCTACCATCAACAATTCGGGTGGACACAAAGTGGCACTATGACGACACTTGCAAGAAAATTATCAAAGAAATACGACGTCAGCTCGGGTTTTTTATATAGCTTTAAAAGTTATAATTGATGCTTTAATAAATGTGTTACGATATGTTTTTGTTTAATGTGCACAAATATTTTCATTTTGTAATAAATTGACATATATTTTTGACTAGGGCTACGAATTTGATTGTACATAGAATTCAGTATTTTTACTGAAACAGTGTGATCAAAAAGTTATGTGGACAGGGTAGGACTAAAAAAAAATTTATATTTCTCCTTGATATTGAGTTTCCTTGATTAGTTTTATGTTTTTCAAGCTTTTCATATCATTTTATGAGTTTGGTAGATATTTTATATGTAATGTAGTCGAAAATCTCCCAAAATTAAAAATAAAAGTGGCAATGCATTTCACCACAGCAGAGCTAAAGATTTCGCTGCCATAGCATGCTTCTCTTTTCCGCATGCTTTATGCATATGTTGAAGCAGCGTAGCTCTAACACATTGCAGGGATTAGGAAGAAGAAGAGTTAGACTTACACTCCTACATGTGCTAAACTGAGTATACTATGGTTACAAAGTATGGAAATTTAAGTAAGAAAGGCTTTAAAATTCGACTCTTTGTATAGAACCACGTGATATAAATTGAGGAGGGTTACTTCTGCACAATATTTTATTAAATTATTATAGGACTACCGTTTATTTTTAAATATAAAACTTTCAAATGGGGGATGCTTTAATGTTAAACAGATCAAACATGCTTGATTGAAATCACTAGCAATTTGCCAATCAAATCAGTTTAAATTTTAAAATACTTATGTATGTCTTCCGATAGTACTATCAATAGATATATACTATCGATATTTCAGACTATCGACTATCGAGACTTTCACCTACATGCAAAATTCTTATTTATTGTAGAAAAATATACTGCTATTCTTCCAAGCGGGGGGACCACAAACTTAATTTTCTGGGACTTTCTATTCGAGCTGATCGTTTCTAAGTGAAAACATTGAACAATTATAATTTTTTTTGGCATTAATAAGTTGAATCAAAGTCAATGTAACCTTACCATTCGATATTATAGAGAGCTCCACTAGAGCGCTGAGATATGTCGCCTCACTGTTTTTCTTCTTCAGTCATCAAACATCTTAACCCTTTCATACGAAATATGGTATGTATTTTGTTTTTAAACCTGTTACTGTAGATTTTTCCATTCGATTACTGGAGATGGCGATAGTAGTTTAGATTTTAGTTTGCTATGTCCATAGGCGTATATAGAGGATAGGGAAGCTTAGGGCAAATATTTTGTGTCCTCAATTGTTCACTCCAGTTATGAAAAGGTTAAGGCGATTTTTTTAAACGAATCTCCATATTTCTCTCTAAAAAAATTACACAATAAGAAAATCAATTTTATTTTTACAAACCATTTTAAGGCCTACGAACGAGATGGAAAAAAAAAACTAGGATATATCGCACACTAATCACTAAACCGGCACAATTCAAAATTTTTTCAATCAATTATTTCATGTTCGCCAACATTTTACTGCAGGAGAAGATGCACTTGAAAAATTCATATTGATATTTATTGATTCTGCAGTTAATTAAGAATAATACAAAATAAAGAAAAGAAATTGATTTTACAGGCGTCGAGAGTTATAGGCTCTTTGCCCGAGAAATGCAAAATTTTGAGTTGTGCCGATTAAGTGATTAGTGTGCGATATGTACATATATTGCTTAATAACGCCAACCCCTCAACCGCTAAGACTTCTAATGATAGTTCCAATTAAAAAAATTCAAAAAAATTCAAAAAAAAAAAGGAAAATTTTTATTTCAACAATTGGTTTGTCTACTTAAATTGTTTAACTTATTTTCATTTCGATTTGTAATTTCGTTTCGAATTTCATTTTCAATTCAAGTTGATCAAATATTTAGAAAAGTTTTTTTTTTTTTTTTTGCTTAAGTTCGTAAGCTGTGTGCACCTTGGGTATGCACCACACCACACCACGGCGCGCCGCGTTCGTCAGACCTTGGACGATGAATGTTATTTCTGTTCGTTGAGCTTCGTTTTTTCTTTTATTTTCTTTCTTTTTAGTTTTTATTTAATCTTCGAATTAGACCGACAAGGCAAACAAGCTTCTTCATTATGGAATTTAATTCAATTTGTTGGAAACAAAATGTCGATGTCATTGTGCAGTGTGACATTAGTTAGGAACATATCTTGAAAATATCCTTATGGGTATGTGAAGTTCTACACAAAAGAGCAATGTGTCGCTCGATTTGCCAGCGTTTCCAGCCATGATTCCCAATTCGAACGTTAATGAAATGCCCTTTTTGAAATTTTTATATAAAAACAAGACGAAAAGAAAAAATTGTAATGGCTATAGAAAGCGAGCATCTGGATTCGAGGGAAATCGGAGATCTTGCTAAGGCAGGACTTAGAAAGTTCTATTGCTACTTTTGGTCATCCAAAACTTTGGAATTGTAGCGCCCTAATATCTATATCCTTTTATTCAGACACCATTGGTTTTTAACCCATTGAAACCTCGAGGACATTTAAGTAGCCCGTCCTAGTGAATGATAGTTCCCCAATGCATATTTACTGAACTCTATTTCTCATGGCGTCGCTTTAGAAGTAATTTCTTTTTCATCTTTTATGAAAATATTGCTTATTGAAAAATCATATACAGGTCCGCAGAGAGAGGAGTTTTTTGTCCAGAATACTCTTCTTCAAAAGATTAATTCTATTGATTTTTTTTTTTTTTTTTTGTGGAAAAAAGGCCCAGCGGCCAAAATGCTGCTTACAGAAGCGATGAACCGTAATACATTTCGTAGGCCGTAGGTGGTAACGACCTCATATACCATCCTAGTATACTTTTGTTCGAGCGTGGCAGTGTTTTTTAGACCAAATGCCAACCACCACCACACAAAGTAAGCTATTGGTGGGCAGGTCGCGCACAATTTCGTATACTTTGTAATCTATTGGTAAGCGGTTCGCCTACAATCTCGTATACTTTGTAAGCAATTGGTAGGCAGGTCGCTTACAGTCTCGTATACTTTGTAGGCGGTAGGCACTGTCTGCCGCTGGGGATATAACGATTCATCAAAAAGTCCGAGCCCAAGGAATTGAACTCTCTTCACTTTTTATATACCTGCATAATTTGATACATACTTAATAGAAAATTATAGTAATAATATCAATGCTTGGGCATTAATGGGTTATCTGTGCACGAGCTTTCGAATATTCATTCTAAAGGGCGAACAAATCATCGCATTTTGTATGTAAGTATAAGCCATAAAATGCGTTTATAGAGCTGCAATAAATTCTTTCATTTTTGATGAAATAGAAGAACTTTTTCTAGTATCCCAAAGTCTTCATAGGGTAGCCTGTCGAAACTTATGGAGAAAGTTTTCCTTGCAGCTCAACAGTTTGCAAGGGCCATCTCAATGATGTTATAAATTTGTTTTTTGTGTATAGAAAGAATAGGTCGGCCTCTGTGCCGTAGTTGGCTGAGATGCCAATTTACGAAGCGAGAGGCCCTGGGTTCGACTCTCAGCTGAGGTCGTGGATGTTTGTGTCGGTTTTTTTCAGTTTATGTTTTTCTTTGTTTTCCCATTATACGTGATAACACAACGGGTCGAATTGGTGTCTAAGTGTATCATGCTTGGTGGCAGCCAAACAAACCTAACCTAACCTAGAAAGAACAGATTCTGAAGAATTTTCAATGCACCATGCGAAAAATATGGCTGAACTTTCAGGTTCAAGTAGAAAACAGACCGAATTCAGGTTTTCACTTAAAACCGTCATTAAAGTCAACCGGAATTAATAGTGGAATTTAACTTAAATATCTGAGTGATTTGCCTTAAACAATTCACCTAATTTCGAAACCAAAATTAAGTCACTACTAGGATGTTCTAGACTCTAGAATCTAGAGGGACCTTTTCAATTACTTTCGAGCAAAAATATTCCTGAAAGTAGGACCAATTTTGGAGGCGGTACAAAGGTCGAATTTAGGAAACTTCGACCTCGAAAAAATAGACTTTGAAATCAGGTCTTCTTTTAGAGAAAAATTTTGTTAAAAATAAGGAAACTTTACCAAAATAGATGGAATGGACTAAATGCTGGTAAAATTTCCGTATTTGGCTATTGCTATCGCTATCCAGAATTCATTCGCTAACTTTTATTCTCTGGCGGAAAAATAATAATCAAATAATCAGAGAGATCATGCAAAACAGCAAATCATTAACCTTATAAACATGGGTCAACGAGGCTTATAATTTTAACAGGTTCGGATAGGGTTTCAATGTGTATTGTAATAATTGTATCGAATGAGAGAGAGAGAGAGAAGGAACAAAATTATTGAATCTCATGAGTCATGACTAATAAGCAGCAAACAATAAACAATCATTATCAGGAGCGCACGAAGGGGGTGTTGTTGGAGGGTTCGAGTCGGCTGCCGAAATTAAAGTAATCCCAAAGAAAGACGAGAAAATAGTCACTATAGATACAGCCCTATTCTAAGAGAATATTTTCTCCAGGCGTTTTTTTCCTCCAGAAATTTTTCTCCGCTGAAAAAGGATGGCTTCTAAGCGTCAATAAAAGAAAAAATGCTATGACTTTTCTTAAAAATGTTCATAATACTTGGTTCTTTAGTATTCGTCTCCCCAGTGTGCTTAGAAAGGCGGTTTTTTTTTTCAAATACGCACGGAAAAACTCCCCGGGAATATTTAGAATCGGGCTGATATCAGCCCATCCCAAAAAATGTTGCAGCCCTATGCGGCTGAATAGTGCCTAGCTTCCTGATGAACAAGTTGTTTTTTTTTCTCGAAATTTTCGAGGGTAATAAATGTTTAAATGCCGAATTTCTTCTACTGTGAAATGGTTAATAAATATTTATTGAGTTCGCGAAAAAGGAAAAATTTTAATTTTCTCATAAAAACTTTTGTTTTGGGACGCTGCGATCGGTTAAGTCAGTAATTGACCACAGAGAGGTGGTCCACAATTCGAAATTCGAGTATACAAATTTTATGTACCTAAATTTTATAAATTCCTGCAGGAATTCATAGCACCGAGTTTCGATCTTAAGTCAAAATACTTAAATTGCCAGATAGTCCCATCTATCAACTGGTCAACGAACTTTATAATACTGAAGGTTAGGTTAGGTTCTAGGGGCCGCCCACCAGAAAGGTGGCGTACTTAGATCAAGGAAGGTCAATTGTGTTGCCCACGGGTTCGGACACTTATTTGATAAACCATTTTGTGCGCTCAATAAAGCTTTCGTTAACAGTTCGACTGATGACTGGTCACTGTCTCATAAGTAGGTCCCCATGCTAGAAGGCTACGGGCACCTGCTTTCGATTTCTGCACGAGTTGTCGGGACGACGAGGAGGAGGAGGAGGAGGAAACTTCTCCTGCACTGCCCAGCCTTTGCTAAGCTGAGATTTAAAATCTTGGGATGCTTCTTCTTTCACTCGCTATCGGAAGCCTTTGAGGATAGCAAGCTTTATTGAAGGTAATACTGCGAAATTTTGTTTGGACTCTTCTTTTCGGACCGGGCCGAGCCTTTTTGATAAAAAGACCAGTAGTGGCTAAGGCCTTAAAAATTTGGTTCGGGCTTGGGCCTTTTCGGGCCTCAAAATTGTTGACCCCTTGCCCATCACATCCGACTACCTCTCGGGCTATGTACTGCTGTGCTGGAAACGTGTTCAATTCTATGATTCGACATTGAACTCACGCTGTGGGAATGAGACTTTTTATGGTCAATCGGAGAACAATTATCCCAACATCACTCCCGGAATTAACTGTCTACTGAAAGATTATACACACCTATTGTGATCAATCGAATGTCAATTTTGGTTTGGAAGGTCAAGTTTGGTTTGGTTTGGGGTTATAATGCAAGAATATTATAATAATGATTTTATGTATGAGACGATGAGCACGATGTAATCTCAGTACTACCGTAAAATCTACATATATCTATCATACATTGATGTGTCCTTATTTCACCCATTTCTCTAGGAGGACACATTTCTCTACACACCGAAAGATGAAATAGAATATTTTTTTGTATCTCCCATCAACAATGAAATAGAAACGGTCACTTATTTAGTTGTCCACCCACGAGGGTATTTACTGTGATGCACTTGAAATCCTGTTAGTCAAATGATTACGCAATCATAATTGACCGTTCCAGCTAATGTAGTGTACCAAAATGCTTTGAAGTTCGTACTGCCACAGAGCTTTTTGGCCCTCTTCTGTTGGGTTTTTTTTTACTTTTTTTTTCTGTTGAGTATTTAATTATTTTTCATACATTTCCATACATTTCCATACACTTCAAGTGTTTTTGTTTCGTTTCTCTGGGTATTTTGAAAAAACAATTAAAAAAAAAATATATAAAAAAATCATCAAAAAGTATCGCTTAAAAACTATGGAAACGTAAACAAAATAAGCAAATAATAGCAAATGTTAAAAAAAGGTTAAGGGTGTTAGAGTCGTTCAAGCTTGATATGTATTAAGATAAGCGAAATAGCCTTGACTTTTTTTTAAAGACTGGGAGCATAAAAAGCAAGAAGCTCCTTCGAAATACATACATATGTATGTTTGGTAGCGCTAGCTGTGGATCTTCGACCACGCCCATAAAAACCATTTTATAAAAGAATATATTTTGAACATTATATTGGCTTATATCCAGACTGTGGTTAACTTCCCTTGTGCATTTTGAGTGCAGGCGACCTATTTCTTTTTTTCGGACCACGCCCACTGTTTTAACTTAAGGAAATTGAATTTAGCTTATATTATTTCCCAATGTCGTTAGAAAATCTCCAATGAAAATTAGACTTAAGCATATACAGTGCACTCTCTCTTAAGCGGACACTTACGTGACCGAACAAATATGTCCGCTTAACAGAGGTGTCTGCTTAAGAGGAAATTACTGGAGAAGCAGAAACACTAGAGAATTCCCAAAATGTGTCCGTTTAAGAGGAGTGTACACTATACATTTTTGAAAATACCAGAAGTGGAGTTGCCCTCAAAATGGGGTCCGAATGAGTCCTAAGCCCCCTATTCATGGCGCTTTTCGCTCCCATACCGAATTGCGATAAAAAATAGCCTAAGTCCGTCGGTAATACAACTGTATGTAAACGAAAAGAGAAAGAGACAATGCTCCATCGAATTTCGATTGCATCGCTAGACGCCACACGGATGCACAAACGCATTTTATCCATTTAACAAGATGTGTATCGAGTACCTATAAAAATAATAAATAAAACAAAAGAGCAGAAAAAATGTGCGCGCTGCGAAAAATTCGTTCACGCGTTCTATCGCATGGAATTGAATTTTGATAACAGTTCTCGTCTAGTCTGGTGAGTCTTCAGACTCAACGCAACGCAATTTTTGGTGGGCGGATATTAAAGCATTGTTTGTTTATTGTGCCGCGGGTATATTCCGCTTGTGCGTACGTGTGTAACGTCGGTCCGCATGTCGTCTGTCTATATCATAATCAGCCCCGATTCTAAGTATTCCCGGGAAGCTTTTCCTTCCGGAGATGGAAAAAATTCTGCCGTTCAAAGCGCAAACTGGAGAAGTGAATTCGTATTCACGGGTGGGAACCAAGTACTTATTTTTTAATGTTTTTAAAGAGAGGTCATCGCATTTTGTCTTTTATAGACGTTTACAATACTTTCCTTTACCGCGGAGAAAAATTTCGAGGGAAAAAACTCCCGGGGAATATTCATTTAGAATAGGGCTGAATGTTTTCTAATCGAAGGCGTTGAGTTTTATATCTTGGGTACCGCCAGGGTACTAGGTACTAGGGTGTGCTATCAAAACCATAAAATCTATTATTCTAAGTCTGAATTTTTCCGGATATTTTCATAAAATTTGAAAACTTATTTTCTGAAAAATTGAAAAAGTGGACATGGCAAAAAAGGCATGTTTCGAGTGTTGGCTCTTACACCTAAAATTTAAATGGGACATAGACAAAAGATGACATTTTATGGAGTTATTTTATAGTTATATACATACCCTATCGGAATTTAGGAAATCAGATTGAAAAAAAATATATTTGACAATTAGTTGAAAAGCAATTAGTTGACATACCATACATAAACTTTAATATAATGTATTAAATCTGAATATATTCGATCTCTTCGTGGCGTAGCGCATAGCGATTGCGCTTAGCAATCCGAAGGCTGGAGTTCGAATCCTGTTGCAGACAGAAATAAGATGTGGAAAAATTGGGAATTGAAAGAGTCAGGTAAATTTTAAATACAAACTAAAGGAGAAAAGAAGCTGCCAACCATACCGTGAAGTTTCCCATCCTTTCTTCAAATACGTCATACACAAGCTCTTTGAAAAACTCCTTTAAGTTCCACTGAAACCTTTCTTTTTTATAATTTTGAATAAAAAGTTTGGTTGAAAGGATATTCCTCTAAGTTTTTTCATTATTATTTAAATGTTAGGTATATTATTACATACTTTACCACAAAAAAAAAAAAAAAAAAAAAAAAAAAAAAAAACCCTTGTCTGAACGGGGATTTGAACTCACAGACCTCGGATTGTTAGACAGACTGGAAAAAAACAACTTTGAAATCATTCAAAGAAAAATTAAAATAATATCAATTTAAAATAAACTGATTTTTAACTAATTTAAAAGATATCCAGATTCAGACAATTGACTTTGCCGTAGGACATCGCCATGCTAAAAAAGTTAGTTTTCTCCATGGGAAAAAGTCAGAGTTTAAATTAATTGTCACTTTAAATCAATCAGTTGTTCTATTAATTTAAAATTAGTTGAAATTCCTAAAGGGTACATCCTTATTCAATATACGTGCAATATACGTATACAATTCCGACGGATTGAATCCGTATTCGGATTTTTCACATTTTTATGAATGAAAAAGAATTTAATAGGCACGATCATTTGAGATTCGAGCTTATTTTAAGCCCAGCGGCCAACAGTGCCTGCCGCCTACAAAGTATACGATACTGTAAGCCAGCTGAATATCAATAGCTTTAAAGTATACGAGATTTAAGGCGACCGGCCTACCAATAGCTTACAAAGTATACGAGATTTTAGGCGAACTGCCTACCAATAGCTTACTTGGTATGGTGGTGGTGGTAGGCTTCACTCTTCAAAAACGTGCGAGCTCGGAACAAATGTATACTAGGATGGTATATGAGGTCGTATGCATTACCGCCTATGGTCTACGAAATGTGTTGCGGCTCATCGCTTCTGTTGGCAGGAATTTGGCCGCTGGGAGGCTACCCATCAAATTTGCAAAATTTAGAAAACAAGGCAAAAAGCCAAAATTCGGCATTTGAAGTTCCTATTCGGATAATTTAACTCATTAATAATATTTTTAAGCGGGCGTGGTCGGCGGGCCTCTTTTTACCAAAAAAACAACAACAAAAAATATATATATATATGTGTATACACATATGTAAGTATATATGGGTATTTCCAAACGGACGTGACAGTTACTTTAGCAATTCAAAGTCCCGAATTGAAGAATGTGGAAAATGGTAATATTGTTTCTAGCTATTATCGCGCAGCTCTTCCGGAATTTTATACTCATCAAAACTTTATGCAGATCAGAAAGGCAATTAAATATGCTCGGACGTGACAAAAAGTTTACTTTTTTCTGGAAATACCCATATGCACTTATATATGTATCAATTCAAACAGAGATAAAGCTATTCATTTGAGTGTGTTGGGTATTGTATTGTCCGGCTCGTCTGACTATAGCACCATTAGTTGTTAGTTTTTTTTTCTCTTTTATATAAATTTTTGATATTCAACTTCATTTCATCTGACGCTTATCATCAAATCACATCACATCGCATTCGGACCGCATCCCATTGCCGAGCATTCGAGTGCCCCTGTTAATCGGATTTAATGGAGCCTCTGTAATGAAGCTTGAAAATGGGCGCGTGTAAAAGAGAACGAATCCGAAGCTACGTACATACATCATATATGTACACTCTTAAGAGTACATGTACATAAATTGAAAAGTAATTTAACATAAAATCGATCGAATAATTTTGAAATTAAATTGCAAGGACAGCGAAAATAAAAGCGGGAAAAAATTCAACAAATTGTTTGCCTGCATTGGAGTTACGAACGAAACGAGAGATAGTTGAGAAAATAAAAAATAACAATAAAAAGAATAATAAAAGTTAATCACTTATAATAAGTAAAAAAAATTAAAATATGCACATGTGTTCAAATCACCATTAAATCTTGCATAAAATAGATTTCTACTATACATAAATATTTATTAACTGTGAAAATTTACCCAACGTAAAAAAAAAATATGTACCCACAAAAAGTTTTCCAAAATCAAAATTCTCCAAAGAAGTTTTACGAATAATTTTAATATTATTCGAACTTTCAATTATTCCTTCAAAGAGATGACGAATTATTGAGCGGGGAGGTTTTTGTTTTTTTTTTTTTTGTTTTTTCAAGATATGTATTTCATTGGGGAAATTTTTCTAATCTTCGCGCCGCTCTTGAGTGTGATGCAAATCCACATAAGCTGAGAAAAAAATGCGCAATTCAGATTTAAAAAAAAAAAAAAAAAAAAAAAAAATCTTCATCGAAAAGTAAACAACATAACGGATGTTTTCATGTTTTTTTTTTCTTTTTTTTTTTCTTAGAAACTCTGGCGGTTTACAGGTGGAAACACCCACCAAAATCCTCTCGCAGGCGTTTCGCTATCTTTGGTTTTTGATTGAGCTGAAGTGATTTTTGTGCTGTGTTGCTTCCTCCGATGTTTATTACAATAGCTGTTTACGCAGCCAATGCTCTATTTAACCATTCGCGCCAATGGTTTAGTATGGAGCAACCTTCGTTCCATCATTACCGCCGTGACCAACACAAAAACGCACTCTAATCAATACGGAAAGCTTTTGCAACAGAAGTATGCTAATTATATGTGTGATAGTGGCTCTGGTATAGCGTAGGGGATGCGTGCTATGCTCGTGATCCCGGGGCCCTAGGTTCGATTCCCGGCACAGGCGAAACGGAGTGTAATGTTCCAGGCCTAGCACACTGGTTTTTCAAAAATCGCATGTTAGGGGCACACTGAAAAAAAGACAATAGGCCAGTAGAACGGCCTAAGTGGAAGCCACTCCAACATACATGCATACATACACATACATGTCTGTGATAAATTACTATATTTAAAAAAAAAAATATATATATCGAGAAAAAATAAAAGCAAAATGAAGAAAATTATTAAATCAAAATTTAAGGTTTTTCCACTAAGGCCCGATATAACAGTGTATACTTAAGTTAAGGAAGCTTGAAGACTTAAGAACACCTTAAGTTTCAAGCGGTTTAACAGTCAATTTTTATTCAAAACTCACGAAAATTGTTTTCGGCAGGCAACATTTGAAAAAACCCAACATTTTTGTTTATACTTTTTTTAAATCCGTAAAAATAGTGAAATTCGTTCATTAAATTAATTTGAAAACTTATTTAAGGAGCACTTAAAATTTTTACTTTTAAAATGCTTTACAGACTTAAGCTTTACTTAAGTGCTAAGGAGACCTTAAGTATGCACTGTAATATCGTGCCTAAGAATATTAAAAATATATATGTATACATATGTAGGTACGTATATATACACACACAATAGATGAAAGTTTGCGTCAACAATAGCACAGTGGAAACCTCCCATATTCAAACACTCGAGGTCGAAGAAAGTTTTCACCTCATCTACCCAGCGGCCTACAGTGCCTACCGCCTACAAAGTATACGAGACTGTAAGCGACCTGAATATTAATCGCTACAAAGTATACGAGATTTTAGGCGAACTGCCTACCAATAGCTTACTTGGTATGGTGGTGGTGGTGGTAGGCTTCACTCTTCAAAAACGGCCACGCTCGGAACAAAGTATACTAGGTTGGTATATGAGTTCGTATGCATTACCGCCTACGGCCTGCGAAATGTGTTACGGTTCATCGCTTCTGTAAGCAACATTTTGGCCGCTGGGAAAGATTATTGTTTTTGCCCTGGAAATCCCATCGATTCTTCGCCCCCCAAATTGATGACTTGGTACAAAGGGGCGTTCTCGAATGTGGTCAGCCGCTGATAAGAGTTCTCACTTTATGTATACATATGCGATAAAATTCTATTTTGAATGAATTCTATGATCACGAACTTCGACATAAATGCTATAAATTTTATCGAAAAGTTTTTTCCGCCCGCTTTGAGACAAGAAAAGTTTCGGAATAATGAAAAAATTGTTAGAAAAAAAAAAAAAACATTAGTAAGAAAATTTCTATTTTAAATATCTTCAGAAGTCATCGATTAATGCCAACAATAGTGACGTCACTTTAGTCGAAACGAAAACTTGAACGTTATTCTCTTTAAAACAAAATTCCAATCCTATTACACATTTTTTTCTCTCATTTTTAGTGAAGCGCAAATTATGGACTTGTAATGGAGGACGAAGCTAACTATTGCCAAAAAGAGTAAAAAAAACTTATTTAGACGCCGACAAAAGGAAATAATGCGTCGTCCGAAAGTATCCTTGAAAAAGTATTTCTATTTCACATTGTTTTTTGCGCTTCTATTAATTTTCGGATTTAATTTAAGGTGAGTTTAGACACCTTCCTTCCATCTTTGTAGTCTCTTTGCCCCTCTCTTTCACTTCTTCATTTAATAACTCGCCATTTAAAAAAAAAAAAAATTAATAAATAAATAAACAGGGAGCGAGACGTATGGAAAGGCAAAGCAACACAGTTGCAGCTATCACAATCGCAATCCACATGGAAGCTTCATGCAAATGACATCGAAGGCGCCGATGGTGCCGAAGGCGTTGATGACAATGACGATGGGAGTAACAACGAAGACGATGTCGACGTTGATGCGGCTAAATACGCGGATACGGAGCACAATAATAATGTAATGGATCTACAAACAATAACAACAAAACCACTGAACTCTTCCCAACAGAAACAACAACAATTACAACAACAGCGGCAGCAACAAAAACAACGACATCAAAACGGTGATACTTCAAACATTGAACACGAGTCAACGGAAACGTTGCTCTCATATTCCCCAGCGTCCAGCAATATTAATAATAATAATAACAATAATAAAAATAACATTAACAACAATAACATCAACAATAAAAATAGCAACAACAATGGCAATCCAACATCCAGACTATGGTTTTTCAAATACGGCGACTATTATCCAAAGCCAGTGCCAGTGCCAGCGTCCAGTATACAAATTCGTAAACATCGTCGAGGCAGGAAACGCCTACAAGCGCAGAGCGCCAAACTCTTTCCCTATCAGGATCCCCATAACGATCGTATTATCAATCAGCTAATGTATATACCACACAATTATGAACAGATACGGGCAAGCGGTAAGCTAAAGACCATTCTACTCTATAACGGTTTGGGTCCATGGAATGTTAAACAAGGTGAGCCTAGTGATACGCTGATATTTTATACACCTACCCAGCGGCGCAAATGTACGTTACGGAATCCAATACTTAGCAGTCAGTATGCCAGAAAGAATCGATTACAACCCTGCAGGAAGCCTGTCGCCATATGGGCCCATGTCTATATTGACGTCAATATAGACAAGAGAACTAGTTCCAACGTCAACAGTATTTATGGGCGGTGTCATTAGAGAAACTGTACTGTCAAGAGGTATAGTTCATCTTTATTGACCATGTCAACAACGTGTCTCCTTATAAAAACGAAAGAGTACTCCTTTTGTCTACATAATAGTACCGACGTCAATAGTTCGTCAATATTTCTCGGTCAATTGTTGACATGCAAAGCCCACTCAATGATAAAATGTCAATAGGCAAAGGCTTGGGGCGGGTATAACTGGTCAGTAGTGACGTTGACGCGGTCAGTAGAAAAAGATATAGATTCACTATTGACATTTCCTACAGGGAAGCTTCATTACTTTTACATAAGCATGGCCGCTTTGTAATCAGCTCCCTTTACGAACTTATTTACTTGTAACCAAAAAAGTATTCCGCTGCCGAATACTTGTCGAGCGTTTGCTACATTATAGTGCTTTAGTACCTCAATAGAAAAGTTTGCATCTAGACCTGGCGTGGCTCAGTGGACAGAGTGCGTGGCCAAGAATCCGAAGTGCTTGGGTTCGTATCCCACTCTGGCAGGCGCCAAATTTTTTTTTTATTAAAAAATAAGGCTTCCGAATCCAACTCCTAGGAATTTTGCCACGAAAGCCCTTTTATTTCTATTATTATTCTCTTATTTTTATTCATTGGAGCACATTTTTGTGGACTTCAACTTTTTTCCACTTTTTCTTGCCTGCCCGGAGGTTCGAACTCGGGCCTTCCGACTGCTAGCTCAGGCACTTTCCACTGCACCATCGCCACCTCTGATTAAAAGGCAGGAAATACAATATTTTATAAAAATATTGCAGACAGATAATCTAGCAAGGATTTAATTTTTCAATCACAAGTATGCTTTCGGTAAGACAATTTATTCGGCGCAACCTCATTAAGCATGCGCCGCTGTTAAGTACATTTTACTTCTCTCTAATTTTCTCTCTAGCTCTCTCTCTCATCTCTCTCTCTCTTGACGCGACACTACTGGACAGTGCTGTCGGAATTACTACAATTGTCAGTATTTCTACTCATTTCATCACCCTTACTACTATACTACTAAAATTGAAATATTATACATTTCTCTAAAATGCGATCTGTATAGTAGAGTACAAGTATCCGTCAAATTTGGTTTCAAAAATGAAAAACAGCTATACAATCATCCCTAATTATGATTGTCGACTACTGATAGAGAATCGAAAATTTCTATCGTCGACTTAAATTTTTTCATTTTCTGTATGTGGAAAATTACAATTTTTGTCGAAGATAGAACTTTTTCGATTCTCTATCAGTACGACAATCATAATAGGCCGAATATTCTTTGTTTATTTTTAAATTTCAAAGAATTTACTGGGATACATAGTACATTCATGTTCCATCCAGGAAATAGTTTTTAAGAGAAGTGCATTCGTTAAATATTATATTTCCAACCATTTTGTTTGATTCTCCTAAAAGTACTACAAAATGCCTCAAAATACTACTAAAAAAAGCAAGCTATACTACTAAATGAAAATTGAAAACGACAGCACTGCTACTGGACCGATAAATATGTCTGCTCAAAAGAAGTGTCCGCTTAAGAGGAGGAGTAGGAGCGTCCGCAAGGAGAGAGTATACAATACACTGTATACAATAAATCGTCCCCTGAGAAAACCGGTGTCGTATGTCGGATTTTTGCCATTTTAAGGTTTTGATGCAGTTTTATTAAACAAAATGAGCTCTTTCGATTCCTGTCAAAATTTCTTTTTTATAGGAGTTCTACTTTCCGAGATATAGAGTGTGCATTTTGTCGTATGTCGCCCTATCTAAGCCCTTCAGTAGCACTTTTGTCGTATGTCATATAAAATCCTACATACGACAAAAAATTCATTTATTTCGTGGTCTTTGCGTTATCAGAAAACGTTTGTTGTATGTTCAGCTTCTTGCGTGTGGTTGTGTGTAATACCCAGAACCAGTCGATATAGACCAAACAAAAGGTATATGGATATTATTAGTGTCACAAGGAGACTCGATTTAGACATGTCCGTCCGTCTGTCTGTCTGCATACAGGTATCTTATCGAAGGAGTTGAGCTATCTTGACAAAATTTGGTACGCGTGCTAACGGGGACATGAGTAAGAACAAGTTCAAGAATGGACCCGATCGGATCATTTTTAGGGGTACCTCCAGTACTAGGGTCTGTTACGAAAGTCACTAAAACTGCTCTAAAATCGAAGTATTTCAATATATTTTGATGAAATTTAATATTTGAACATGTTTCAAGGCGAGTAATGTGATTTCTAAAAATTGTAAAAGTGGGCGTGACAGAAGGGCGTTTTTCGAAAATTGTCCCCTACTCCCGAAATACAAATGGGACTTGCACGAAATTTGGCACTTATGATTCTTTTATAGCCATAAACATCCTCCCAAAACATTTCCTTGGTCGGTCCATTATTAAGGGTACCTCCAGTACTATGTTCTGTCACAAAAATCCCGAAACTGCCTCAAAATCGGACTTTATCGAAATATTTCAATGAAACTTAGAATTTGACCGTATATTTAAGCCTCCGATTAGAATTGCAAAAAAAAAATTGAAAAGTGGGCGTGGAAAAGGGGCGGTTTTCATAAAGAAATTTAACAAAAGTCGGTATGTGGGGCCCCTAATTGCCTTAAAAACTTCTTGAATATTCTTACTTAGTGGTCCTGTTTTTTGGGCGTGGTTCAAAAATTATTTAAACATGTGTGTCTGTGTCGGGTATTTTATTGTCAGGCTCTCCTGACTATAACACCCTTACTTGTTTACAAATGTTTTCGGGGTGCCCTTTATATGTATATATACTATTTTTTTTTATAGAAATATGATAAAATAATAAATATAAATGTTTTCCATACTTTTGTATGGAAAGACCCTTTAAATTGCTGACTAAGAGCTTCGTGACCAACGAGAAAAAGGGTAGCTGAATTAAAAATAAGGAGGGGTAGTAATCAATGTTTTTTCTGTCAGAGGTCAATTTACCCGTCAAATGAGAAAACGTTTTTCGTTAAAAAATCGGATATAGTTAGAAAATTTTTTTCTGTGTAGAGATAAAGCTTTACAACGAGAGAAATAAAAATTCAGTTTTGAAAAACAATAAGGTCCACGAAACATTCTATGTAGCGAGTAGTAATACTTTTTTAGTTATGACGATTTGAAGTGACGAAAACCCAGTTTTTTCAAAATTTAAGGTCCATGCGCAATCTCTCATAAATTGGGTTAGAAACCTGAAACTTTGCTTGAACACCTCTATAATTATGGCTAACTAATTGACAATACACCAAAATTAAAATTAAAAAAAAAAAAAAAATTTTTTTCACTTTAATCGGAGGTGTAATTTGTCGTATGTGATATGGGCAATTCAACTGAGGAGTTAGCAAACGCCACATACGACAATTGTGTCACTGTCTTAAATGGCCTAGAAATTAAAAAGTATGTAAGATACAACATTCATATAAACTGCATTCAAAAATACATGTATCACTCTATATCTCGACGAAAAATTAAAAAAATCTACCGTACAGATTTTAAGTAATTATCTCTTAAACTTCAAAGACGATTTCCCAAAACCTCGAAATTTCTACATACGACACCGGTTTTCTCAGGGGACGAAATGTCAAAACAAATTCATATAAATACAAACATCCAAGTAAATATATTAAAATACATATAATATCATCATCCATAGGTCGCGATGTGTTTCTTCGGTCGAAATGTCCCGTCGATACGTGTGAAATTACAGCGAATAGAGAGCATTTAAATACAGCCGATATGATCCTGTATAAGGATCATTTTATACCGACCGGCGTGCGACGACCAACGAATTCGCGTCAAGTCACAATGCTTTATTATCTCGAGTGTCCTTATCATACGCAGAATGTTAAAATACCCGATGCGATCAATTGGACGTCTACATATCGGTATATAACAGTGCTACCATATTAATTCGATTTTGAAAAAGTTTATCGAAAAGTTTGTTTGCTTTGTTTTTATGCTTCTTCTATCTTTTAGACGCGATAGCGATATAGTTGCGCCCTATGAGAAGTGGCAGTACTATGATTCGAAAATTCGTCAAATCGAGCAAGACCGAAATTTCGCATTGAATAAGACAAAAAAGGTCGCCTGGTTCGTATCGAATTGCGGCGCACGTAATGGCCGTTTACAATTCGCGCACGATTTACATAAGCATATCGATGTAAGTATTTAAACACCATCGTATTCTATTTCGTTAAATTTTCGTATTCATTCACGTCGTTCGTAAAAATTTCACTCGGCAATCGATTCTCATAATGCTTGCATTGAATGAGGAAAAGCAATAAATTAAATGATGCGCGATTACTCCAATTCTTATTATCTGTGCCTGAATAGTATAGTATAGGTACTTACTGGGTAAATGGGGAAATTATTCTTCCATGCTTCTGGCTCTAATATACATATATACGTCCTGCCGTAACGAACCGTTTAAAAGAAAAATCCTGTAGTAAAAAAAAATAGATGAAAATATATTTAAAAGAGGAATTACTTCCCGATTATTTCAGATTAATGAAAGAAAAATCCAATAAAGAATAAATAATTATAATGGTCCCGATTAAAAGTAGGTTTTTTTAAATAGTTTTTTTTTTTTTTAATTTAATTTCAAACCAATAAGTAAAATAATTGAAATCAATGCAAACATCGAGGTTATATTTTTTTAATTTTTTTTTAATAATTTAGATTGTACCCAGCGGCCAAAATGCCGCCTACAGAAGCGATGAACCGCAACACATTTCGTAGGCCGTAGGCGGTAATGCATACGACCTCATATACAATCCTAGTATACTATTGTTCGAGCGTGGCCGTTTTGTAGAGTGAAAGCCTAACACCGCCACATAAAGTGAGCTATTGGTAGGCAGATCGCTTACAATCTCGTATACTTTGTAATCTATTGGTAGACAGATCGCTTACAGTCTCGTATACGTTGTAGCTATTAAGAGGCAGTTCGCTTACAGTCTCCCGTATACTTTGTAGGCGGTAGACACTGTTCGCCCCTGGCGTACGGTACATTTTGTTTGAAAAAAAAATTCATTAAAAATCTGTGCTTTGAATATCTTGGCCTGGTGTTCAAAGGAAAAAGGGTTACGAAAACAACCAATTTTGTTTCTTTGCAATCCCCACTACAGCATTTGTCCTTGCGATAAAGCTTCAAAATATCACCGTTCCCATGATAAATGTTTGTTTTTCATTTCTTATTATTATTATTATTATTATTATTATTATTATTATTATTATTATTATTATTTTTCCTTTACAAAACGTCAGGTCGACATTTACGGCGCCTGCGGAACATTTAAATGCTCTCGAAGTACCGCCGATAAATGCTTCGAGATCCTCGATCGTGATTACAAATTTTACCTCGCATTCGAAAATTCCAATTGCAAAGACTACATAACGGAGAAATTCTTCGTTAACGCACTGAATCGAAATATCCTGCCGATTGTGATGGGTGCACGACCCGAAGACTATGAGGTTAGTGCACCACATCGCTCCTACATACATGTCGATGAATTCGGATCACCGAAGGAGCTAGCCGAATATTTGCATATACTCGATAAAGACGAAGAACTGTATAATTCATATTTTAAATGGAAAGGTACCGGGGAATTTATTAATACGTTCTTCTGGTGTCGTGTCTGCGCATCTTTACATAACGAGGAGGCGTTGCGTAAGCCGCGTTGGTATCCGGACGTAAACGATTGGTGGCGTGGTCCCGGTGTCTGTACGAACGGTTCATGGCGAAATTTTAAAGCGCGCAAAGATATTATCAAAGACGATGATTAATTTATATATGTATATCGATATATATATATATATATAAACACATAAATATGTATATGACGTTCAGTGAAGTTAGTTCTAGTTAGACAGTCGTAGTCGATGTCCTTTTGTAGGATCTCGCCAATAGTATTTTAGTTGATATTTAGAATCTAATTATACTATATGTAGTAGTTGTGTCGCGGCATACATAAGCAAATATCGTTGATAGGTACACTAAAATTTAAGGCTTTAGATGGTTTTTCCGCGCGCCTCAAAGTAGAATAAGCTTAATCCCTCAAAAGAGATATAGGGCTTCTATTTGTAATCACAATCGGATCCACGCAAAACACATCGGAACATATATTTGTATATATATATGTATATATTTTAATGTGTGAATATTGACATATACATACATATATATACGTGTATTAACTACATAAGCATTATTAGTCAGTAGTAGTTAGTTCCATGGGAACAAGCTTCAATGTCACAGCTCAAACAGAGTGTCAGTTCCTCCTACTCCTCCTCCACATCAAATTCGGAATATTTTTTTATTTTTTTGTTTTTTTTGAAAAATCCGGTTTGTTTTTGTACGTCAGTCGCGTTGTCATATGAGCGAACACACGCTGAGCAAACGCGAAGGAAATGTTATCTTTGAACGGATGATATTGAAGGATTTAAATGTTCATGGTCTGATGACGTACTTTTTCTCGGCGAGGTCACACACAAAAATTAATAGAAATCATGCCAAATTAACGTGAAAGAAATTGACATGACAAAACAACTTTTTTTCTTTCTAAAATTTCCTACACTGAACAAAAATGTTGTCGTCTTTTTTTTTCTTGCTCATGAGTGACAGCACTTTTTTCGATTTATATATTTTCGCGAAAGAATAATAAAAAAAAAAAAAAAAAAAATAACAAAAGGAGAACCAAAGTTGTATTTTGCATTTAAATTTATAATTGTACCATGTACAAAGTGGCGTCATATTAAGCTCACCATACACGGCACAAAATGAATAAAGGTTATACGTATTACTATTTCGATATGAGAGAAAACTACAAGCGAAGGTCAAGAAAGAAAAAAAAAAATCGTTTTTTGATACATTCGCGCCAACAAGCAATAAAATTATCAAATATAGTTTTGAAATATCATTTCTCTTTGAAGCCTTCGCCTCAGTTCGGTAAGGAATACGCGCGGAAATTCCTAGGCTATTTCGCCGAGAAAAAAAAGGTATCATAAAAATACTCAAAACAGCTGATTTAAATTTCAATTTGACTTTGAATTTCGAAATGGAAACTCATTTGTATAAATTATTCAACCATCTTGAAACTATTTTGACATCAACTGTCACTTTTCTGCGAGAAACAATTTAACTTCAATTTCTAAACTGTCGGAAATATTCCTATAGCCCATTATTATAAAATACTATAGCTATGTGACATAACTAGCTGAGGAGTATATGATGTGCATTTTTTTGGCAAAAAACCACTAAAATATTTTGATACCATTTTACTGAATTCAGGCCAGCCGTTCGAAATGCCGCGTGAATTTTCCGTCAGGAATTTTCTGAAGCTTTTTTTTTATATGGAGTTTTTTCATTGCTAGCCGAACTGAGGCCGTAGCTTGAGAAAAAAGTTTTAACAAAAAAAAAAAAAAATAATAATTAATTACATTTAAATACTAAAGTTAAACAAACAAACAAAAAAAAAAAAAAAAACAAGCAATATTCCTATTTTTGTTTTTCAACTGCAATCGTAACATATGGGTTAAAAAAATTAAGGTAAATTGCTTATATTATTGTTGTAATTATGAAGTGTAATGATCTATGTCAATTGTCAGCTATCACAGAGCTATTATATACACAAACATATGTAAAACTTTTTATGAGTTGTTCGATTTACACACAAAAAGTTCTGATTCTATGTACATATAGATATATATATTTTTATAAATGCTTTTGTTTTTTTATCCAGTTCAAGCGTGGTCGCTAAAAGTAGTGCGCAATATAAAATTCGAGCCACATGGAACCGGGTAAAGCATAATCGGTCATAGACGCCGGTTTTTCTTCTTCTTTTTTTCTTTTAATTATAATTATATTATAATTTCTTTAAAATTTTTTTTGTTATTCATACTTAAAAAAATAAATAAATTTTCCGTTCAATGGCATCTTTGAAGGGAGTTCTATTTACATAATTCCTATTTTCCCCCGTTCCTTATTTATCATTGAGAGTTTCGACTGTATCTCTCTCACACTTTAAACTGTTTTTTATTTTTTTCTCTCTCTCTCTCTCTCTCTCTATTTTGCCTTTCATTTTAGCTAACGAAGACAAAAGTTTTCTATTACATTTAAGTACTTGAACTAATTTATTTATGAATATTGACGTTATCTGTTACATAATTTCTAAACTGATTTGTCAACAGATACCCCCCACCCGCACACAAGAAGCTCATTTACTGAGTCATTAAGATACAATAATAAGAAATGCTGCAGTTCCCAGTTTTAAAAACAATAATTTTACTTCTAAGCATATACTATCTATGATTAATTTCATTTTTAGAAAATTTATTTTATTTAATTGTTGTTGTATTTATATTTTACACAATTGCAATAATTCATTCGAAAATGTATTTGCATAAAGAGAAAAGTAAATTTTGTGTTTTCTGTGATAAAACGAAAAATGAAAAAAAAAAACAAATATATAATAATAATAATAATAATAATAATAAATAATAAATAATAATAATATATAATAATAAATAATAATAATAATAATATATAATAATAATAATAATAATAATAATAATAAAAATAATAATAATAATAATAAATTATAATAAATAATAATAATCATGCAAATAGTTCTTTTTTAAACCGTTTGAAAAATAAAGCGCAAAGAAATCAATATGCAAAAACAAAATAATTCTCTCTTACTTACACGAAGGATCTGGGCTACTGATCCTTTGTTGGGATTATGGTAGAGTGCATTTCTTTAAATTGCTAACTTTGGTTGTGCATAGATACCAGTGCTGCAGATAATTTCAATTTTTGCCGAATATGGAGTTTTTGAATTTAATATATCTATAGCGGGCTTAAGCCAGGGACGCGTAATCGCTTCTCAGTGCTGAACGTTTTAGTTTTCATCAAATTTAAAATTATTTCATATCCGTTGACCATTATTTCTATTTTTGGACCATCGGCGCAAATTTTTTCCAATGCACCGGCGTTATGGCTTTCAATCCCAGTATCGTGAGATCCCGTAATATCGAGACATTTTGCATGGGAGCTGTTTTCAGTGCCGTAGCAATTCTGTTTTGCGTGAGGGGGAAAAACTATTTTTCCAATTTGCGTGGGGGGGAAAAATTATTTTTTCAATTTTATTCATGGGCAAAAACAAAAATGCGTGGGGGGCAAAGCCCCCTCTTGCCCCTATGGTTGCTACGGCACTGGCTGTTTTTGAAAATAAAATTTAACAAACAGTACCTATCTATAGAAAATAGATTCTTAGTGCATCATAAGAAAGTTGTGGTATTCAAGCAGCTGTGGAAATTGAAGTGTGCAAATTTTGCACCAGCAATTTTTGCCCTTTTGTATGAACGACCCTGCGAAGAACGAGTGCAAAACTTGTGCGATAACATGGCGCAAATTTTGCCCAGCAAAATCGAAGTGCAATATTTGCCCGGCCGCGGATTTTTTTTTTCCATACAAATTAATTTGCAAAAACGCAAAATTTGCGAGGGTTCAAAAATTGCACACCTGCTTGAATCCCACTAATGACTCTTTATGAGTCTGGTGGTTCAATAGGAAAAGACTTTAAGCTTACAATATATAATTGTTTGAAAGGCGTACCACCTGCAAGCGTGAAAGCTGAGATAAGTTTTTCTTCTTCGGAAATATTTTAAGTCCAATGATAGCATAGTTTCTACTTTTGGTATTTTTATACCCGAAACACTCTGTGTCGAGGGTATATTGCGTTTGTGTGGTTGTGTGTAACACCCAGAACCTAGTCGCGATAGACCATACAAAATGTATATATATAGAAATGATCAGCGTCATTAGGAGATTCGATTTAGACATGTCCGTATGTCTGTCCGTCTGTCTGTATACAGTTATCTTATCGAAGGAGTTGAGCTATCTTAACAAAATTTGGTATGCGTGCTCACGGGGACATGAGTACGGACTAGGGGTGTTCTTATTTGTATGGGAAAGTTTTAAAGTGTTTGGATTCCAGTTCGCCGGGCAGATTCTTGTTCCTTTATCTTAAAACGACTTGAAAATGTAGTGGAGAGTGGAAATATAGAGTCGAAGCCCCATAACTCCCCAGAAGTCCCCCCTACGGACATATAATGTATGACCGACCCCCATTACTTTTTTACCCCTAACATTTTTTCTCAACGAACCTACCCCCTATCTCCCCTTCTTAAGGGGGCTCCCATACAAAACTTATATTTTTATAAACTTCCCCCCACCGTCCTAACTAGCCCCAGAGTGCTCCTAGAGGAGTCAAATGTATGACCGACCCCCATTAACTTTGTCCCCCTAACATTTTCTCCGAACATACTTATCCTCTATCTCCCCCCCTTAAGGGGGCTCCCATATAAAACTACCTTAATTTTAGCAAAATTTCATACAAAATGGCCGTCACTGCAGTCAAACCCCTCCTAGGGGGCTGATATATATGACCGACCCCCATTATTTTTTTACCCCAAACATTTTCTTCAAACATACCTACCCTCTATCTCCCCTCGTTAGGGGGGTCCCCATACAAAATTAGGCTTAAATTAAAGAAAAATGCCTCACGAACTTCAATCTATAATATAGATGCCGTAGGAACAAGAACGAGCATGTTCAGCATGCATATTCGAAAAATTTACAAAATTACCTTTTAAACGAGCCTAATATGAATAATATTGGATTAGTTTTTGGTATGTTTTAATAATATGATATATAATATTTTATTACCTTTTTTTAAAACTGAATTTTGGGTTCCATCCCCTAACTGGCCAAATAATGACCCTAGTAGAAAAAAAATAAATTTTCGAGTCAAATGCCGCAAACCTCAATCTATGACGAGTTTTTTGAGACTATAACCATTAAAATCGGTTAGTGGTTTCTATTCATAAAATTAATTCAAAACAAATATTTTTTGAAACGCATTATTCACTGTTTTTACGTTCGTTTCTTAGGTCCTTGCATGTCTCTCTCGGTCTGTACACATGCAAAGACTCAAGAAACGAACGTAAAAACAGTGAATAATGCGTTTCAAAAAATATTTGTTTTGAATTAATTTAATAATAACTTGTTTAATATTTCGATATTGTTATTATGTCGTCATCTGTGCGGTAGTTAGCTGAGATGCCAATTTGAGAAGTAAGAGGCCCTGGGTTCGATTCTCAGCTTCTTTTTTTAAATTGGATTAACGGTACTCTTTTTATTTACAAGCGTTGATAGCTCCAGGAATAATTTTTTAGAGACCAATGAATTTCTTAGTTTTGAGTCCCGCGGAATTCAAATAATTCTGTCCCGTTGATTCCGGGATCAAGGAAATGCTGACGGCATTGGATGTCCTAACCGGAGTCTTGACAATTCTCGAATTTCTATTTACTTTTCGTTAGAGCATTGTTAGAGGCTGATAAATGCTTGCGCTTCAGTTATTTCTTCTGCTGATTATACGAATATTCGCAAAATATTTCCAAAATTTTCGCGAGTTTTGAGTGCAACGCTACTAGAGACTTTAAAACCATACTTATATACTTATAAATAAACAAATATCTTTGAAATGTCTGTTTCTTCAAGAGGAAAGGGAAGTTCAATTTTGCGCCGAAAGTTTTACGATTTTGTATTTTTTTATTGGGTAACATGAGCTTGGACTTTAGATAAAATAACTTGGTTTTGATTTGAATCAAAATCGTATACGAGTATTTTATTTGTGTGCATCTTAAGCACATAACTAAGGTTTTAATAGGATTAGTTTATTCCAAATGGAATTACAAAGGGAATTGAGATTTTTTTCAAACTTCAATGTAATAGCCTCATTGCTGTAAGGACAGCGAATTAAGAGGAACTCTGAGCAATGGCAGTGGAGACGCTGCACGATTTCAATTGGTGGCACAATTTTATCAAATTTTTTACTGCGCTTCCATCTTCTGCATCAGCATCAACTTCTCCGTTACCTAATGCGACAAGTCTCGAAGCGATTTTACGTCGAAGCGCAATAGATTCAACTTCTTTGGAGAGCTAAAAGTAATATATATAAAAATATACAAAAAAAAAATTTATATTAACAAAATAGTTTGTGGTGTATTAAACGATGATTCGCACCTCATAAGCTCGTCTAATAATACCATGCGGCATGCCAGCCAATTTAGCTGCATTGAAGCCATATGATTTGGGGCAAGCGCCATGGGTATACTTATAAAGAAAAAGTACGTTCTCTTCAGTTGGATCCTCGGCGTCTTCATTTTCCACCATGCACGACTAGGGGAAGAAAAAAAAAAAAAAAGAAGTATTTCACAAATGTATGGGCTTAAAACTTACCATATGACCCAGTTGAACGCGACTATCATTTGTATAGTGATCGTTTATATCCTTATAGTGCGTCGAGAACATCGTACGACATCCCATATCGGCAAGATAGTTAACAACGGCTGCTGCAATTGCGGTACCATCGTATGTTGCCGTGCCACGACCTAAGTACAATATTATAATTTTGATAAAAATTTCTCTCTACCATTTGAAATGCACAAAGCAAACTCACCAAGTTCATCCATGAACACAAAACTATTCAAGGAAGCGTGTTTTACTATTGCTGATGCTTCATTCATTTCAACCATAAACGTACTCTGCCCGGTCAGAATGTCATCTTGTGCACCCAAACGTGAAAAGATACGATCAACGATTGTCAACTCACATTTCTCCGCTGGCACGTGTGATCCCTTTTTGCCAATTAAAACAAAAAAGAAAATAAATTAGATATCCATTCAAATGGCTTCAAATTCACTTTCACTTACAATTTGCGCCATAACGACCAGTAGTCCAATTTGGCGCATAAATGTACTCTTACCGCCCATATTGGGACCACTGAGCAGTGTTAAGGCTGCTTGATCATTTATATTCAATTGTAAACTATTTGGTATATATACATTCGTGTCCATACATGGATGATATCCCTCAACGACATCAATAAAAGGTTTGGGCGACATTGGATGCACAACTGGCACACAAGCCGTTAGTTCACCGTAAGCATATTCGGCTAATGAGCCCAACACATCCAAGTACGCAACACAGTTAACACATTGTTTCCAAGTTTCGTAATGATTTGAAAATTTTTCAAATATTCGACGTGACAAATCTCTTAGGACGCAATTTCGTTCTTCCTCGATATTTTGCATTTCCTTCAACAGCTCCTGAATTCGATGAACGAACAAAATTTCAACAATAATTAGAACTAAGAGCACTTAAAAGTTGTACGTATAAACTTAGAATAAGTAATAATATAGAAGGAGCGTCTCATACAAAGCGAAAATTGTATGGCGGGTTCCTCACGTGGAGCCCGCTCTCATTGTTTCCACTATTAATGCCCACAGCAGAACCCGCTCATATTTGCATGGTATGAGCGAAAATAATCTATATTTTGACTTTAAAGTCCTATAACTTTTGATACGCCGCTCCGATTTTCATAAAATAAAAACTATAAGAAAATTTGAAAAATTTTGAAAATCTTATACGCTTACTCTATATAGCTATCTACAAAAGAAAAAAAGTTCGTAACTGACAGAAAATTTCAAGTCTTCATAAACCTACAATTTCTATTAATTCTCTTCACATTCATAGCTGTAAGCAGAGTATGTGTGTACTCGGTGACACCCCAGCCGGAAATGTCCCGGTGAAACAATCAATGATTTCAGCAGGACATAGAGCCGCGACTCCTCCCGATTACACACCAACTTTCTAATGAATTTAACACACAAGCAGCATTGGCAGTCATAAGAGCATATATCACGAGTTGGTCATCGAAAGTGGAGTAGATCTACTCCGTCGTATCGATACCTCTATCGATGACAGTGCCATTGGATTTGCGATGGCAATGCCATTGCAATTGAGAAGTACTCAAATTTTCCCCTTCATATCCTTGGTGGAAAAAATAATTAATTGGTCATTTATGAGAAAAATTCCGGCTGGGTGCTTACAGCTATGAATGTGAAGAGAATTAATAGAAATTGTAGGTTTATGAAGACTTGAAATTTTCTGTCAGTTTCGAACTTTTTTCCTTTTGTAGATAGCTGTATAGAGTAAGCGTATAACATTTTCCAAATTATTCAAATTTTCTTATAGTTTTTATTTTATGAAAATCGGAGCGGTGTATCAAAAGTTATAGGACTTTAAAGTCAAAATATAGATTATTTTCGCTCATACCATGCAAATATGTTATGAGCGGGTTCTGCTGTGAGCATCAATAGGATTAAGAATGAAAGAGAATTTCGTTTCTTCCACCTCTTCCTTACCGCCCGCGCCTATTATGCGCAACGAAGCAATCGTTCAGACGCTCCTTCTATATTTTTACTTATTCTATGGTATAAACTTACCCGTGTCGTCTCAGTTGTGTAACGTTTAACTGCACCCTTGCGTTGTCCTTCTAACTTATATTCCGAAGTTGCCTTATGGGTATACTTTTCGGGTACTTCGAGTTGAAATCGCTTTTTATCAGAACCAAAATAACTAAGCGAACAGCCAAAATAGCTCTCCTGTTCTTTGAGATAGCGCTTTAGCTTTTTCTGAACCCCTTCAATTTTACTCTCCGCTGCATCGTAGTCTGCATCGAGACCTTTTTCGGGTGCGATGACACCAGTGTTTGCCGCAGCCTCATGGTCAAAGGAATTCTATAAAGGAGGAGACAAGGAAGAGCGTTTTTAGTACACCCTTACGATACATGGGGCGAGAGTCGGAGGGAACTCAAATGATCAATGCATAACCTGTCACTTAATGTTTTACAATGTCACGTTAATTAAACACGAACGAGCAGCTTACCTCAAAGTAGTTTAACTTCTTTTTCATATTTGGGAATATTCCACCAGATTTAACATCACCACCATTAGCATCAATTGTGCTATCGTCGCCAGCTTCCTTCGATTCCTGTCCAGCAGGTATGGGTCGCTGTGTCAGACGTTTCAACAAATTCGATTTACAATTTTGAAATAATTTTGGAATCGAATTGTTTAGTGACTTAAATCCCTCAATGAGTGCAATGAAATTCTTAAGTTTCTTCTTATTGTAATGTTTCTCTTCGAAGAGTATGGCACGTCCATCGGGATGTGTATCAGCGACGATTTTACTACCAAATAAATGTACCTGTGCCAATTGCCGTTCAATATCTGGCAATGGATTAAATAGCGCACGCATTTCTTGCAACAATTGCATATTTCCTAATAATTCGGTTATCGCTTGCTGACGTTCAACGATAACAGTGCAATCACAACTAGGTGCACAAATCCATTGATGGAGTAAACGTTTTCCAAATTTCGTGCAGCAATGATCGAGCTTTTGAAGTAAAGTACGCCCCTCACCAGTTATGTGCAGATTTGCCAATGTTGATCCATCCAAGACCATATGACGATAATGCGGTGTATCAAAAGGCATTTGTTGTGACTTCTTCACGTCCCCGTTATTCTTGACATCATCGGGCGGTATATAAAAATTAAAACGTGCCATTGGCATAATTTTCTCCTCCAAAACACATTTTCGCATATAAGCAATACAAATTCCAATGGCTTTCAATGCCAGTTTATAATCCGAATGCGGTGTTATACCCAAGGGGTCATTTCGATCTCGCATGCAATGTAAAACTGCTGGCCAATTGTCTTTACCCTTTGATGCATAATACTTTTCTGCTAAATGCTTAAGCGTGTTGTGTGCATTATATTGATTTGCGTCATAACTTGGAATTGATTCCTTTAGAACATTGGCAAGCATCGATTGTAGAATTTTTTGAGTGCGTTCGCTAAGGGCTGATTTCTCGTAAATAACCTGGAAATATCGGTGCTATAAATAACAAGCCTAAAGATCAAGATGCACAGAAGTGACTCACAAGAACTGGCATATTATGGGATAGCATTGTCAAAAGACGGGAGCAAGTTTTATCGTCAACAAATTCGCCAACATAAAAATCACCAATGGATGTATCAATAAAGCATATACCATATCTGCTCGATGCGCCATTGTCCTATAAGATGATTTTGACAATATATTAGAGAAGTCACCCATAATAAGTACTATGTAATTATAGTGCTCACTGTCTCAACAATTGCTAGCATATAGCTTGGCTGATGTTTGGTTGTTATCTCACATTGTGACCCAAAGATTTGTGTTCCACGATTTGTGATCTGACAGATTTCGCGTCGTACCACTTTATCGAATTTTGTTGGCTTAATTTTCTTGCAACGTTCGGCCATCATGTCTGGCGTTTCGGTCTGTTCAACGCGAGCAATCTAGGATCAGGGACGACAAGAATCTCATACTATATAAATAATAATGTGTAAAAATCATTTATCCTTTACCTTATAGCCACGGTCAACTAGAATCGTTGCCATTTTATCGAATGACACTTCCGGGAATCCAGAATGGGCAAACTCGCCACGCATATAGGTGAAACCAAGTTCTTGTACACCAACATCAGCATCCATATGATAGAGTTCATAGAATTTCCCAACTTTGAAAAAGAGTACGCAATCGAAATTATCCGATTTTAGCGCCCACCATTGACGAACACCCTTTGAAAATGGAAAAGTGAATTTTAAAAATATGTATAAATATCATGCATTATTTTACACCGAACTCACTGGGGACAATCCATCCAAGAATTTCTGCGGAACATATAGTGTACTTGGATTGTATTCTGGATGATCAGGACTTCGTCCTTTTTTATCTCTGATTTTATCCGGTTTCAGGAACTCTAATCTTTGATGTGGCCATTCCACTGGCTCATCTAAGTTTTCGGCTTTATCATTCAATAATGCATCCTGTTTTTTGATGTTTTCTTTTGTGTCACCTTCATTGTTTTCGGCAGAAAACTGTTGCAGTTTTTGTAGTCTTTCCAAAACAGTTTCTTTACTGTCAACATCAATTTCCAATTTGGGTTTCTTTAAAATTTCCATATCATTATCCATTTGACGTTTGCTGCCACGTCTCTTCTTGGCTTTCGCTTCCTCTTCGCTACTGCTGCCACCACTATGAACACTTTCAATATCATCTTCAGATTCTTCGGACTCATCATTTGAGGCTTTATAGTCGCCATCAGCTTCTTCATCATCGCTATCGGCGAAGAAATTATTCGATTTCTCTTCTTCGGAAGAGTCTGTATCTTGGATTGCAAACCATCGACGTTTCACTGATTTCTTCGATGAACTTGATGCTTCATTATCGCCATTTGTAGCATCTTCATCATCTTGTTGGTGTGATTTCTTTTTCTCAGGCTCACCTTTGTCCTTTTGAACTTTTATCAGGTCCTTCTCTAAATTGCGATTTGTTATCTTGGGTTTCTTAGCTGGTACGGATTTGGATCCATTTGCCACATTCTCCTTTTCGACATTTCCATCATTATCTTCATTTGATGGCGTCTTGGCAATTTTTTTCCTTTCGACAATAGCAGGAGACTTTGAAAAGTAATTCAAAAGTGTATTCTTCGGTGTGCCGGGATTTGAGCTCGTTTTACTCGTGTTTTTCGACATCTTCCTTCCGTAGTTATCCTTTCCACTTAAAACTGCTAAAGGGTATAGGTATTTTATAGGGCGCGAAAATTTCGCTTCACCTAGTCAAATTATCGAATTATCGATATACTTTCATATTGAATATTCAATACAAGTGGTGACATGATAATTACACAAACTGCATTGTTTTGCTGTATATAAACTGGAAATAAAAACAAAATTTGACACAGATATTGCTTTATATTTCATATTGGAATTGATTTGATTAATAATCTTCGTCTACATAAGAGGCCGTTTCCACTATAGCCGCATCTTGCATCTTTCAGCATTTTGGCAAGATGCGAAAAGATGCCGTATGAATATAATACATGCAAATGTTGTTGTATGCTGAACAGTCGCATGTAAATTATAGCTAACATATAGCTTAGTATTTTTTGCTATCCTTTTTGTACTCGCTCGTACATACATTATGAAAAAACATAATCACATTTCATTAACTGTAACATACTATTTAGTTGTAATATCAAATTTTGTCATACATATTCTATAATATTTTAAATATGTAAAGCGTGAAAATTAACTAATATCCAATGCCATTAAACAGAAATGTCTTTGTCATTAATAATTTTCACACTATTCAGCAAAATTAAATCTATGTAAATCAAATTTAGCCTTCAATTTCATTATTCATAAAACATTGACATAGAAACATTCATTAAAAGTCGAAAAGAATTAAAAAAGCGAGGTGTTAATTTTCTTCAATGACAAGTCCACTTATGTTACAATTCTTGAATTCGAATTTGTTGATTTCGCTATTCCTGCAGTTTACGCAGTTCCTATCGTAAGGTATTTCGAACATCGCATAGAACAGCCACATGCTAAGCTAAGATAGTTTTATCTGCATTCCTTCGAAATAAAATTATTCAGCTATTAAGAACCTTTTTAACTAGCTTTCTAAACTGAATAAACTGACACAGATTGTTATATTTCAGATTGAATATGAAATAATCTTCGTTACATAAAGGACATTTCCATATAGCCGCATTTGATCTTTCAGCATTTTGGCAAGATGCGAAAAGACCGTAATATACAGCAACTGATGCGAAGCGCATCTTCTTCGCATCTTTAATGGAAGAAATGCGATTTATTTTCACGATTATCTATCGATTTTAACAGCACATATCTATTGAAACATATGTGAATAACTCAGCATTTCAGAAATTTTCAGCAAAAATGGCGTGTAGAAACCAAGAAAAATGTAAGAAAACCATTCCAAATTGATAATAAAATTTATTAAACTCCTTTGTTTCAATGAAAAAAATGAAGACGAGCGAGTATGCTGGACATACGCATTTCGATTGTAAACAAAAATCAGCTGATTTGAAAGATGCTACAGGCAAAATACTAATGGAAACACCAATCGCAAAAATTCGCAAGATGCGGCTATAGTGGAAACAGCCTCTAACATAACAGCATATATCGATTTGCACCATTAGTATTGTCAACTTTCTTACATGCCTAACAAAGTTATACGCTATTTACACGTTAAGACATTTCGATAATGAAACAAATTTTCGTTGGCAAGGGAGGCAGGGGGAAGAGAGAAAAACGCTACCATACCACATCCCCGCGCGTCTCTAGCCAACAAAAAGTCTGTTTCATTATCGAAATGTCTCAACGTGTAAATGGCCTCTTAGAAATCAAGGCTGTGCACAACGTTTAACGCTGCGTCATAAGGCCCATACACTACACCAGCATGCTGGCACCATCAAGTGATTGGGCCAGCATGCTCGCAGCACATAACACACCAACATGCTGGTACAGTATTCATTTGTTTCCAAATTTTGAGCAGACATGTCATGGGTACGGCTGGAAAAAATTTCTTTAAAAGGTAAAACGTACACTAAAAGCAATGAAAAAAAATCTTTAAAATTTCCAAATAAATGCCCTAAAAAGAGGACATTAAAATCTTTGAGAAATGTCGTATATTTCCTCCGATGTCCGAAAATTCCTCTTCGACGCTATCTTTCAATTGAGCAATTTTCACCATACACTACAACAGCATGCTGGTACAATCATGAAAATATCAAAATCTTTTTGATGTTGCACCAGCAGGTGGTACAATCGCACCACAACCCCATACACGCTCAATCAGCTGGCACAATCACTTGATGGTGCCAGCATGCTGGTGTAGTGTATGGGCCCTATCAGCTGCGTGAAAAACCCATTTTCCACAAAAGCGTGTGCGAGAACATATGGATTGCCTTGAGATTTCTTAGCGATGCACAACTGTGAACAGTACCGGAGTCCGTACATTTCTTATTTCGGGTTGTATTTGAGACGTTTGCAAAAAGATGTACCGAAATTTGAATTTTAACGATAAAATAATGGCAACTCAAATATACACTTATATATAAAAACAAAGGGATACGAGAACAAATTGTTCATATTTCAATTAAAAGTACCCCACAACTACGAAGTATTTGAAAGTAAGTACTCAATGGTTTCGACAACAGTATTTGAATAATTCTTGAAGTGGACATCTGTTTCAATTTTAATAGCTGTCAAATTTTTATGAGCGTCAAATATTCCACTGTTCGGAAATTTAACGCTGCGTCCGCATGCACGCAATTGATTTTTACAGCTCCAATATGTAGCATGTTTTCAATACTTGCTTCAGTTAACGGAACGCACCTGACGCGTAATTGGAAATGGCACTTCAATTGTCAACACACAGCCGGAAAAAACATTACCTTCATAGTAATGTCCAATGTAGCGGGACTCCAACTTCGATACCACATTTTTTGGCGGATATTTTTTTTGTGATATTTGTTCTGAAAAGAACCTGAGACATAGATATGCTCCACATATTTGATTTTTGTAGAATATTGGCACTACCAAACCAGTATATGACTACGATTCGCACAGACTAAACTAATTAAACACGCAGTATAGGTTGTAAACAAAGTTAATTGAAAGAAGTAGATGATGGATAACTTTTTTTTAAAACAATATACATAATTAAGAAGACCTGCAGATACTCAAATTTGCTAATTTCTGTACAAAAATTCTCACATTCGCTAAATTCTGTACAAAATGCTAACATGTGCCAATTTCTCTCCAAAAATGCTCACATTCGTTAACATCATGCTGAAAGATGATTGATGATCCAATGAATCTGGTAGCTCATGCTCAGATTCATCGATGAATTCCATCATGGAAGTTCATACAATGAGGTCTTTTAAACTAGTCATTTATTGAGAAAAAGTAGAGAAAGTTTGAGCATTTTTCGATTCCACGTACTCGTCAACATTTCACGTTGTCTCTCATTTCCCACGTATAAACACGAATGCAACTCCAAAACCGAATAAAATTAAGAATTGACTAGTGTAAAAGCGTGCAATTAGAACAGCGCAATAAACTATCGAGACTATCGATTGCTCTCTCGATTTTTTGTCAGCTGACGAACAAGGCACGCTTTGTTTACATTTTTCGATATTATTGTTTGATAAATTTAATTTGAAAATGCTGCAACAAGCAGAACTAAAAGTAATAAATCCTCTGTATGGACAATTGGTTATTGGTCCACCGGGTGCTGGAAAGACAACATACTGTCATCATGCGTACAATTTTTACAAGGAACTTGGCCGAAAAGTCTGCGTTGTAAACTTGGATCCGGCAAACGAAAATATGGACTACAAAGCCGCATTGGATGTAATGCAATTGATAACCGTTGAGGATGTGATGACTGAATTCCACCTTGGACCGAACGGTGCACTCATGTACTGTGCGGAATTTCTGGAGGCACATTTCGAAGATTGGTTCTTGATCGAATTACGAAAACTGACGGCGGAATTCAATTACATACTCTTCGATTGTCCAGGGCAAGTGGAATTGTATACACATCATACGGCAATGGCACGAATTTTCGAGAGAATAGAACGTGAAGCTTCATTTCATTTGGTCACCGTGAATTTAATTGATTCACATTATTGCTCGGAGCCGTCGAAATTTGTATCGACATTATTATTATCGTTGAATATGATGCTACGAATGGCATTGCCGCATGTGAATGTTCTTTCTAAGGCTGATTTGCTACGTGAATATGAATCGAAATTGCAATTCAGTTTGGATTTCTATACAGATGTCCTCGATTTGAAATATCTTCTCGAAGCTTTGGATGATTCGCCGACCTTTAAGAAATATCACAAACTAAATGCTGCCATTTGCTCCATGGTCGAGGACTATTCACTCGTTTCTTTTCAACTTTTGGATGTTCGCAGCAGTGAGAGTATGTTGCGGCTGCGCAACCATATCGATAAAGCCAATGGTTATGTCTACAGAGCCGGTGAAGAGAGCTCTGTGAATTCTTTGCTGGCATGCGCTGTCGGTGCAGAAAACGAAGCGAAAAGACAGCAAGAAGATTTCGAACCGTATTTGTGATAGATAAGTTAAGTTCACTTCTTTTTTTTGCTTTTAGGGCCGTTTGCTACTGTTTCCGTTAAAGCTTTTCGCCATCATATCGTCTCAAAATGTCAAATTTTTCGTTTTTCAGAACGACATTGCAAAAGCAGCAAACAGGCCTTAAGGCGAAACTTCACAAACGACGGAAATAACGGTTGCATATTTTACATTACATTGATTTAATGGAAGCAGCTACATTTCTTCCGCGTGAAACGCCTGAAAAGTTCAACTTTGCCGCGTACAAACCGCAAAAACCGTCCTTTCCGTCGTTTATGGAGTTTCGCCTTTACTTATTTGAGTTTTAATTCCCGGATTTTTTAAAATTTAACTTTTATTTTTTATTCTTTGAATTGTAATCGCTCTTCTATGCTTTATAATAAAGAATTAGAGCATTGATATTATATTTGAGACCCTTATCCATGGTTATGAAAGTATAAATCATTTACCGAAAAAAACTTATTAATCCCATTTAAAGCTTGGAAAGGAAAGAAGTATAACTCTTCATGCTATTTTACAACGCTCTGCACTTCCTTTCTATGAACTCGAATGCAAATTTTTATCTAAACCATCTCGTTATGTGTGCCGCCGAATGACCTCAGAATGAAGCGAGGTGCAGAGAAAAAAAAAACACAAAAAAATTTTACAATTTCTGCACGGCATAATAGTTTAAAAGCATGGACGGCGCATGCAATCGTCATAAAAATCCGTTTCTCAGCCTACGCAGGACTTTAAGTGCAGTACGTTTCATATTTCCTTTCGCCTCTTTTTGGCACATGCCACTTTGTTCGGGGTTTCGAGAGTTTTTCAAAACTATTCGTGTGTATGTGTGTGTGTGTATGTGGTGGGAGGGAGTGTGTGTTGGAATTTTTCTGCCAGATAAAACACATTATCATAAATTATAATTAGATTTATGTGCGTATACGGTAAAATCGCAATCGTGCAAGTGAGCCATGCAAGGAATTTAGCAAACAACTCGACTAAGACAGCCAAGCACTCCCAGGGATCTAATAGAGTCAGCGGGAACGAGATGGGGACAAGGAGAGGGAGAGTTATGTTTATGATAAACGCGAGCACTAATTTTCTTGTAGGTTTTTTTCCATTAAAAAAAAAAAACACGTTCAAATGGAATGGAGGTAGAAGGGCTTGTAAAATTAACGGAAACATTTTCCCCTCCTTTTTTTTTTCATATTGATAACGAGTGAAGGAAGAAATTTAAATATACTTTCCTTAGCCCTCTGCAAAATGAACTTTAAATTTACCGCATCAAAGCCAGCTGTTGAGTAGCAATTTATCAGCTTAAGAGATTTACAGATCATTCAAAATAACGTTTCTTACGAAGGAAAAACTTTAATTGAATTTTTTTTTTTTTTTTTTTGTAAAAACTGAATAACCCGCATGGAATTGTCAACTTTGATGACCACTTTGGATTAGTTCAATTATTTTAGGACTAAAATAAAATTATTTAGAGTTCCAGTGCGATCAATTGAGCCATACATATGGGAAAAACCACCATATTTTTGAATAAAAAATAAAAAAAATTAAAAAAAAATTTTTTTTTATACAGACTATGAATAATATGGGCGTTCCATCGAAAAACAATTTCATTTTCTGTTCCCCACTTGCCATTTGCGACATTTCGGCGAATTTACGAAATTTATCACGATTTTAAACTATTCTTAAATTTTTTCCTTTGATTTTGTTGCTCCTTGCAATGTGCTTTAAGAACAACCAAGGATCTTAATAATTATATTATTCTCTTCTTCTACTTATATTCAATTAGAAAGAGCTTATATGAGTGATTCGCGACGTCTATAAAGCAAAATATATATGTGGTAAATTTTTTAAACGTCCCTAAGTGGCCTATCCACATTCGAGCATGCTCGTGCGAGCGGCTCGGCTCGATGCGATGCTCGATCGACGATCGTAAGTGGTGATGTTGGCGAGCCAATTCATATACCAACATCACCACATACGATCGAGTATTGCATCGAGCCGAGCCGCTCGCACGAGCATGTTCGAATGTGGATTACCCACTTAACGCATCGTCCTCAACGCCTATTTCACTTAATATATTGGACACAGGCAAACGAAAGGTTAGTTTCCGTTGATCTATACGCAAACTTTGAATGTTCTTTGGTTTTTAAGGGGGCTCTTCCATATAGAACATTAGCAGCAACTTCCGCTTAAAGCTAATACGTATTTCACCACACTATAGTGTGAGCTGTGGCGTGCCTCCCCTGTAGTAAACAGTTAGGCAATTCTCTGAAAAGAACTAGTACTTTTACCAGAACTAGAAGAACCAGTGCAATTTTTGGATAAGCTTCCACCATAAGTATACTAGCGATAATTGGATATAATCGTATCCGTTCATTAAAGTTGAACTACAATTCAATCGATAGTGATTGAATATAAATGTTTTTTCCCACGATGCACTTACAGAAGAAGAAAAACAAATCAATGATTCTGGTACCTTTTTCCCGTAAACAGCACTAGTATTTAACTGGTGCAAATTCACCCAATTTTATCCAAAAGTACTAGAATAGTTCTGGTGCATACTGCACCAGCGCTTTCCTGTACAGATGTTATTCTGATTTCTACAGAATTTTATATGGGCAAGGGTATAGAAAAGAACTAGTACTGGTGGCTTTTGCACTAGTGAAATACTAGTACAGCACTAGTTGAAATTTCTGCAGGGTCACCAAAGTTAAACTTTTTCACTAAAACATTGTTGCTCTCGCCAAAATTTGGCCGAACCCTGCAGGAAGCCTGTCGCCATATGGCCCCATGTCTATACTGACGTCAATATAGAAAAGAGAACTAGTTCCAACGCCAACAGTATTTATAGGCGGGGTCATTAGAGAAACTGTACTGTCAAGAGGTATAGTTCATCTTTATTGACCATGTCAACAACGTGTCTCCTTATAGAGCGAAAGAGTATTCCTTTTGTCAACATAATAGTACCTACCGACGTCAATAGTTCGTCAATAGTTTTTCGGTCTACTGTTGACATTCAATGACAACTCAATGTTAAATGTCAATAACGCAAAGCATTGCGACGGGTTTAACTGGTCAGTAGTACTGTTGACGCAGTCAGTAGAGAAAGAGTATAGATTCACCATTGACATTTCCTGCAGGGAAGTTGCAGCTATA
The DNA here is from genome assembly GCA_020466095.1 of Chlorops oryzae. Taxonomy (NCBI): domain Eukaryota; kingdom Metazoa; phylum Arthropoda; class Insecta; order Diptera; family Chloropidae; genus Chlorops; species Chlorops oryzae. Next base: position 139,167,277 of record CM035806.1, read on the forward strand.
GTTCTATATGTTGCCGACGCTGCAATAAATGAAAGTGATTTTCATGAATAATTTCCTACTGGGAATGATTGTCAAAAGAATTTGCTAAAACAAGGGATCTATACTTAGCTTCACTTTAAATATGGCTAAACAAATTTTTATCAAGATACATAAATGTTGGAATATTCTGCACGAAACAGTCACAAATTGTGATAACACAAACACTCTCTTACTCACACACATGGAAATTCATACACACAAGGACCATAATCAAAATCCATACCCAGTAGTCAACTGAGCCACCCAAACACTGGTGTTTTCACCAGTCCATGGTGGCATGGACGCGTCCATCGGCTATCCAAAACGCTGTCCCATTTAACATTGTGATGTCAGTGCCATGGGCGGGTCGTCCGTTTATACGCCTTCGTTGGCGAGCCTTTTCGCTAGCGAATAAGGACATGCGTTTTGTTTAGATTTCCCCCGTATTTGTTTTGCTGACAACATTGAAAGTATTTTTATATTTTCTACCTCTTGGCATCACTTAAGAGAGATCAAGTGAGTCATGAGAGAGTACAAATAGGTACTCACCAACAGTGAGAATAAGGTTTCTCAGAATTCATTTCAAATGAGTATAGCCTGCCTATTCTTCTATCTTTCTTTCGCTAGTGAAATGGCTAGCCATCATAGATCGGCGTAATGGTTCGTCCTTTATGTCGGCGGCGCACTTTCGACTACTGGGTAAGCGTACGTATGTTGTATGCATGTGTGTAAATGCTTGGATGTCAGATGCCGGATGATTGTACCGTACCTGACAATCAATGAAGGCTATCGAAGAGTTATTTAAAAATTGTGAAAGAAAAGGAAATGGGATTATTAGTCGACATGCAAAAAAAAAAAAAAAACAAAAAAAAAAAAAAGAAAGAAATGATGATAAAGTTCACACAGCGAACGGAACAGGGGAAAGGCAACACACACTGCGTCTGTAGGTATGTACGTGTATATGAAGATAATATTCAGCAGTTTTTGTATGCTATGTAAGTAAGGGCAGTCAATTCAATTGGAATAATGACTGAGCCTACTCTGAAGACCCAAATATGAATACACAGAGAAAACAGTACATAATAAATACCTAATAAAATAGAACAAAATTAGTAAGATATCTCTATGGTTTTTTTTTTTTTTTTTTTCAAGAAGAAAGTCTCATTATTGTAATAAGGAAAACCTTTTTGAATAAGTCAAGAAGAAAACTTGTTGCTTTTATTATGAATTCTTATTGATTTTTTCAAAAAGGTTTTCCTTATTAAATAAATTAAAAAGATTGTTTACCCATAATCTTACAGGAACCTAATGAAATCAATAAGGAATACCTTTTTGAAAAAATCAAGAAGATAGCCCAATGAAATCAATAAGAAATCCATTTTTAATACAATTCAGTATAAAACCTAATGGAATCAAGAAGTGTTTCTCTATGGATTGTTTTTTTTTGGTGCCAAAAACAACGGAAATTGAGTGCAAAAAATTGTGAATAACTAGTTTTCTTCTTGATTTCATGTGTTTCCCTTCTTGATAAAATTAAAAAGATTTCCACATTAAAATAATAAGGAATCTCTTTGGAACAATCTTCTCTTCTTTCTGCTGGTGTACCCCTTAGCCTAAAAACGTTTCATAGAGAAAATCTACTTGATTCTATTAGGCAGTTTTGGCTCTGTGTACCTACATATGTGAAGGCACTTATACACACATATATATATATATATATATATATATATATATACTTACATACATCCATATATATACATATGTGCAAAGGAAACAATCAGCAAATTTCCATTTTATTTCTCTCTTCGAAGCACGCACATACGCAAACACACACAGTCGCATGCACATATGCACACACGTTTTTAATAAATTTCTGTAAAATTTCACAAGAAAAGGCAAACGGAATTTTTTGTGTAGCATAATTTTGGGCTTTTTTGAGGGTTTTTATAGTGATGCCACGAATAGTGGATTTGGCCGAATACCGAATACGAATATTCGGTCAACCTCTCGGCCGAATAACGAATATTCGGCAACCGAATATTCGGCACGTAGTAAAGACAGCTTGGGCTACTCGCGACTAGCTGGAGTCAAGGCAAAAGCTGCCGCTGAAAAATTTGCCCACTGTTTATTATGTTTTCGAAGAAAATTTAGAAGAAGCTAGCGTACATTTAATATTTCTAAAGAATAAAATGCAAATCTGCTGTATTTTTAGTTCTCGTTAATTAAATTTTTTTACGTTATTGTGAGAAAAATTTAATTTGTAGTTACTGCTGATTTTTTAAATAAGTTTTTCTACTATTCGGTATTCGGCCGATATTTTAAACTATTCGCCGAATACCGAATACTGAAAAATGACGCCGAATAGGCCGAATACCGATAGTGGCCGAATATTCGTGGCATCACTAGTTTTTATACCCAGCGTAAGCGGTATATTAGTTTTGTGCAAATCTTGTAACAGGGAGAATTAAGCTCGAGATATAGAAAAATATATATAGAAATGATCAGGATCAAAAACTGAATCGATTTAGACATGTCCGTCTGTCCGTCCGTCTGTCCGTCTGTCCGTCCGTCCGTGGTCGGATCTCCTCCGAAACGGCTGGACCAATCAAGTCGAAATTTGGCACACAGGTATATCGGGATCCGAGTATGATCCTAAGTAAAAATGGGAGACATCCGCCCACTGCCACGCCCACAAATGAATATAATGTGTTTTCAGTAAAATGCTTGTAACTTGCGAACCACTCAACACATTCCATTGATATTTGGTGTACTGGTAAACTACAAAAAGCTGGAAAAAAATGGACGCCGCCCTCCTCGAGCCACGCCCACAAATAAGCGCAAAAATAAGGGCTTATCGTAACTTGTGAAGTAAAAGGCGTAGAAGCTTCAAATTCGCAACATAGGTTCACCAAGGCGAATGAAAGGTGTAGGGAAATAATTTATGTTGCCCTCCCACTGCCACGCCCACAAATAGAGAATTTTTCATAACTTCGAAGTAAAAGGCGTAGAAGCTTCAATTCGCAACATAGGTTCACCAAGGCGAAATGTAAAGTGTAACAAAAAATTTTTAGTGGCCCGCCCACTGCCACGCCCACAAATGAAGATTTTTGTATCTTCCGAAGTTAAAAGGCGTAGAAGCTTCAAATTCGCAACTAGGTTCATCAAGGCGAATGAAAGGTGTAGGAAAAAATTTTATGTGGCCCGCCCACTGCCACGCCCACAAATGAAGATTTTTCGTAACTTCCGAAGTAAAAGGCGTAGAAGCTTCAAATTTGCAACATAGGTTCACCAAGGCGAATGAAAGGTGTAGGGAAATAATTTATGTTGCCCTCCCACTGCCACGCCCACAAAGATATTTGAAGAAGCCAAAACATAGTGGGACGCTGGGTATTTCAAAGTCGGGCTTGACCGACTTTAGCTTTCTTACTTGTTTTCAATTGCTCTCTTGCTGAAAAGAAAAATTCCGAAGAACTCGTATGAATGGAACGGATGTTTCAAGAGAAAGGAAGGAAGGAAGAAAATGTGCATTTTCAAGTTATTTAAATGAAGAACAAATTATTATTTCGGATCTATTGTCTCGAAATGAAGTATGTATGTATCTATATTTTTGGGAATGTGGAATATGTTGTTTTATTAACTTGACCAGATGAAGTTTATGTAATCGGGCCGATTTTGTGAATCGCCAGCTTATGCATATTTTCATGATATCAAGATTCTAGAATCCATATTCAATAGGTCGTATTGTATTGGTCATTGCGACTTCTTTTCGACTAAATAGGGTAATGACTTGCGTTTTCGCCGTGAATATTCAAGTTCGAATGCCCTAGTTTTGACCTATTATTACTCCCAACGACTTAAATCTATTCCACTTAAACTCACTCGACGCATAATCGTATAATTGAAAACTTTTTATTCATCATAGGAAAAAAAAAAAAACTTTAAAAAAACCTGACTTAAGTACATAGCCTGACGTATGAGCAATATGTATTATATAAAAATTTCGGGTTATAGTCAATAGTCAAGTGGCCCACAGGGGTCGCACTCGCACAATTTATTTTCATTTTCATTTTTAATATTGAATTCGTTCTTGAATTCAGCAAAAGTGAAACGACAATTCGTCGCGATTATGGAATTTTTCGAACATCATCCTACGTATTCTTCTTTGTGCCCAGGGTATCCAGAAACACTCCTGATAAACGATAAAAAATATGTATGGAGAGAACCAGTGCCACCAGACGTTTCGATCTGCCTGTGTGTCTCTATACGGTTTTCTCATTGTAGGCGTCATCAAGCTATCTTCATGAAATCGGCACGTTAATACCTGGAGGCATGAGTAAGAACAAGTTCGAGACTGGGTTCGATCGGCCCATTTATAGGAGTAGGTATAACCATACCTAGGGTCTGTTATAAAAATTATTTTTAAAAAATGCTCTAAGATCTGAGGTTTTCGAGATATTTTCATAATAGTTGAAAATTCATGTTGTGGAAAATTGAAAAAGTGGGCGTGGCAAAGCGGCGTTTTTCAAAAATTGGCTCATAGACCTAAAATTCAAATGAGACATCAACTTAAGATGACATTTTATGGAGTTTTTTTTTTATAGTTACACATATCCTCTACAAAAATAGCGTTGATCGGTCCACTTTTAAGGGTGCCTCCAGGTAATGGGGTCTGTTACAAAAATCTCAAAAACTGCTCTAAAATCAGATTTTTTCAAGGTATTTCAATAAAATATGAAGTTTGAATATTTTTTCAAAGTATATAATTAAAAAAGGAAGAGAAAGTGGGCGTGGCAAAAGGGAGAATTTTGACTTAAAAAAAAAAATTAAAAAAAATAAATAAATACATATAGAGCTAGTATTGTATTGTCAGTCCTAATTTGGTTGTACTGGTCAAGGGATTTAAGCCTAAAGGTGGTTCCATGCAGAATCGTTGAGATCAATATTCATTTCAAATAAGAACAATAAAATATTTACCCATTTTTTTAATGTGAATTCCATATGTTCTTTTAGTTTAGAGCTTATTGTTAATTTCCTCCACGACCGGTGTAGGCAAACAAATGTTGAAAGTCAAATAAAAAATCCTACTCCTCGTGTCTCTCTCTCTCTCTCTTGCTCTCTTCTTGCTACTTACACTTACAATGGTCTATTCGATTTTCTAATATATTAAATCAAGTACGTAACTAGACCGACTTCCTAACGTGTTCGTGTTCGCCTCGTTGTCATCGTTGAGGTCCCATTTGGTCATGACTATTTGTTGAGTCAGTTCCTTGTAGTCGTATCCGTCAAAAAGTGCTATCGCTGTGGGTACTCTATCGCGCATACGAGCACGACGACAAATTGAAGGATCAGAATCAGCCCGCCCCCCTCAACACCCTTCCTCATCCAAAGGCTCAACTGTGAGTCTCATTTCGTTTTGATTCAAAACGATTGGACTTCAAAGCTTGCTGAAGCTACTTGTGGTACACTGGCACGTTGTTGTTGTTGTTGTTGCCGCCGCCGCCGTCGTCGTCGTTATTGTTGTCGTTTGTTAAGCTTGCAAGCATTCTTATTGAGTGGACGTGCAGTCAATATTTAAGCAGCCGTATGCAACAACAAACAACAACCTCACTTGACTCTACCAGCACGAATGAGAGATTTTCTTTCTGCCTCCTTTTTTGTTGTTGTTTTTTTTTTTCTTCGTTTCGTTTCGTTTCGTTTCATTTCGTTTCCCTGCTCCAGATCGTCTTGTTTGCTATATGCTATATTCGTGTCCATTTTCTCATTCGGACGAGATGAATTGTTGTTGTAGTGTAGCAATGCTTTTGTAACAATATTATTATTGTTGTTGTTGCTGTTGCTGTTGTTGCAATCTCAACGAAAGCAACAGCTGCTCTTACAACAAGTTATCCTAGCAGTAAATTTAATAGAAACGATTTCATTCAGTCATTGTCCTCGCAATACGTAAACACGAACACGTACGTATGTATGTATGTACGTACATATACATACTTACGTACATATATGTATTATGTATAAAAATCATGTTAGCTGATTTCGTCTCTCTAGATGTAATTGAAATCCCATTAGAAATGTAATCAAAAATAGGGAAACAATTTTTTTTTTTACTTCAATCTTGCTTTCTTCCTCGCCTCACAATCAACAGAACGTTTCAAATGTTTCGATGTTCGATTGTTTTATGCTGTCTTATGTTTGTTTTCGTTTTTTGTCCTTAATATTTTCGTGCGCTCTTGCGCTCGTAATTTGTATATTTGATCCCTTAATGCATTTAAGAGTCGAACTCAATTCGTTTCAATCGTTCAATACTCCTTGCATCCGAACGATCTCATCGCAGCCATTTATTTTGACGACGACGACGACGACGACGACGACGGCTTGAAACGCCATTTTCTACAGCATTCCAGCATTCAAGTATGCATGAAAACGTCAAAAACGATGGCACAAAAAACTATGCAACAAATAGACTCATCCTAGTTTATGACTGTTCCGAGGACGATGGAAAGTAGATTGTCATGCAAATGTCAGCGAATGAGTATATTTCTATTGAGTTCCGCATAAGCGGAAATACATACACACATACATACATACATTCATAAATATATATGTGTTTGTAGTACATACTATTTACATTATGAATTGATGGGAGTATCTCCTCTCCGAAATGCGGGCTGGGGGTTTTGAAAATGGGCTTACGAGTCCCCCGGATCAAAACTAGTAGGCTTTGACGAACTTTTCCGAATGACCGTAGTTCACACTGTTCACTTGAAAATGTTTTCAAAAAGTAACGGCTTAAACTATTGGAAGTTTGGCTTGATTTTCACTGCTCAAAATACTCGAAGGAGCCACGAAGAAAAAATTTTTCCGGGCCCGAAATACCTCACCACGGGCCTAAATAGTTTCCAACGTAAATTTGATTCTTTGGAAGCAATAAAAAAATAATTCAATACTTAATAATTAATTTTTCCGTTGAAATCCTTTTGAGAACTGTTTTCGGTTTTTCTTCGCAAACGCGAAATTGCGAAATTCCGTTCATCCGCAGCAGGCCGGGAATTTGTTTTGTTTTTTTTTAAATATTTTCCATTTATCTTGGTTTGCAGCAGTTGCAAATCCAATCATATCTAGTGCCACTGCAGTCTATCGTATCCTTTTGTTTTAATATTTCTTTTCCCCGTTTCCTCGTTGCTCCTTGCTCCTTCCTCGCGCCACTTTTCCAGCTGCTCGTTTCGGTCCGTCATCCCACACATTCTGTAGATTGCTGTACGTGCACGCATACATACAAACATGCATCCATACATACGTACATGCAATGCCGCCTTTTCTCTTCAATTTTTGAGTTTCGTACTAAAAATTGCATGCATTTGCAAAAATATTACAAAATAAATTCACATCGCATCGCATCGGATTGGATTGGATTGGATTCGGCTGAACTGGACTGGATTGGATTGTATTGGATTGGATGGGCTTGGATTGGATCGCATCACATGCATGAGCATTTCATCTTCCGAAAACGAGATTGGGACACTTGATTCGAAAAGCGGCAGGTCGTCGAGCAGCGAAAAGAGTTGCTGAGAAGCGGTGCGGAGCGGAGCGAAGAGAAGAGAAGTGGGAGAAGAGAGAACAGCAGCTGGACGGGGAGTGCGATGTATTTTATTTATTTAATATGAGCAGCTGGCGCGATTCGCATCAAACATATGTGTGTGGAGGAGTCCATTTCAAATTGAGCTTTATTTTGCAATTTTGTGTCGAAGCGATGCTACATCCGCATGCAATCGAATCCGTTCACACTGACGCAGGCAGACACACGCACGTACACGCGCTGGCACACATGAGACTCAGTCACTCATTTCTTGCACGTTGCACACATGATGCATGCGAATCACAAAGGCATGTACGCCACACCCCTTCCTCGCCCTTGCCCTCGCCACCTCCCTCTCACCCACTAAAATATATTCTATTACTATTTGCATGTTGGGCCTTCGGAAAAATATCCCATCAGAGCACAGAGAGAAGGTGTAAGGTTCGTTAAGGCGAAACATCGTTGGTAAATAGGTAAAAAGAAATTATGCGAAAATATAAAAAAGGAATACATACATATGCATGTGTGTGTATATATTTATGTATGTTTTTATATAAGGAAGTAACGTGCCTACAAATATGAATATCAATGAATTACGCCAATGAGTTTAGCGCAAATCGAGCAAATCGACAATTTCCAGGTCAAATATTTCAAAATTTTTTAAGCACTTTTGAGTTCCTATTTTCAGGAAAGCTCGTGGAATTTCGGTCCCCAATTCACATTTGGAAAGTGTTACTTTTGAAGAGTCTTAGAGAGAGGAAGAGCGAGGTAGCGGGAGCAATAACAAGGAGAGAGAGAGAAGGAGGGAGAAGGAGGGAGAAGGAGAGAGAAGGAGAGAGAGGAGAGAGAAGGAGAGAGAGAGTAAGAGATAGGAAGAGAGTCGAAGAGAGAAGAAGAGAGAAGAAAAGAGAATAAGAGAGAAGAAAGAAAAGAGAGAGAAGAGAGATAAGGAGAGAAAAGGAGAGAGAGAAGGAGAGATAGGAAGAGAGTCAAAGAGAGAAGAAGAGAAAAGAAAAGAGAAGAGAGAGAAGGAAAGAGAGTCAAAGAGAGAAGAAGAGAAAAGAAAAGAGAAGGAAGTAAGAAGAAAGAAGGAGAGGGAGAGAGAAGGAGAGAAAGAAGAGAGAAGGAGGGAGAAGGAGAGAGAAGCGGAGCGGAGAGAGAAGGAGAGAAACAGAGGGAAGGAGAGGGAAGGAGAGAGAAGCTTGGTGTAGGTCATAGAGCAAAAAGAGAGAGAGAGAGAGGCAGATAGAAACAGGGAAAGTTGGAGAGAGCGAGAAAGCGAAAGGAGGAGAAGGAAAATGGGAAAGGAAAGAGAATGAAATGGATATGTTCGTTGAGAATTATAAAGTTGGTGAGTTGAGGCTGAACTTGCAGCAAGGTTGAGTGATCCATGTAACTTTAAAAACTTACATATGTATGTATGTAAAATCAAGCTTCTGCGAGACAATGCGACTTTAATTTTGATAATAAATTTTCCCTCTTAAAAACCATTTTTCCAAAAATTCTTTATTATTGGCACTGGATATATTGCTCTTTGGGGCTCATGCGAAATTTCTTTAAAACCATATCAGAGCTTAACTTAAAGAATTTATTTTAATAGCATCACGAGGTGCCGTTAATTTCGATAATCAAATTCGAAAAAAAAGTGTAGCATGATAGGTCTTTGTTTTTACTTTTAAAACTTTTCCAATCGTAATGCCTGAACTATCATCAATCTGCAATTGGAATATGTAATTTTCCCCACTGCAATATGCATCAGCAACAGACCGCAAAATCAATTTAACATTATGACTTTTTAATATTGATGAATGATATTTTGAAAAATTGAAATTTCATTTCGTGCCGTTGAAAATATGGCGGATTCCAATTGAATGTTGAGCATGAACGTTTGAGCAAACCGAAATCATGTTAAACATACCGACAAAGACAATATGCGCTTTTATTAATGACTATGATTCTCGCAGCTTAATTCAGAAATTTCTAATAACTATCTTTAATTGAAAAACAATATTCGAGAGCAAATAAGCAAACAAACAAACAAATAAATAAATAAATAAATAATATTAAAATTTTTTATATTTTTTTTTTTTTATAAAAACCCTCAAAGCTTGAACGAAAATTATTAAAAATAAATAAAACATGAAATAAATATGTACCTATGAGGAAATAAAATAAAATATAAAAAGATATTCCCGCCGCTCAAAAGTAATTAATACGCGCTTCGTTATCGTACAAAGGCAACGCTTAACAATATGCAACAGAATCCGACATTCGATAGTCTCTGAAAAAAAAGAAGAAAAAAACAGGCAGGCGGTGAAATGAAAAAAAAGAAAATTATAAAACAACGAAAATAACAACAACAAGAAGAACCATATAGCATTTACAACAAATTATCGTGTAACAAAGGCGTGCAGAACGAAATAAGCCAAAACGAAGTAGAACGAACGAAAATTGCAAACAAATTAAGAAAAAGTAAACAAAGCAAAAGTTCTTGCGTACATGTGCGAGTGTGTGTGCGCGCGTGTGTGTCAATGCTACCATTGCGAATAAGAAAACAACAATAATGCAACATGTTTCATTTTTTGTTGCTGTGCTCTACGAATGCCACCGCCATCAATAAATGAATTTTATGTGCGCTTTTAAATGCATACATGTGTGTGCGTATTTGCGTGCGTATGTGCATGTGCTTGTGTTTGTGCCCGTGCGTCCGTGCTTGCATATCGAGTGTGTGTATTAAGCAAATTAGCCCGCAGACATTTTCGTTGTAATAATAATTCTCTTTAAGCAATAAGCATTGCTCTAAGGCTATCTCCACAGGGTCGCCCCACATAAAGGGCGCAACAGAATGAAAGAGATAGAGCGAGTGAGAGCGAGAGAGAGGGCGGGATTGTGTTGTGGCCTGTTATGTGAAATTTTCAACAATTTTCAATTGATAAAGAATAACAAAAGACAACGAAGCATGTTTCGTTACATGCTATAATGGATTTTTGTGTGCTTACATGTGTGTGGATTCGTGTGTGTGTGTGTGTGTGTTTGAATGCGTCTACGTTGCATTGTCTTCTACTCTCCTCTACTAAGCTCTGCTCGACTCGGTCTGTTCGATAGTGATAATGAAACTGTGTTTTTAGTCACTTACTACTGTCATGTGAAGTTTTTTTTTTGTTTTTTTTTTTGGTTTTCTTTTCGAAGTCTCCAGCTCAAAGCTGGTTCAAAAAGTTCGTGACTATTATTCAATTTTCTTACGAAGACAATGTTTTCTTTTGTTAGTTTTTTCTTTTTTATTAAAAGAAAAAGGAGCCGGAGATTCGATTTGATAATTTTTAAATTGAAAATCACTTGATCTCGCATAGTTTTCGAACACACTCTGGGCTCCAAGCGTTTTAAGATGATTGTACTTCAGAAATTCACTTTTTGCTAGCATACTTTTTGGTAAAAGTTCATAGCTGATGGTGTTGGGGCATGTGCGGCATGGAAATTCATACGAACGAATGTGTTTATGTGTGTTACCATTTGTCCTCTTTGCTGTGCAAGTGAGCTAGTGTGAGTATGTGTGTGTGGTGTGCTTTCGAGCAAATTTAAAACAATTTACACAGTGTTTTGCATGCATGTTGTATTTATGAACGAGAGCTATTCAGTCAGTGATAGTATGATATGTAGTATGATAGGGAAAAAATTGGACCAACAGATGCAGGGAATAATCGGGGAATGGAAGTAGCCGAATGTGTAACTTGATATGAGGTTCTTTTCTTTGTTTTCATTTGTTTTTTTTTTTTTTTTTTAATTTTATTTTTCTTTTTTATGCCGTAAAATGTAATTTGAAGTGTAAATATCTACGCTGATGTGTATCTCCGTGGCTGTTGCTTTTTTTAAAAATTATTTCGTATTAAATAAAAAGTTTAAAAACGGAAACGGAAAACGAGCAAAAAGGACATACGAAATGAATTTCCCGCGGTATTAAAAAGTGTGATTTTCTTTATTTTTTAATGAACTTTTATGTTTAAGAAAAAAAAATTCTGTTTTTTATCGCTCGCTTTCTCACTTGCTTTTGATGCTCTCGAGGGATTAATAGCGTGCGTTGAAGGAATGTGAAAAAAAAACAAGGTGAGTTAAAGTGAGTTAAGCCTGATGGAGAAATATATGTATATATACATATATTTTGAATTCAATATTGTAAAGTGTTGCAGAACCGATTTTTTGTTGTAAGTATATATTCTAAGTTGATGAAAGTGTAATTTACAGACTACCCTTAAACCAATCCGTTTATTACCGATCGCCGGCTACCCAAATTCGATGGAGCGAACTGCCATAATATAACCGGTAGAATTTTGAAAGGTCAAATACCAGTACTTCTAAGGAAATTGATCGGCTCATTACTGCAGAGCTATTATAGACAGTTTTGACTGGCTGACTGAGCTTTTTTTTTTTTTTTAATAGAGTTGCAACGGATATCCGACCACTATCCGGCCTTAAATTTAGTATCCGGCCGGATAGCGGATACCATCTATATCCGGCCACCGGATACCTCACATTAAACATTTGCTATATTGTATTCGTTCTTCGAATGCAGATTTGAAAATGGAGCGATTGGAGGAAACCCGATGCAGTTCCGCTAACATTTTCACAGAAAATTTCCATTTTCAGAGATTTTTTATTGCAGTTCGGTGCAACCACTTGAAACAAGCACTACTTAAAAGAGTGCTGTGTCAAAAAATAACGTGCGAAATTTTTGCTACCAAACGGCAACGCTCAGGCGATCATTGCATTGGAAATTAAATATCCAGCAGCCGGACACTACTTTGTACCCAGTTTTACTTCTGTTAAAGAGTCCTCCTATTAAACAGAGGATGCCAGAATGCGTAATTTTGGATTGAATAAGTGAGGTTACAAAGAATACTACTGAGAGTAGCCGAGATTTTGAGAAAAACCCCATACATATACAGACATTTATGGATAATTATCCAACGATTTCTCAAACGCTTTAGGTGATGAAACGCACGAAATTGCAGTAAATATTCATAGGCAGCGCCTAATATCACTACGCCAACAGCTCTAAAAATTTTGTTTTTCTTTTCATTCTTATTTGAATCGAATGATGTGGTATGGGCGCTGCTTGTGGAACATGTTTAAACATTCGAATTTCAATAATTTCCAAGAGAAACGTATGCGCAACGACGTTACGTATACGACCATATGTCCATGTATGAAATGGTATCTTCGCATTGAAGCAAAATTGTTACAGCGTGTTTTCTTGTTTATAAATTGCATTCGCTCAGCAACGCAAACAATAAAATAGATACAATTTCATGTGTGCGTGTGTGTGTGCGCGTTAATAATGGCATCTTAGATTGGTCTAATTATTGCTAATATCGCACTGCATGAGCTCCACAATCGCAAAGCGCCTATTTTCCTAATAAACGCTGCGTGCTTCTTTCTAGTTCAATGCATACGTTCGCAAGTGTAAACGTGTGTGCGTGCGTGTGTATGTGTGTCCATTCATGTGTGTGCTGCGCCTTTGCTTGCGTACAGACTCGCAAGCCTTGCCAAATTGCAATGAATAACTGCAAGAGATTTTTACGAACCGGTTCGACTATTATTTCTCCATTTAAACATAATCCTTTTGAGTGTTTGCTTGCACGCGTGTGTGTATGTGTGCGTGTCTATTAGTATCTGGCTGGCATTTGTGAGTGCGTGCGCATGTTCGTGCTATCATTACGCTGCACATTAAACCATATTTTAATGTACTGAGAATAATATTTTTGCCTTTTCCGAAGGCATTCAGCATATGAACTCAGATGGAATATTCATTTGTTTTTATACCCGACACACTCTGTGTCGAGGGTATATTGCGTTTGTTGGGTTGTGTGTAACACCCAGAACCAGTCGAGATAGACTATACAAAATATATATAGAAATGATCAGCGTCACCAGTAGATTCGATTTAGACATGTCCGTCCGTCTGTCTGTCCGTCTGTCTGTCTGTCTGTTTGTATACAGTTATCTTATCGAAGGAGTTGAGCTATCTTGAAGAATTTCGGTATGCGTGCTAATGGGGACATGAGTAAGAACAAGTTAGACAATGGACCCGATCGGACCATTTGTAGGGGTACCTCCAGTACTAGGGTCTGCCACAAAAATCCCAAAACTGCCTCACTATCGGACTTTATCGAAATATTTCAATGAAACTTAGAATTTGAGCGTATATCTAAGCCTCCGATTAGAATTCCAAAAAATTGGAAAAGTGGGCGTGGCAAAGGGGCAGTTTTCATAAAGAAATTTAACAAAAGTCGGTATATGGGGCCCCTTATGACCTTAAACACTTCTTGATATTAAAAATTATTTGATGTCTGTGTCGGGTATTCTATTGTCAGGCTCGCCTGACTATAACACCCTTACTTGTTTTTTTTTTTTTTTTTTTTTTTTTGAGAAGCGCCATTGTCGCGTTATGGCAGCGAATGCACAAATTATATTGCGTTAAAGATTTTTTTTGGCAAATAAGCTAGCATTACGAATTGAATATCCTTTGACAGGACATACATACGTAAGCGTGCAGCTAGAGATTTAGTATCAGCCTCAGCCTCAGCGTCAGCGCCAGCTTCCGTTAGAGCGTGCCTTGGCAACGCTGTACTTTGGCTCGCCATTGCATTTGACTTCGTTACTTAAATTGTTTCTTTTACTTTCTTTTGTTGTTGCCTTCCGAGCAACAGTGGCTGTCAACAATTTTCGCGCATGTTACGAGCAATGAACAAATAAAAGATAACAAGCAAAAAACCAAAAAAAAAAAAACCCAAACTTCAACGAGCCAAAAGGAAACTCCAGCCAAATTAAGAAAACTGTTGCCTACTGTTGCGGTGCATTCCTTATGGCTATAAAATTGCCAATGAGCGAATATCTATGTAGATGTTTGCTCGTGTGTGTGCGTGCGTGCGCCTTTATTGCTTTTGTTCACAATTTAATACTTATCATCATTTTACATGTGTATTTTTAAACAAAAAAAAAAAAAAGAAGAAAACCCCGAGTGCCAAAGAAATTGCAAGCTCAAGCATAAACCGTCGTGCTGCCCCATCATCAACAATTATCAATTCGGTTGGCTCAAAAGTTCGTGCCGAATTTGTAGATTCTGTTTATATTTACAGAGGGGCTCTCTCCAGCTCGGTCAGAAATGAAAAACTTCCTATAAAAACGCTTCAGAAATGAAGTTTTTCATTTCTATTTCATTTCTGACAAAACTGGAGAGAGCTCCTTAAAAATAAAATTTCCAAAAAAAATGTTCCTTCCCCCTTTAAACGCGCTATCTGACATATATGTGACACAGCTAATATTCACCAAGATTTCACTATTTCAAAAAACAAATTATTTTTCTGGCTAGGGGTAACATAACTGAAACAATCTGTTTGTCATAATGGCCAATATTGAGCATGAACTGCCAAACTTCATACAAAACAAAAAAAAAACTTGCTATAGGAGTTTTCGCTCTCATTAAACGCATTCCTGCCTTCTGGAGAAACGCGGAGACTAGTTAAGTAGGCGCAAAAAGTGTTTGATCTTTTTTTCCAGCTGATCGCAGATGAATTTTAGAAGAGAACATATAAACCCATTTCGAAACTATAGATTTAATGAGTTTAAAGAATGAATATGTTCGTCCCTCTCAAGCTTTACGAGATTTCAGCTAATGTATATACTTAGAGGCCGTTTCCACTATAGCCGCATCTTGCATCTTTCAGCATTTTGGCAAGATGCGAAAAGATGCCGTATGAATATACATGTAAATGTTTTTGTATGCTGAAGCGCATCTTCTTCGCATCTTTAAGAGATGCGAAGAAAATGCGATTTTTTCCGATTATCTATCGATTTTAACAGCACATATCTATTGAAACATATGTGAATAACCAGCATTTCAGAAATTTTCAGCAAAAATGGCGGTAGAAACCAAGAAGAAATGTAAGAAAACCATTCCAAATTATAATAAAATTTATTAAACTCCTTTGTTTCAATGAAAAAAATGAAGACGAGCGAGTATGCTGGATATACGCATTTCGATTGTAAACAAAAATCAGCTGATTTGAAAGATGCTACAGGCAAAATGCTAATGGAAACACCAATCGCAAAAATTCGCATCTTGAAGATGCGAAAGCAAGATGCGGCTATAGTGGAAACAGCCTTGCCTTAATTGTGCAAGTGCTTCATTCAAATCTTAGCATGCGAAATTAGTAGGAAAACTGTAATTTATGAAAAAATTAAGTACGAAGCAGATTTTGAAGGTCCATAGAATGAACCTTTTTCCTACCGGCGATGATTTAGAAGTCATATGAGGTATAATTTTTGACAGTTGAATTTACATAGGTCCGGTTTAGACTAGGCAGTTCCGATTGAAGAGTTGCCAACACTTGTTTGGCAAGGAGGCGACGGGGAGTGTACTCGATTCCACTTCCCGTCGCCTACTTGTCGACATATGTGGGCAACTCTTCAATCAGAATTGCTTGGTCATATGATCCGGCCATACATATGAAAGTTGTTCCCAAGTCGTCCAAGCAATTGTTGATTGAAGTGTTCGTGAGCTCTTGGTTTTTTTCTCGGACTACTAATCCATTCAATTAAGGTTTCTATCTACGTAAAAATGCCGTGCCGGCGTAAATCGTTATAGTGGTCAAAAAGTCCGAAAATCAGCATTAAAGCTTTAAAGAATGAAGATCTGAAGGACATTTTGTAGGGGAATGAACTTGGAGACTTGAAGGGTATTTTTTTTCTTTGTTGAAGAAAATATATATGAGAAGAAATTCTGCATAAACTTTTGATCGTTCCGATGCGTCAAACGCGCACACAAAATTTGAAAAAAAAAAAAAAAATAAACCGAGATAAATTCTCGTGTAGGCTTTACGCAACATACGATTATATTTTTAAAGCGTATCTTAAGAAGAGCAACATTTTTCCTCAAATATTTGCTTTACTGGATAAATGCCAAAGACGTAGGCAACACTTCGGGAAGGACTTAGAGAGACTCCAGAATTCGAAATGGATTACTGCTGGCTGGCTGGCAAAGTCGGGAATGTAGAGCATTTATGGGCTAGCATTTATGGTTTAAATGCATGTGCGTCTGGGCTTTGATTTTCCTTTTTTTGTTCTCATTGTTTTCGTTGCGTCTGCCACAACAAAATGGCGTGTCGCGACCGATGCCGCAAAGCGGTTAACGGCAGCTCATGCTCATGCTTATGCTCATGCCGCCTGCGGTTATTTACTTGTATCCTGTCGTATCGTTTTAATTCGTTCGGTTTCGTTCCGTTCCGTTCCGTTTCGTATCGTATCGAAGCGTACGGTACCGTATCGTTTGGTATCGATGGCTGAGTGCGGCTCGCGGCATGCGGCGACCAGCGAAGCCAGCTAACGAGCGAATAAACAAACCATTGCACGGTGCAAAGCCTCGACATGATAGGATTTTGGCAGCTTACATTCGATTATACTTGGCCGCACAAATCTTGTTGTTAGTGTTAAAGATACTGCTACCAATATCCTTTTGCTCGAGCTAACGCTGTCGATGGCGCTCGCGCTGATGCTTACGCTCGTCTACGTCATATAAGAAGGCGACGCTCATAATCATTGTACGCCATGATGGCGTCCAGCCGGCCAGCATTATCCTTTAATGAGCTGTAATCGTTCTTAATTAGTGCAACAAGTCGACGAGGAACTGTGTGCACAGACACTAAAAGGATAATGTGGAATCTCCCCTTCTCTCTCTCTCTCCTCTCTCTCTCTCTCTCTCTCTCACTCTTCCGCACTCTTAATCGCTTCGACTTATTGTTTGTATCTCGGTGCTTCTAAGATTCAACTTTTTGTGATTCGTTGTTCACTCTGCTGGGTCATTAGCAAATAGAAATTTTTTTTTTCAACAAAAACAAAAAAAATATTTCACTATCGAAGGGGGGTATCATATCGTGGTTCTCAATATCCATTGTCGTAAACTTTAACTTACAATCGCATCGCAAAACTGAATGAGATCCATTGTTCGTATAATTCCTTCTGCCTTTTGTTGGTCTTTAAAAGTTAACTAGGCTAAAAAATAGATAGAGGGAGAGCAAGAGGGTGAAAGACGAACCGAGAGAGGGATAATGAGATGGTGAAAGAAAGGGAGAATGGAAGGGAGAGAGAAACATAAAAGAGGGGGGGGGGGGGAGAAAGAGGAAGAAAGAGAGGAGCAGATGAGTAAACAGATGGCGAAGGAGAGGGATAAAGAGATGGAAAAGGAGAAGGATAAAGAGATGGATAAAGAGGTGGAGAAAGAACGGGAGAGAGGGTAAGAGGGTGAGAAGGAGAGTGAGAGAAAGAAAGAGAGGGATAATGAGGGGTGAAAGAGAGGGAGAAAGAGGGGTAGAGAGAAAGGGAGAAAGAGGGGTAGGAAGAAAGGGAGAAAGAGAGGGA
This sequence comes from Chlorops oryzae, assembly GCA_020466095.1. Lineage (NCBI taxonomy): Eukaryota > Metazoa > Arthropoda > Insecta > Diptera > Chloropidae > Chlorops > Chlorops oryzae. The sequence continues at coordinate 139,185,278 of CM035806.1, forward strand.
CAAAGAGAAAGACGAAGAGAGGGAGAGACGGAGGATGAAGTAAAGAGAGCGATAAGGAGAAAGAGAGGGAGTGATGAAGGAAAACAGAGGGAAAGAGGGAGAGAGAGAATCTCGAATAATTTTGAATGCTGTTGACTCACCGATCCATTGAAAAAGTAGAACCGTCAGTTCCAAAGAAAAAATGAAAATGAAAAAATAGGTGGCGAGAAGAGAGAGAAGAGAAGAGAAGAGAGGAGGTAGGGCTCAGCGAATTTTAAGCATATGCGAAATTATGATTTCATTATCCAGAAGAGATATGAAATTGCAGCAAGATGATTTAGATGAAAATAACAAGATGACAATGGGGAAGATTGGGGGGAGGGGGTTTCGAAAATGTGAGGCGGAGAACGCTCGCTTTGCGTGCTTTCCATTTGATGTGTACATGCGAAAAACGACATTTAATTTTCTTATCACGCACTTTTCCAACATTTTTAATTTCGTTATGCCAAAGAAAATGCAAGAAAAGCGAAGAAAAATAGTCAAACACACAAACACACAAAGGCACATACCATCCATCCAATCCTATAGAACTAAGCGAAATGAATATGGCAAACGCAGCAATTTTCCGTTGGAAATCTAAAAGGATCTCCAACGAGCTGCAACGAGTCGAGTCGGCAAGACTATTTTCCTTGCTAGTCACTCACTTGAAACGACTGACAGCACCTCATTCTGGCATAGACACACACACATTCGCGAAAAATCTCTTCTTTACCCCTCCCTTCTCTTCGCTTCGCTTAGCTTTCCCGGTCTGACGATGCTATTTATCATAATAAGTTAAAAATGTCGCACCATCTTCCGCTAATATGCAAAATAATGTCATAATTAAGGGTTTACACAAAAAAGTTACTGAACAGCTACCGAGAAGGAAGTACACAAAACGGAAAGAGCGAGAGAGAAAGAGAGCGGGAGAGGAGGGGAGAGGGAGAGGGGGAGCAGCATCATCAAGATGTAATGAGTTCAGTCCAAGTCTTAATCTCAACACCGAACGATGATTTTGTTGAGTCAACTCAGTTAAGTACTACTGAACTGTTTTACACTTTTACGAGGATATATCAAAAAGTAACAATAGATCTCTCCTCAATCGAAATAAATAAGTATGTATTATTATTATTATTTTTTTTTTTTGGGTTAAGAGAAAAGCACGCCAATATAGGTTAGGTTAGGTTAGAGTGGCTGCCCCCTTTAAGGGGACACACTTAGGCCGCATTTTTCCATTTCCATTTTTTTTTTCAATTCTAATCGGAGGCTTTAATATACACTCAAATTCTAAGTTTCATTGAAAATATTTTGAAAAAGTCCGATTTGAGGCAGTTTTGGGAATTTTGTGACAGACCCTAGTACTGGAGGTACCCTTAATAATGGACCGACCAAGGAATTTTTTTGGGAGGATGTTTATGGCCACAAAGCATAATTGCCAAATTTCGTTCAAGTCCCATTTGAATTTCGGGTGTAGGGGACAATTTTCGACAAATGCCCTTCTGCCACGCCCACTTTTAAAATTTTTGGAAAGTAATACGTGCCTTGAAACATGTTCAAATATCAAATTTCATCAAAATATGTTGAAAAACTTTGATTTTAGAGCAGTTTTTGTGATTTTCGTAATAGACCCTAGTACTGGAGGTACCCCTAAAAATGGTCCGATCGGGTCCATTCTCGAACTTGTTCTTACTTATGTCGCCGTGAGCATACCAAATTTTGTCAAGATAGCTCAACTCCTTCGATAAGATAACTGTATACAGACAGACGGACATGTCTAAATCGAATCTCCTGGTGACGCTGATCATTTCTATATACATTTTTTATGGTCTATCTCGACTGGTTCTGGGTTTAACACACAACCACACAAACGCAATATACCCTCGACACAGAGTGTGTCGGGTATAAAAACGAAAAAAATGTCTTAACATATTGAGAAACCAAGTACCGATTACTAAGTAATTACCTATGGGTATGTTCTTTAAGGAGCAGTTATTTCGTGATATTTAAAACGCAGTACCGAGGTTTCTTGGTAATGAGCAATTCGTATGTTCGTTCAGCAGGAGTTCTTGCAATCATGAATACGGTTACTTTATAAAGAGTTATGGGTATTTTCTTTGAGTAGGAGTTATTTTTTTATATTGAAACCCAAGTACAGATTACTTAATAAGAAGCTATGTATGTTCTTTGAGGAGCAGTTATTTCGTGATATTCGAAACGCAGTACCGATATTTGGTAATGAGCAGCTGGCATGTTCTTCCTGGAAGAGTTTATTCAATATTCAAAGCTAAGTACCGATTGCCTTTTATTGTGTTATGTTATGTAGAGCTGTATCTGAGCTGAAAATATCGTTACTATTTGGTAAAAAGTAACGATTACTGTAGTAAGTAATCAATAACGTCTCGTTACTGATGGAAGTATTTCGTTACTAGTACTTTTTTTGCATATATGCCAGCGGATGGTTGTCGGAATAATTAAGTACTAATATAATGGCTCCGTAAAAGAGTATGGTAGTAGAATGAGTTGAGTTGATATTTGATTACCAAATACTGGATGAAAATTCAAAGAGTATGAGGAAGTTTTGATAACTTTATCAACATTGAGTTATTCATGTAACAGCATTCGTTCGCGAATATTTAAAAAAATGTAACGAGTACTTTAAAACTAGTACTAAGTAACGATTACTTGACGAAAAAAATCGAATACACTCAAGTAGTGTAAATTTCAGCATTTTTACAGCTCTAGTGTTATGGGTATGTTCTCTGAGGAGGAGTTATTATTTTGAACATCAAGTACCGATTACTTTTAATTGAGAAATAGGTATATTCTTTGAGGACATTTCTCTTTAAGTATTAAACCAACCAAGGTCGAGTTACTTAGTAATGAGTAATAGATGTAGGTATACCTGTGGGCAGTTATCCCTCGTTCAGTTACAGATTTCTTTGAATCTTCACAACTACTAATACTTATGCATAAGGACAAAGTTTTAATCACCCACATACCCAATAACTATCCAACAATTCGTTTCTTCCATTTCCCTGCTTTTTCTGTTTTATTTGGGGGTGTGTATGTGTATGTGTGTGTGTGCGGCTTTGTGTCGCATATCAATCTCTTTGGCGAAAGTTTGTGAGCGCGCGCGAGAAATGACACTGCGGGCATGAATACTAATTTCACGCTGCATCGCATTAAGGACATGCATGCAAGCGACGAATGCAACAACAGCAACGATTACTTTAGGTGTGTGCGTCTCTGTGCTTGTGTGTCTGTACTCGGCTTGTTAAATGTACGCACGACGACGACGAGGCGACGGCGAGGGCGACATTCTCGCTTGGAAGGAAGTGTGTGTGGCTGCTGGCGGAATCTCTCGTCGTCGTGGACTGACTGAATGAATGGCTGAGTTTAAACTACGATGAATTATTACCGCCCACTCCCAACAACAACACATCTGCAACAACCAAAAAAAAAAAAACAACTATTGCGTTGCTTATTGCTGAGATGGCTTAAACAGAACTTTAAAAAAATTTGTTTTTTTTGAAAACGTGCACTGAGAAAAATTTAAAAAAAAAATGTTGATCCTCTCGACCGTCTCCCCATCATCTTCTCTTAACTCACAAACTGAGCTAAAAGGAAGTTGCAAAGTAACTCTGCGACACGTTCGTTGCATGCACGATGAGAAGCTTGGAGAAAACTTTCCAATATACCTCCCACCCAATACGACTACGATCCCCCCTTTCACTGTTCCGCGTTACTAACTGAAAGCCCATTCAACAGACTAAGTCGCCGTTTTTCTTTTCCCCTTCTCCTTTCCTTATCCCTTTCTTCCTCTGCTGCGTGTTGTTCTTTTTATGAGAAGTGTAATGGCGAGATTGGAGCTGGAACGTCGCGGTAATTAGTATCAAAATAGTTTGAAATACGACAGAACCAAAGATTGATAGAGAGAGTGAGAAGGTGATAGAGTAAGAGAGTTCGAGAGAGAGTGAGAGAGAGAGAGAGAGAGAGAGAGAGAGAAAGTGCGAAAGCGGGAGATGAAGTGAGAGCGCGAGGGAAAAGGAAGAGGAAAGAAAGTCAAATAAAAATGAAAAAGCTACTTAAGATGATTTCTCCGAAAACGAATTTCCATTTTAGCCGAAGAGGCATACGTAAATTTCAGGCTGAAAATTGAGTAAGACGGGACGAGGATAAGGCAGGGGGCGTCTGGTGCGCACCGGTCCTTCATTCTCAGCGTTGGAACCATTTGAAAGCTCAGAGACGCATAAAAGGCCAAGGCAGTCAAGCGAAGAGTGCCTGTTACTGCTACATGAGCGGTACACACACAGCCAAGCACACGAAGAGAGAGAGAGAGAGAGAGAGAGAAATAGAGACATAGTGATAGAGAGAGAGAGACAGAGATAAAGATAGAGAGAGATAGAGATAGAGAGAGATAGAGAGAGTTAGAGATAGAAAGAGATAGAGAGAGAGAGAGCGATAGAGAGAAAGAGAAATAGAAATCAGGTGAGAGGGATGATGGGAAAAAAGGAGGGAGGTAGCGTACATCCATTGTTGTTTGCCCACACGTTCACGTATTTCTGAAAAATGTTCTTGCTCCCCATTAGCGGGGAAAACCGTCTTTTCAACGACCTATGAACTTGAAGAGCTTTCTTAAATTATTCTCCCTTTTTCTTATCCTTTTTCTTGTCATTTTTGCTTATTGTAATTATTAGCGGTTTTCATTTCGAGTTCAAAATTTCATTTTAATGGAATTCATATTGCGGAGCCCTAAGGTATGCTATTTAATTTCTAATTCCTTTAAAAATAGGTATATTTTTGAAGCAATTTTTTCCCTCGAGTATAAGAAATTGTGTTATCATATTTACGAGTATAAGTCCAAAATGAGTCAGAAATTTCAAAAAAAAAAATGTAGGCTCAGAAACATGAATGACTCTGAAATTTATAAGAAATAAGAGGTTCGGTGACATGACATCGAAATAAGTCTGAATTATAAAGAAAATGTAAGGCTCAGAAGAATTAGTCCAAAGTATGTCTAAAAAGTGTGAGATAAATGAGCTTGTTATGACAGCTCTAACTCTAAATTTCGAAATGAGCCCGAGATAAATGTGGGAAATAAAAGTCAGATTGTAATTGGAGGTTAAAAAGTCATTTATAACTTTATAACGGATCCATTCGATGTACGAAATCTGATTTATACGAGATGAACTTTCCATAAAAGGAAACGCATTCATTTCGGGCTCTTACATGGGCTCATGATGAGAGGACTTCAACTTCGAATTAGGAGTCATATAAGTATGACTACTATGGGCCCATTCGGTGTGAACAGAGTCCGGCTAATATATGACGAACTCCATTTTGGGCTCATTATGGGGGATTTTCAACTCTATTGGAGGAGTCATATATGACTCAGGACTCCGATTGGTTGATCCCAGTCAACCAAAAGAGTTCGCACAGCGCTCTTAAAGAATCCTTTCTTGGATTGCAAATGCCCCTAAAATGCTCCGAAAGGAGCTACTAATGAGCATTTTTTTCGGGAGAAAAGACCACGGAGCCTTACATGGAGAAAGTGTTCTATTCGAAAATATTCTGATTGCTAGAATGCTCCTTAAGGGTCTGTTTGGACTCTTTTTCAGTTATAAAAAAAAAAAAAAAAAAAAAAAATTACTCGTTTGGTCTCCCCAAATGCTCCTAGGTGATGTTTTTTTGAGGCCTTGGTAAAAGCACTGCTTCGAAGAGTTCCGTTAGGACCACTCCGAAAACACTTCGTCAGGACGCTTTCAAAAGAGTCCTTTTACACTCATTTTCGGAGCACTCTGAATATGGTTGGCAAGGGCGTAGCGAGAGAAAGAGTGCTTTGGTAGCGCTTATATTTGCCACAGTTGTATATTGAGCAATTAAAAGACATTAGCCCCAAAAACAATTGGGGGGGCAAGAAGATGTTTAGAGAGTTTTGGACCAAAAACCCAAAAAATCCGAAAAATTCATGAGGTCCGATTTCGATGAAAATTTATATATAGAATAAGTGAAAAGTTCTAAGAATTTTGGTACTAAAACTTTTTCAAAAAACTTATTACAACTAGTCCTTTTTGGACCAGTTTGGAACTAGACCCAAACTAGACCAGTTGTGATCAGTATTTTTAAAATATGTTAGCGTTAAAATTCTTAGATTTTTATACTTATTCTATATATAAATTTTCATCGAAATCGGACCTCATGAATTTTTCGGATTTTTTGGGTTTCTGGTCCAAAACTCTCTAAACTTCTTCTTGCCCCCCAAATTTTTTTTTCGTTTAATGTCTTATGATTGCTCAATATACCACTGTGGCAAATAAAAGCGCTACCAAATCACTCTTTCTCTGGCTACGCCCTTGATGGTTGGTCGGGATGGCATAAGAGAAGTGAGCATGTATTTGTAAAAATGTTAAAGGAACTCCTCAACCCATTAAGTATGCAACAATTTTTTTAAAGGAGACTTCGAACTCAAATTAAGAGAAAGAAAAAAAAAACACCGAGTGAAGGAATACGGTTGGAGGTCGAACATATGTATATATATTACAAGGAATTGAAGAATACGCTATTATGCTTGGCGCCTTTTGTTATGCAAAGAACATATCCGATCACGTGCCAAAAGAAACAATAAAGAGGCGCGAATAGAAGCAACAAGAAACGCTCATCTTTCTTCGGTCTTTGAATGGAAATGGATAAATCCATTATAAACGCACGTCTGCACACACAATAAAATGGCACACACTGGCACACACACACACACACACACACACACACTCACATGCGCGCACAATTTAGACTTTAGAGTTTCCAGTTTGAAGGTCGGAGAAGCTGCTTTCTTCCTGTACTTTACTATATTTGACTTGACTTGAATATTCTTTTGCATTCTGTTTCTTTTCTTTCGTATTCTCCTTTTGTCCCATTGTGCCTATTATTGGTAGTTTTACTTTCAAACGAGATGAATGCATTCAGCACGTTCAACGATTGTTGCCGCCTTTTAGGCTATCAACGTAGTTCTTAGCAAATTAATAGCATGAATCGCACGCGCCGAATAAGTGGATATATCCTAACACTCCTCCCCGTTGTCGGCATCGGCATCGGCATCGGAATCTACACAGGCATCGTCATCCTTCGCAGAAGACAAGTGCTTTTTATTTTCTTTTCGACTATCATCTCAAGAAGTTTGCCGCGAATTTTTTTTTTTTTTTTGCTTCCTTAAATTCTTTTCTGTACGCCTACTTCCGCTTGCGGTTTCTGCTTCGGTCATTTTTCTACCTCGCATTGAATTTCAGGTGCATTCGTGAAAGGTGCTTCTTAAAAGGCAAAAGGACGAAGAACAAGACCTGAATGGGCAGAAACGCGAGATAAATGGAAGAAGAGAGCGAGAGGGCGAGAGGGCGAGAGAAAGACAAGAGAAAGGACGAAGAGAAGAGCAGAGATGAGAAAAGAACGCTGACAAAGAGAGGCCACATAAAAGCCAAAAACTTTTGCTTTTCGATCTTTTGTTCGGCTAAACGCAAGGTAAATAAAAGCAACGCAACGATAAAACGAAGCCAAAGAGGAAGCGGGCCAACTTTAAGCTAGTTGAAAAAGTATAAAGCTGGGGGAAAGGAAAAAAAAAACAAATATCGGAACAAGAGAATACAAACAATTGAAGGAGCCGTTTGCATACAACGAAGAAGAAGAAAAAATCATTCTTTTTTATAATCCGAAAATCCAAAAAAAAACAAAAAAACAAACCTCCCCTCAACTAACGTACAAAACGTTTAATACAATTGTGCACAGTATACTTTTGAGAGTAAATAAAATGAATGTTTTTCTTTAATAAATTTGCACGGATTTAAATTTCTCATTTTCTTTCAATTTGGCTCTTCATCATTGCAATTTGCATGCAGATTAATGCACAACTTGAAACACACACACGCGCACGCGCACGCGAACGCACACGCACACGTTCAATGACATTGAAGCATGGCACACGGAAGGATGTAGCATAGCATAAGGCGTTAAATGAATTGATTACATTTAATTATAATTATATCAGCTGAGATTTTTCTCTACGTCGGAATTCTGTACAGGATTCGTGTCCTTTTTCATTTGCACAGTGGGACAACATTATGTATGCTTATCGTATACTTTTAACGATTGTCAATCCTTTTCAACAGTAACGTCAACAAATTCGATATCGTCCTTCTGGATAACTACAATATCGGATTTTTTTCTTTTTAATTCCTTTCTTTGGAAATGAAAATGAACAAAAAAAGAGAAAGAAAGAAAGAACAAACCGACATAAACGAGAACCATAAAAATGCCTTATGAGTTAATTTTAATAAAATGAAATCATATTAAAACGACATTTTCTTTTCTCCTCGTTTCTTCCCGGCTCAACGCCACACAACTCAGCTCAACTCAACTCAATTCCATTCAATTCAATTCAATTGCATTTTACCCGGCTTTGCTGCAGACGAATGGAATCGACTCGAATCGAATCGAATCGATTCGATCAAATCTTATAGCGAAAAGAAAGCGGCAGAAAAAATAAAAAATAAAAAAGAAGGAAAACTGCACTTTGGATTTCGTGGTTGTAGCAAATGCCGCCATAAAATATTCAAAGAACGTAGGCGTGTAAAAAAAAAGTCGTACCAACGAGTTGAAACGGATGAACGAGGAACGGGGACGACGGGGCGCGCAGAGTAAAATTATTCAAAGAATTTCGTCCAATATCTTTGGTATGCGAACCTAACTGTATCCCTTACCCATTTGCGTCGAACCTCTTCCTTCCCCTTCACTGACACCACAACCGCCGACGCACCTCCTCTGACGCCCCCGTGCACAGTCGCATTTACAATGGCTTCGCAACCGTAGTTTCGCGTTCTTTCTTCGCTCGCCGTATGCCACTCTTGGCTTGCGTTTTGTGCATTCTATTCATTGTGCCTCCCATAAATATGTTACAAATTTTGTATGTGTATTGCGACATTAAGCCTAAACTCGACATAATTCCGCTTGCACAAACTCAGCTTGACGTGCGCTTTCTTCCTGCGACTTGACTAAAGGACCATACGGGCGACGGGCGACGGACGACGGACGACTGAGTGACAGAAAGACTGACTGTTCGGTTTCCGTTTCCGTTTGTCCAACGTTCGAATGAACTTCCGGGAAAAATCTTGCAATGCGCTATAATCCTTGAGATGGTTTTAAGTGACTTGGAAATGCACGGAAAGAATTCTTTCTGTCCATTTTAATTAAGTTCGGGGTTTTCTCTCTTTTTTTATGATTTTTTTTTTTCATAATAATTATGGTTTTTTTTTCAAACTTTTGTTAATGATTTTTCTCAGTGTATTGGTTTTTTTTTTTTTTTTGCTTTTCTTTTTTCGTATGCTTAGGTTAAGCTCGATTCAGTCTGGAATTGTAGAGGCAATAAGATTCTTACTGACTTGCCTTTTTAGCAAAATCTGCTCATGCAGCAGCAGATGGTGATTTTGTTGTTGCAGCTGCAATTGCTCTTCTTATTGTTGCCGTTGCCGTTGTTGTTGTTGTTGTTGCTGTTGCTGTCGTTGTTGTTTTTGTCGTTTCTGCCTTTGTTGTTGATGATGGCACATTGCTGTGTCGAATTTGGCACTTGGCCAACAAAATTTTCAGGCATAAAATACAAAATACACTGCGATTAGAGTAAAGTGAAGCTCATACGGAGACCCACGCATACGCTAGAACACGCACACACGCACGCCCCCGCACACACACACACACACACACCCCTACACATCCATTTATAGGCTCATGGAGGCATCTATCGTTTGTGCTGGTGTTTTGTTTAAGCGCAAAATGGATTTATACATGCCTACATATCCGGTCCCGCGTGCGTGTGTTTGTGTGCCTGTACGTGTGCACGCCTATAGGAAATATAAAACGTTCGAGATAAAATTTTCGTAACGTGCTTTTCGCCGCTGCTTGCTTTTGTTTTTTGTTTTTTGGTTTTTGTTATTTTTTGATTTCTTGTCTTTTTTTTGTGCTTTTCTGATGCGTTTTGTGGCAAAGGCAATTCGTTTCGATGTTGTGCGATCAGAACTTATTACAAAATGGCATCTGTCAGTCTGTATGTCTGTCTGCGTCTGTTTGTACGTACCGTTTTGACTGAGCTGTAAGCGAAGCGCAAATCGTTTGACTGACTGACTGACTGACTGAATGTCTATCTCTCTGTCTGTCCGTCCGCCCGTCCGTCCAGCTGCGGCGCTGCCTAAGCCTTCGCTTTCGCCTCCGACAACAACGACTGCGTCTGAGCCTAAATTACCGCCTGTGAGCCTATTTATTTTCCTGCCAACAAATAACGACCATTGCCTCCGTGTGGCTGTGCGTGTGTGCTTCTCCGTCTGTGTCTACGTTCGGTTACTCGTTTTCCGCAGGCGAATCTTCCGCATCTGAAGCGGTACGACACTCTGACATTCGCTTTTTTCCTGCATGCGAATTGAGCTTCCCGTTGCTTGTTTTCTTTTCTTTTTTTTTTTTTTTTGTTTTTGTCAACATGCTTGTCCATACATATGTATGCATGTGTGCATGTATTCATGAGTGTGCATGTGTGTGTGTGTTCGGTGTTTGTTAGGTTGAGTGGCTTAAAACCAGCGGGAGGTCATAGATGAGTACTCGTAATATTTTCAAAATCCAACGAAGCGCAAATGGGTAAACAAGGGATTCAAATGAAATTGAAGTATTTTCAAATTCTTCTTTTTCTCTGCTTTCTTGCTCTCGCCCTCCACTCGCCACTTTTCTCTTCTCCCACCAGTTAAGCTATTTTTCTGAACAATCAAAGGTGTATGTCACCAAAAGGCGCCTAAATTCAGGCAACAACATGTGCATAGCATGAAAATTCGTCAGCGCATTGCAATCGTTCAGTGACAAAAAAAAAAAAAAAATTCTCACATTAAATCGCCTTCAATTTAAAACTCTCAGTTAAAAAAAATTTATCCTCTTAACTCAAGCATGGAACTATTGAAAATAAATGAAAGATCAAACGCCTTTAGACTCGCATTTATTTCATTTTGTTCACTACTCAATCCCTCTCTATGTATCTCACTGTCCCTCTCTCTCTCGCCCTCTCTCCTCCCTCCCTCTCCTACTCTACCATCTCTCCCCTATTATCTCTCTCATCTCTCCCTCTCTCCCTCTCTCCAAGCTCTTTCCCTCTCCTCTCTCCCTCTCTTCTCTTCTCTCGCTCTCTCCTCTTCCTCTCTCTCCTCTATCCTTCTCTCCTCTCTCTCTCTCTTCCTCTCTCTCATCTACTCTCTCTATCTCTCTCACCCTCTCTCTCTCTCTCTCTTTCGTCCCCTCTCTCTCCCACTCTCTCTATCCTACTCCCTCTCTCCCACTCTCTCTCCCCCTCTCTCAATCTCTCTCCTCCCTCTCTATACCTCTCTGCTCCCTCTCTATATAACTCTCTCTCACTCTCCCTCTCAACCCCCATCTCTTTCCCTCTCTCACTGCCACTCTCTCTCTCTCTCTCTCTGTCCCCCTCTCTTCGTATTTACCCCAACCTCCGGTTTACATACGTGTAGACGAGTGACAAAGAAACTACTGGTAAGCTCAGAAAACTCGGAAAAGTCTAAAAACTGTTGCTGTTTAATTTGAGTCCTTAGCCGTAAATCCTTGCAGGATTATGGCGCGTATTATCGGCTTCGGCTGCTGCAGGTACCTGCTCTCTCGTCGACTTATATTGACCTTGAAGCAGCAGAGACCTTACAACGACAGGAGCAGCAACAACCGAAACTTCGACTGCTGCCCACAACAAAGTTTCGTCCTTTCAGTGCATATCGCCATCGACGACGATTTGCTGGCGATGTGGACGGCGTCAGCGCTGTTCTATGACGATGTTAGTGGTCCATGGGCGACGGAGAGGGGTGTTGCCAACTTTTCAGTCGTCCATGCCATACCATGTTTGCTTTTGGCCAATATTATTGTTTTAGACTTTAAATAAAACTTTTGCCGAAATCGGAATTTTCGCAAATGTTTGCCTTGAGCTTTTTGCTGTTAGCCCTTTTTGCATACCTCCCCGCCTCTTCTGCTCGCTCAATCTCTGTCTCGCCATCACTTTCTCTGACGAACTTTTTGGCCGCTTTTTTCGTCTGTTAAAAATTTTGTTGTTGCTATTGTTGTTTTTTTTTATTTTTTTTTTTTTTTTTTTAGCTGCTGTTGCTAGGATTTTTCCCCGTCATCGTTTCTACGTCGGTCTCTTTAGAATCTCTTGTCTTCTATGTATTAGTCTAACTCGTAAGTTATGATTGTGGTCGTCTATGGCCGTGTCCACATCCGCTCTGTTGAAGCAAGCATGCACTTGGGCTCTCGGTTAAGAAACGTTCCCTCCTACCTCGTCCCTTCGGTAATTGTTCCTATCTGTAGAGCAAATAGTTTCTTCGAACATTTCTCGTTGTTTTGAATGTTGTATTTGATTGTTCATTGTCCTTCGTGCTGTTGTCGGTACTTTTACCATCCTCCACGTTGTCCTTTTGCATACCCACTCCCCCTCATTCGCTCCTGTAACTGTGTGATTTTCGGACGGTGTCTTGACTGTTTGGTGCGACGCTTTTCGACGTAACGTTAGCGGATTACAATCATAAGCGAAAATTAATGAAATATTTACCAAGGGGCAACGCCTTCCATTCTGCAGATTGCCTGAAAATGGATTCGCTACGAATGGACGTACGGCCCCCATTGAGTGTCGCAGCAATAATGAAATCTGGCAACTGATATTTTTTTAGCACTATTTTCTGATTACTTTAAAGAATATTATTTTCCTTTCTGTAGCGAGGAATATTTCTTAAGGCAAACAACGTTGATGTATTTTTTTTTTTTTTGTGTTCTAATAATTTCCTCTTTTTCTTCTGCATATCTTAACTATCAGTGGAGCATAAGGCTGCTTCGATTCGGTTTCGTTTCATCAAGACGTTTTCGCATTGATAAGGCATCTCTTAAATCTTTGTTGCAGCTGCCGTACCAGGTCGATGACTCGCATGATAGCCAACCGAACCCCCTTTGAAATGGAATTTCTATTGATGGTTTTTTCACTGCTCAAACATCAAAGTACTGGAGATAAAAGGAAATTTGTGAAAATGGTGAAAATGTGTAAATCGGCGTCTTAATTGTGTAAGTAAGCTATGCAAGCAAGAACTGATCCATATGTACCTACCGATTTTGGTAAAGAATGCCTCCGAGAATACGCGCACCGCATTCCGTCAAGCTAGCTCAACTCCTTCGATAAGAAAACTGTATACGACAAACACGTAGGCAGACAGACAGAAGGATGATTAAATCGAATCTCCTGGTAACGCTGATCATTTCTACATACATATATATTTTGGTCTATCTCGACTGGTTCTGGGTGTTACGCACAACCATAAAAACGCAATACACCCCCGACACAGAGTGTGTGGGGTTTAAGAAACAATCCGCAATTGCGGAACTTCGACGGAGCAAAAAAAGAAAGAATCTAAAACATTTGAAATATTTTAAATCGCAAAAGCAAAGCTCTTAATAAAAACGTAAGCTAAACAATTGAATAATCACTTGATATGTTACTAAAAACTTTTATCGTTGTACTATACAAATACATATATATTATTTATGTAAAGTTAAGCATATGTAACTAAATTCCAAATTTGCCAAATGCGTCGTGCCTCTTCGAAGTTCAAGGCTTCGCTTTCGAGTATTTGCCTGATAAGAAGGCGGGCTCCCAAGGCTGAACAGGGATCGAGGGGTCTCTAATACGATTAGTCTGAGCCCAGACTTCAGATCGTTCTTACGAATTATGAGTCATCAATTTCTTTCTCAAACACATGTAGTCCGCGACTAAAGGCAGAGGACGGGGGGGAAAAAGTTGTTTCCTTTTTCCGTTGGATAGCGTTAAAAAAATTGGTTTTGTTTTTTTTTTTTGTTTTTTGCAGCGAAATAAAACGAACAAAATCCGCAGTTCCTAGAAATAGAAAGTAAAGTGAAATTATACGATGGAAAATAAATTCAATAAAAATGAATTTTATTTTCCTTTTCTTCCACTCAAGGTTCGTGAGGCTTTCGAGATTTCTACTTGACACATTTCGCAAGCGAGAGTGCAAATGTTCCAATTTATCAGTGGCCTTAGGAAATTCATTATTTATTATTATTGTAATTTTTTTTTTTTTTTTTTTTGATAAATGTAATGCGACGCAGTCTTCTCCATTTATACACGTTTAACCTTGTTTAGAGGTTTTATATAAAGGTTGTCCATCCGAGTATTGACGGTGGAGAAAATCTCGAGATTAAAGATTCAAGTAAAAAAATCGAGTAGAAAAGTGAGAAAATTAGGGATGGGATGTTTCTGAAATATCGATACGAAGTGTTTGAGTAATATTTCAAATTTTTTATATATGGAAAACTGATACTTTTGAGGGTCCATCTCCAGTTTTGGCAGAAACAAAAAACTTCATAAAAAAAAAACGCTTCAGAAATGAATCAGAAATTTTCTCAAGTGTTTTTTGTTTTATATGAAGTTTTTCATTACTGTTTCATTTCTAACAGAACTGGAGAGAGCCTCTAATGCAGTATCGAAGAACGATATTTTTGTTTTGAAGATTCTCTAAATTTTTAACAAATGAACGGTTTATTTTGTATAGGTACACAAACTAATAACCATGGTATTTAAGTGCCATAAACCGGGCTTCTTCAACAAAAACTAATTGATATATCGATAAATAGCTTTTTACTCGGATCGATACATTTTGATAATGCGTTCAGTCGAAACTATTGAAAGTGAGATTTTTTTTTAGATATCGCCCATCCCTAGAGGAGAGGAAAACAATATATTTTAAGCTGAAGACTGGTTTTTTTTAAAAGCTATTCGAGAAATATAGCTTTATAATGTGGTATAAATTTCAGATATGAAATATTCTCATTGCAATAAACCTTGGCAACTATTTCTATGAACATTCCTATTGAGCAAAAAGACTATTTACTGCCCTCGAGCAAAATGAATATTTAATAAAAAAAAAAAAAAAAAAAACAGAGCAGTACCGAGTAAAGTATTTTTAGGCTTTCCCTGCGAATTCCATTTTTACACAATGCCATTCTACCTTGAATGAAAGACATGGGGTGCAAAGTTTTAAACCGAGCTGTGTAGAGAAATGAATGGATCAGCCAGGAGACATTTCTATCTCTTTAAAAGTCTGTGCTCTGCTTATTTCGCTACACCGCTTGCCTAAAGACTCACTTCCCCAGGATATTAATCCAGTTTAAAATGGCATCGTGCATAAAATTCCAATATAACAGCCTTTATCAATGCCGCAAATGGATATCTTCATGTGGAATAATTTTTCGGAGAATAAATACATACATACATATATTGAGTACGTGGAACTTTGAGTTGAATTAAAATTTGTTGGAATAAGAACATCCATATGTATGAATATATGTATGTACGTATATGTGTATACCATATGAAAATAGCAAGTTCGCAAATCTGTAAGCGGAAATTGATAAGTCTTTCTGCTAGTTAAAGTGACCGAAAAATATTGAAATAATAAAGCAAGAAATACAAAAACTATGATTTAAGCCCTGAAATTACTAGCAAATTATTTTGATATAAATGCCTCTACAGAAACTATTTTTAAGGTGGCCAGATAAAATAAAAATTCGTAGTTTTATGATAGGGCTCTTCCCTTGAACGTTTATTTGCCTCGAAAAACTTCGAAAACTCGTAACGCAGGAAAGCTTAGAAATTAATGAACGAAGCTTTGTATGAAAAATGTTTCATTTTGTTGCCTCTTTCAATGTAAAAAATTATGTGTTCCCTCGATCGAGTTGTTCCCTCAACCCCAAAAATGCACTGTGCAATTTTTTCTTACAATCTGGTAACCCTTAAATCCTACTGAACTACTTCTTAAGACCTTGATCGTCGATCGTCAGCGAAACTTTTCGCAGAAAAAAAAAAAAATTAAATTAACGATATCAAAGAATACTCTTCGCTCTCGCTCCCACTTAAAGAGTGCTCGAATTTTCGCGGGGTTCTATAAAAGGCCGAGCACAGCATCGAACCACTTAGTAGTCACGTTCGCGCGCGCGCTCAATGAGCGATTTTTTCTCTTTAAATTGTAATTTCAGTTTTTTATTAACCGTTTCGGAGCTTAAAGGTGTTCAAAAAAACAATTTTACCGCATGTGCTTAAGGATATTATGTATCGGTAGTATTAAGTGTGAAGGATATACCTATTTTGTATCCGCTTAATACGATCAATTTAAACTGAAGCAAAAAAAAAAAATTAAAAATAATAAAAATAATATTAAAATAATTTTAAAGACTCCGAATTTCGGAAATATGAAGTGCCTCACGGTTTTAGTGCATTTCCAATTAGTGCTGCTGCTATGCAAGCAGATCGATGCAGCAAAAGAAAGTGATATCGAAATAGAGTAAGTCCGAATTTTCGGAGTTACACCGAAATTTTATGATCGATTTTCTAAATTGAATTAAATGGAGTGTAAAGTATCACACATATCACAGCTCCTGTTGAGCTACACTTAAAATGTTAAGCAATTTCGTTTTGAAAGGATAATGGGGAAACTTAAAGTAGAGCTTCTGCAGGCAAATACATTTTCTTCGTTTAAATAAAAGATGTTCATTTGAGAAAATTCTTTTCAAAGTAGGATATCCTCTTATAAGGCATCAGAAACAAGCTAACTAAGAGATAATTGAAGCGCAGCCACGAATAACGTAATAAGTGACAAAATTCACATTTTTGCAAATTTGCACTGCCATTCAGTACTTGCGCCCTGCACTTCGCTTCTTTCAGGCTCCGAAGTATTGAGAAATGTCCAAGAGTTGACCAAATAACAATATTTTAGTGATAGCTTAACGGGCTAGGGAATTATTGAAATCAAACGTCTAAAAATAAGTTTAAAAAAATTTGTCACTCACAACGTTATTCGCGGCTTCGCTTCAATTATTCACCTAAGGAATAGAATGCGGTTAGCTGTCAATTACCTAATTTTGGCTAATGAGCGTCCAATTCTTTACTCACGCATTGCTCATCATGATTCATTAAGGTTAGCTTATTTAGATACTATTTACAACCGGTTACATACATATGTACATGGGCTGGTGTCTCAAAATTGTGCGCATTTTGAAATTATTGGCATGCCATTCCTAAACAAGATGAGCTTATGGCAGGATTGTATTTATTTTGAGCACTCTGTTGCACTGCTTAAGTGAGAAAATTTTGAAGCTTTGTTGAATCCTTTATTACGGGGCACACGGACAAGCTGTGTCGGGTATAATAAAATCCCCCAACAAAGTTTAACTTCTTTTTGTATCGTTTACGAAGACTGCAGTTGTTTTTATACCCGACACACTCTGTGTCGAGGGTATATTGCGTTTGTGTGGTTGTGTGTAACACCCAGAACTAGTCGAGATAGACCAGATATATGTACATATCGATATAAACGATCAGCGTCACCAGGAGATTCGATTTAGACATGTCCGTCCGTCCGTCTCTCCGTCCGTCTGTTTGTATACAGTTTTCTTATCGAAGGAGTTGAGCTATCTTGACAAAATTTGGTGTGCGTGCTCACGGGGACATGAGTACGAAACAAGTTCGAGAATTGGCTCGATCGGACCATTTTAAGAGATGCCTCCAGTACTAGGATCTGTTATGAATTTCACAAAAACTGCTCTTAAACCGGAGTTTTTACAAGATATTTTGATGAAGTTTGGCATTTGAACATATACTTGCAAAAATAATTTCCAAAAATCGGAAAAGTGGGCGTGGCAGATGGGCATTTTTCGAAAATTGTCTCCTACACCTGAAACCTAAATGGGACTTGAACGAAAGTTGGCGTGTGTGCTTTCTCTATGGCCGTAAACATCCTCTCCAAAAATTATCTTGATCGGTCCATTATTAAGGGTACTTCCAGTACTAGGGCATTTCACAAAAATCCCAAAACTGCTCCAAAATCGGACTTTTTCCAAATATTTCACTGAAACTTAGAATTTGCGCGTATATTTAAGCCTGCGATTAGAATTCAAAACATTTCGAAAAGTGGGCGTGGCAAATGGGCGGTTTTCATAAAAGAATTTTAACAAAAGTCGGTATATGGGGCGCCTTATGGTCTTAAAAATCTCTAGGATATTCTTTCTTCATGGTTCTTGTATTTTGGTCGTGTGTTTTGTGCTAAAATAAACAGAAAGCTGAAAAGGAAAGAGAGAACATCCATACATACATTTATTCGTGCATACGTTGCGGCTGAACGTGC
The DNA here is from genome assembly GCA_020466095.1 of Chlorops oryzae. Classification (NCBI taxonomy): domain Eukaryota; kingdom Metazoa; phylum Arthropoda; class Insecta; order Diptera; family Chloropidae; genus Chlorops; species Chlorops oryzae. The sequence goes on from CM035806.1 coordinate 139,203,547, forward strand.
CGAAATATCTACAAGAGAAACAAAACAATGTAGATCATATGAATGAAACGTAGCACAGTGGGGCCGCTCCATATATTTCTTGGAAAAAAATAGAACGAGTGGTCGTAGAGCATTGAAATTTTGCAGAAACACTTATGTAGGCTTAATTAAGATATTTTAAAAAAATCTTGGAAATCCGCCCACTGCCACGCCCACCTCCCATATAGTTGCACAAGACAAAACATTTGTTTCCGGACCTAGGGACTTGAAACTCGGGACATTGAGTTCTGCTCAAAAAATAAATCTAAAAATAATGCGGCTGCCACGCCTATTTTGGGTTTAACGCCCATCGAAAGTTGCAGATTTTACATGTTTTTATTTCCTATCTAGCATTATATGGAATTTTCACATAAATTAAAGAATTTTAAAATTTTTCAAAAGCTTAAACATTAGTTATCTCCATTCAAAAGAATATAATACCCTCAAGAGACTTCCGGGAACGATATTAGCCTTCAAAATCACCGAAAATATCTCACAAATGCATTCCGCTTTTCTAGTAAAGCATGCCAAGTTAAAGTGTGTCATAGAAAGAAATTGATGTTAAATATGTTTTTTTTACATTGAAATGTCGTAAAATTTCGTTACGCCTACATATTCGTAAACAAAAATAATGTTTCATTAAAAAACCGTTCCAAGTTTTAATTACGTATGACCTAAAAGTATGCCCCATTTTTTGTCTTATTGAGCATTTGTATGAAATGTTGCTATGACTTTTGAAATTCAAATCGATGTAAGTTACAGAAAAGGTATTGGAAGGTGAATTTTTTTGTTTAGATTGAAAGTATAGACTCGTACCTTTCATTTTTATGTAGTAAGAGGGCTAAGCAAGGCAAAGCACATAAAATTTTTTCCAACAAATAATGAGAAGTTGATATTTTTTACTCTAATTTCTGGAAAATTATAATAATTATTCTACTCTTCCAATCTTAATAAATTTTTTTTTACATGAAAGAGTAATTGCTATATTTCCACCAAAAAATAAAACAAAGGCAATACCTTTGGATTTTCACATAAAAAATGTTCTCCATTTTGGACTACAATTTTAATCTGAAATTTATTGAATAACATTCCTTTGACTTTTGTTAGTTTTTTTTTTAATAAAAAAGTCAATTTTCATAAAAAATAATGTTGAATTCCTCATATCCAAATATTTTTTTACAATAGTAAATCATTAAAATTTTGAAATTCAAAAGTTGAAATATCCAATTTTTTCCACTGATGCCCCATTGTGCGTAGTCGCAGTTTACTTGCCTTTTCAGGAGTTCCATTTTTATCATTTATATTATTTATATTGATTTCTTGCATTATATGTATGGTATATTTTTCTATTTATTTATATTAATATTTTTATTTATTTGCAATTTCGTTGGAAATGTGCTCTACACATTTCTGTCTTTTCTAGGTAACTGTCATTTCTATTTCTTATTTTTCTGACATTTTCACTCTCTCGATCTACGAAAGCTTAACACTTACTCTCTCCATCTACGAAAACTTTCGAAGAAAAGGAAGGGGAATATAGAAAAGCACAAAACAAACAAAATAGAAAATAGATAATGCAAAAGACAGAATTTATGTGCACTGGCGGTCGGTGACCCATTTATTAGCCAAAAAGAATGAACAGCTGTTCTTTGGAAATTATTGCGAGGGATTCTCAAAATGTGTGAGAGCCCATTGCAATAATAATTGTAGTAAGTACAGAAGCAAGATCAAAATATTTAGATCTTTGCTTTTGGACATTTCCCCTGCGCCCATACTGATACCAATCAACGGCCAAGTATAGTAATTATGTTCAAGGGGGGCGAATGGGGAAATGAGCTAGCAATGAGTGAAAACTTTCACCAGATTATTATATAAATGGGAGTCAGGTTGCTATTGGAAGAAAAAACCCAGCGTAGAAATGCACGGCCGACACTCCATAATAAGGAAACTTCCAAAGAATATTATTTTCAAAAAAAAAAAAAAAAAAAAAAAAACAATTAACAATTAACAATAAGGCGGGCACGCCAATGGTGCATATATATATGCACAATTTAGCCGACCTACCTCACATCGCTGAGGTGGTCAGAGTGGCTAAGGTGTTGGTTAAAGATACCTGATGATGAACCTGTAAGCTGGGTTCGAAACCGGTCGTATCGGCTTTCCACACATCTCGGCAATTTATAAAAAATAAATTTTTTCAATTGCCAAAATAATACATTTTTCACTATAAGTGAAAAATGCGGGACCATAAAGCCCAAATAATAATTAATGAAAAATATTATTTTCAATTGAAAAGTTTCCATTCATGTCTGTTTTGTGTCGAAAAAAATCTCCTAAATATGCGGTTTTTTTTTGTGCTCTACAGTGATGTTACCCCTTAAATGTTTTTTACTTTGATAGCTCCGAAATCAGAGTTTTCTCACGCCATATTTTAGCGGATACCATTTTCCTTATCATTCTTCAAGTGTTTGGAGCCCTTGGCGGCTAACTTTGATGGAAGAAAAATATGTTCATGTTGTGCCTCAATAATATAACGCTGCATTCAGTTATATCGCACACTAATCACTAAATTGGCACAACTCAAAATTTTGCATTTCTCGGGCAAACAGCCAATAACTCTCGACGTCTGTAAAAACTATTTCTTTTTTAAACTTATATTATTTTTAAATAACTGCAGAATCAATAAATATAAATCTTAATTTTCCACGTGTTCCTTTTGCAGCAGTTAAATTTTGGCAAACATGAAAAAAGTGATCGAAAAAATTTTGAATTGTGCCGGTTTAGTGATTAGTGTGCGATATTCTTGTTTTCTTTAGTTGAATGCTGGTACAGTAGGCAACAGAAATTCTGAATGCACTCGAAATTCAAATTTATATACAGTTGAAAACACTCTACTACGAATTTGAATGGAACTGAAAACAATCGTTATCGAGAGAATTCGTTATAAGGACAAAATCAGGTACTAAAAGACTAGCAAAAAAGCCTGGAAAAGATTCGCTATAGAGAAAAATTCGTTAACGAGAGTTTCGACTGTAAAAACAATAAAATCAACCCTTCTTGAAAGAGATCCATTTTTCGTTATTAAAAAAAATTTTTTTTTTGTCTATTAAGCCAATCAAATGAAGAGAAATCCGAGAGTGGCAAAGAGCGTGTAGCACGTTCGCTCTGGAAGTATGGTCCTAAAGCAAACCCGCAAATTGCAGAGCTAAAGTGAGTATCTGTTTTTCTTTAAAAAAAAACCGCAAAAATGAAATGCTTAAAATATTTCGAAAAAAAATAACACTTTTAACATTTTTTTTTCTTGAAAACATTTTGCAAAAAAAGCTATAACCGAGGGTAAGTTAAGACAAAGAAAAAAAGAAATGATTTTTTAAAAACTTTGTTCTTTAGTCCTGCTGGAATTAAGACGAGCCAGAGTAGCTATCTTAAGACCGGTTACGGTGGATACGGTTCAAGCAATACAAACACGGGCTATGGTGGTGGAGGTGGAGGTGGAGGCGGAGGTGGTAGGAGTGGCAGTTACAGGTGGGTCCCTTTTTTATATAAACATAGAAAGTGCTATTAAAAATGTCCCTGCACGTGTGCAACATTAACAGCAGCAGTTACAGCTCACATTCTTCTTATGGCGGAGGTGGTTTGAGGTAAAAATATTTTCAAAATAAGTAAAAAAAAAGGATTTGAAAATTTATGTTTTCTTTTAATCTTAGTTCATCGAAAAACAACGTGATCCAACAGACATCGGATTTCTTGAGCAATGCGCGACAACAGCTCCTGATTCATGGTGGCTGCGCGCACTTTCCTTTGCCCGGAAATGTTGTCTATTCCTGCCAAGGTGATCAGTGTGAGGTGAAGTGTCCTCGTGCGTACAGCTTTCCGAATGGTAAAACTGAGTTGAAATTGGCCTGCATTGGAGGAAGTTGGATTATACGCGATTCAGAGTACAATGCAGTTCCACCGTGCCAAGGTGAGCAGAAATTTCTGGTTCAACATTTCGTCGTTCGTAAGTTATTGTGTTCTATGTGATAAAAACGAATTTCGATTTCACTTTGATTTAAAACGTCCAACTTAAAAATTTTATTTTACGGAGCTTGATATTTTTAAAGCAGAAGGAACCTAAGACATAACCGCCTTAGTAGACTCAATAAAAGCGCACTTTTATGCTTTCAGTTTTTTTAAATTGAATTTTAAAATCAATTTTTCAAAATTTTATTTTTTTCATATAGAACACAATAACCTACGAAGGACGATTTGACATTTTAATTTGATTTTTCATTAAATTTTTCCTTACTCACATTCGCTATTTCTCTATCTCTATCTTTATCTTTATCTTTATCGTTATCTCTATCTCTTTCATCTTCTTTCTCTTTCTCTTTCTCTTTCTCTTTCTCTTTCTCTTCTCTTCTCTTCTCTATCTCTTCTCTTTCTATCTCTATCTCTATCTCCTATCTCTATTCTCTATCTCTATCTCTATCTCTATCTCTATCTCTATCTCTATCTCTATCTCTATCTCTATCTCTATCTCTATCTCTATCTCTATCTCTATTTCTTTCTCATCTCTATCCTCTATCTCTATCTCTATCTCTATCTCTATCTCTATTTCCATCTCTATCTCTATCTCTATCTCTATCTCTATCTCTATCTCTATCTCTATCTCTATCTCTATCTCTATCTCTATCTCTATCTCTATCTCCTATCTCCATCTCTATCACTATCTCCATCATTTATATCTACATTTATATCAACCTCTACCCCTACGTCTATCTCGCTCTCGCTCACACTCTTTCTCACTCTCACTCTCTTCCCCTTTTGACGTTTAGCTACATGCTTGCCATCTTGTCAAAATAATGGTATATGTGTCGAGGCCGGTGTTTGTAAGTGCCCTCAAAATTTCAATGGACCCTTGTGTCAATACAAGAAATCAATATGTGCTGGAAAGCCTCCGATTCCTCTCAATTCAAATGTGAATTGTTTAAACAAGTGAGTAGGAATAGATAGAGGAGTGTAACAAAGGAATATTGGAATTTGAATAAATTGTATATCTTTCTTATTCAGCGTCTGTAATGCTGAATGCATGAGGGGATTTCGGTATCCAGATGGAAGTTCTATCACGAATTTGGAATGTCAAGATGGCGAATGGATCCATACCAAGTCTGGTGCATCGAAGCCACCAGATTGTCAACGTGAGTCTTGAATGAAGCTATAAAGTGGCAAGTGGACTTTTCATTTCTTCAATTTTTTTTTAGCCATCTGTGAGCCTCCCTGTGCCAATGGCGGGAAATGCATATCGTTTAATGTCTGTCAATGTTCTAAATTGCACCGAGGAGACCACTGTCAATACAGTACGTGCAGTGATATATATAGATACATATATACATGTATGTTATGTTCATTAAATTTTTCGATCTTCAAGGCGTTTCGGCGTGTAATATAACTATGGAGGACTTTAACGGGCGATTCAAATGCAGTTTTGATAATGACCAGGCTAAGTGTAATTTCTCTTGTCCCAATGATAAAGGGGTGAAGGTCAAAGGTGACGTCGACATTGAATACAAATGTAAATACAGTGTCGGAAAATATCAACCGCAGCCTCTGCCTCAGTGCATTTACCGTAAGTGATTGCGAAGCAAAACTTTTTTATTGGACAATATTTGAACATATATACAATGTATAATCCATTGAATTAAATAGCTCCTGGATATAGTGTACACCAGAGCTCAATGACTCTACAGTTCACTGAACACCGTGGTCAGTCATATGGAGGAGGAGGTGGCTCTCATGGCTCCCATTTCATGACAGAACATGAGCGTATTATGTCCATTCTAGAAAAATTCCGAAGCTACAATAGCAAGAGTGTAAGTTTGGGGAGAGAGAAAGAAAAAAGACAGAGAGAGCGAGAGACTGATAAAGAGGGAAACACGGAGAAAGGGAGACAAAAACTGAGAAAGATGCTGAAATTAAGAGAGAGAGAGAGAGAGAGAGAGAGAGAGAGAGAGAGAGAGAGAGAGAGAGAGAGAGAGAGAGACGTAGATACTGAGAGAGAAACAAAGCGGGCGACACTAAAAGAGAGAGAGAGACTGAAATCGTCACATAGACTTAGATATAGTGTGAATGTGTCCCAGATGGAGAGAAAAAAATATGAAGAATTAGTGAGAAAATATAAAATAAGCCTTCATTTCTCGCATGCAGGAATGGTGGTCCTCAGAGGAAAGCTATGTAACACCAAACAGTTATTCACTTTATATGACTAGTGATGTCAATGTCATAATTGATCGTACCCCAAAACCGGCGATCTGTACGACATGGGGTGGCAACAACATGAAAACCTTCGATGGACTGATATATAAGTGCGTTATGTTCTTGTTATATGTCAACCTCTATTGTTCCTATCAATTTATTTCTATAGAGCCCCACTATCCTGTTCTCATACTCTACTTACTGATATTGTCGATGCTACATTTGATATTACGTTAAAAGCCTGCCCTTACGGTTCTGGATATGGCTGCGCCCATGCATTGAAAATCTATTGGCAATCAATTCCATACACTTTTGAGAATTTAAGTGAGTTCGGATGGTTTTCCAGCACCGCAATTTTGTTTTCTGACTCCACCCTGTTGATTTTAGATGGAACTATGAAGCTATCAACACCCACAAAGAATCTTCCCATTCCGGTTCAAGTGATGGGAATGAAGGTAACACCCGTGGCACAGCACTTACACATTGATTTGGAATCGGTTGGCTTGAAAATCGACTGGGATCATTTCCAGTATGTAGGCCTGCATGCTAGTGCTGGTCTTTGGTCAAAAGCTGGTGGCCTTTGCGGCTCACTGGACGGTGATTATAAAAATGATCTGACATCAAAGCACGGAAAAGTTCTGGAGACAGTTAAAGCTTTCACGGATTCCTGGCGGGTAGAAGATCCATCCGATTTATGTGTCATGCAAAATAGTGCTGAACTCGATTTCGGCTCAGAAAGTTGTGATCCCGGAAAAAGAAAGAAGGCTTTGGATATTTGCGAACGTCTTTTGGCTAATGAAAAATTGGAGGAATGCATAAAAGATTTCAATTTCGAGGCTTTATTACACTCTTGTGTTGATGATTATTGTAATTGCCCGAATCGGGATCATCCAGAGATATGTAATTGTGATAATATTGCTATGCTTGCTAAGGAGTGCACATTTAAGGGGATTAAGTTAAAGCATGGGTGGCGGAATTTAGAAATTTGCCGTAAGTTTCTGATATCAATATCGATGAAGTTTTATATTTTCGATATTCAAAAATTTTCGCTCTGAAGCTATTAGCTGCGGCTATGGACGAGTGTATTTACCGTGTGGTCCGGACGTCGAGCCGACATGTGATTCAGCTGTTGTACCAACGAAGGGGAAGTGCAATGAAGGATGTTTCTGTCCCGAGGGTACTGTACAATATAAGGAGGCTTGCATATCGCCAGAATTATGTCCATGTACAATGGGTGGAAGAGAGTTCAAACCTGAATCGACCATAAAAAAGCATTGCAATACCTGGTAGGCATTTTAGAATTTTACCCGTGTGGCATACTGACAAACTGTGGCTTTATACTTTTTAGTACCTGTAAGAACGGTCAATGGAAATGCACGGACGAGAAGTGTGGAGCACGATGCGGCGCTATTGGTGATCCGCATTATCAGACGTTCGATGGAAAACGTTATGATTTCATGGGAAAATGTTCGTACTACTTACTTAAGACCGAGGCATTATCTGTTGAAGCTGAGAATGTCGCATGTTCCGGGGTGATCTCAGAAAATTTAAATATCGCTGCTACTTCGGAGGATCCATCGTGTACAAAATCGGTTACTCTACGGTTCGTACTCAAAAATGGTGTTCCAACGACGGTTAAACTCGGTCAAGGTCTTAGCGTGCACGTGAACAATAAGGAAATTTTGAAATTCCCAAAAATATTGGGTGCCGGTGAAGTTCTCATCCGTCAAGCCAGTTCAACATTCATGACCGTTGAATTCCCTGATGGCATTCGCGTATGGTGGGATGGTGTTTCTCGTGCCTATATTGATGCTCCGCCGAGTTATCGGGACCGAACTTCAGGTTTATGTGGAACTTTCAATTCCAACACCCAAGACGATTTTCTAACGCCAGAGGGTGATATCGAAACGGCTATAGAACCATTCGCCGACAAATGGCGTACAAAGGATACGTGTGATTTCTTGGCAGAGAAGACAACAGCTGGACCCCATCCGTGTAGTGTTAGCCCCGAGAAACGTGCAGATGCAGAGAAGTACTGTGCCTGGATAACTGAAGATATATTCCAGGACTGCCATTGGACTGTTGAGCCAGAGCAGTATTACGAGGATTGTTTGTATGATGTATGCGCTTGCAAGGATGATCCTGCAAAATGTTTCTGCCCTATTTTGGCTGCCTATGGCATGGAGTGTATGCGACAAGGTATCAAAACAGGTTGGCGTTTAGCCGTAAAGGAGTGTGGTGAGTAGAAAAAACATTTTTTTAAAATCATAGTCCCATGTCAACAAAAATTTCTTCCAGCTATTAAGTGTGCCGATGGCCAAGTTTACGACGAATGCGGTGATACTTGTGCGTTAACCTGTCAGGATTTAACTTCAAAGAAGACCTGTCAAAAGGAGTGCGTAGAAGGTTGCCGTTGTCCACACGGAGAGTATCTGAATGAAAATAACGAATGCGTGCCTGAGAAGAGATGTCCCTGCATGTACGATGGTATGGTATTTTTGCCAGGCTATAAAGAAGTTCGTCCAGGAAAGAAATTCGAGGATTTATGGTCAGTAAAAAAACTTAAAATCGTTCATAGATTTTCTCTCAAAAGAAAAATTACGTTTAGCACTTGTGAGAATGGCATCTGGGAATGTGAAGACGCTGAGCCCGGAGACAAGGAGAAATATCCCCCATCGTCGGAACTACGCGCACAGTGTGCTAAGCAACCCTATGCAGAGTTTACAAAATGTGCTCCCAAGGAGCCCAAGACATGTAAGAACATGCACGAGTATGTTGCGGATTTCGAAGACTGTAAGCCAGGCTGTGTTTGCATGCCAGAATACGTCTATGACATGTCGCTGAAGTCTTGCGTACTGCCCGAGAATTGTTCGTGTCACCACGGTGGAAAAAGTTACGCTGATGGTGAAAAAATGAAGGAGGACTGCAATGTTTGGTGAGTATATTGTACTAATGATGTTACGGCGGAAAAGAAAATAATAATACTTTTTTTTTTAATACTATTGTAGCGTCTGTAAGTCTGGAAACTGGGAATGTTCTACTATGGGATGTGGATCCAGCTGCACTGTTTGGGGAGACTCGCATTTCACGACATTTGACAATCATGAGTTCGACTTCCAGGGAGAGTGTGACTACATACTCTCCAAGGGAGTTTGGGAGAATGGCGATGGCTTTACAATTACAATACAGAATGTTCTTTGCGGAACAATGGGCGTGACTTGTTCGAAATCCCTAGAAATTGCGCTATCAGGAAGCACAGAAGACTCTATCACATTAAGTGCAGATCCTAGTTACCTCGGTGAACCGGACAAATCAACCATCAAACGTAAGATAATTAATTAAAAAACAAAAAAAAAAAGAGCGGACAGAAAATACTTAAATGTCCTTGCCCTATTACTACACCAGGAATACGTGACGCAGCAAGTGCCAATGGAAAGGGTGCATTCCATATCTATAAGGCTGGCGTTTTCATTGTGGTTGAAGTGATTCCGCTTAAGCTTCAAGTGAAATGGGATGAAGGAACTCGTGTTTATGTTAAATTGGGTAATGAATGGAAGGACAAGGTTACCGGTCTGTGCGGGAATTATAATGACAATGCTAAAGATGATATGCAGACACCATCACAAGGTCTTGAGACGAGTCCGCTAACATTCGGCCATTCGTGGAAGGTACAGAACTTTTGCACATTACCCACACAACCGATGGATGCTTGCAAGCAGCATCCCGAACGGGAGACGTGGGCGCAACTTAAGTGCGGTGTGCTCAAATCACCGCTATTCAAGGTGGGCGCAGTGAGCTTTTTTTGTAGTTAAAAAAAAAAAAAAACAAGTTATGTACATATAAACATTCATCTATGCTATTCTTTTTTGCTTCCGCCGTAACGAATCCAAAATAGGACTGCCATAGTGAAGTGCCCGTTGAAAAGTACTTGAAAAGATGCATCTACGATACCTGTGCCTGCGATCAAGGTGGTGACTGTGAGTGCCTCTGTACGGCAATTGCTGCTTACTCTTATGCCTGCTCCCAAAAGGGCGTCAACATAAGATGGCGTACACCGCATTTGTGCCGTAAGTAGCTGTCCAAGCAAAATGAGATTCCGATTCAGATTCACATTCACATTCGGATTTAGATTGAGCTTCAGATTCACATTCAGTGCTCGTACTTTGTTGGTAGATGGCATTTACATAGTCGTATGCATATGGATTGCTCTTGCGGCTAGGTAGCAACGGCTGGTAGCGAGGAACATTGGGAACTGAGCAATAGACATGATGAGCTTCAGCATTGAAATTACCTTTTTACATTGACACACACAATGGACTCTGACTGGCGATGGCAATGGGAATGGGAATGGCGATGTCGGAAGAGCTACAGAGTCTGGAGTGTTGCACACGGCACATGTTGCATGTAGCACGAACAAGGACATGTAGAAAAAAAGAGCATGAAGTGCATGACGACAATGTAGACGACAGCCATGACAGTTGCACGTGCGAATGTGTATTCCCATCTTTTGCACATGTCCTTAGCTACGCAGAAAATCATTGTCCTTAATTATTCATTATGGAAAATCGTCGCCAATTTGACTGTTTCATGGCTTCATATTGAAAAGCCACCTTTGTTATCGGTGCACTGAACAAAAATTCGGGAATATATTATTTCCTTCTTTTGTGAAAAGTTTCAAATTTGTATGTCTCCTTTGGAAAATTCCACAACATTTTCTGTGAATTATTTTTAAGGAGCCTGGAGTTGTTTTATGAATTTATTCCAATTTTCGGTTTTTTCTCTTTTCGCATTACTCAAAGGGTACCCGATACAAAAAAAAAAAAAAAAACCACACAGGACCGAAATTCTTCTCTTAAAAAAAAAAAACAGTTTCTACCTTTCGGGTAAAATTCCTCATTTTATAGCTCGTATAAAAATTGTCTAATAGATTGCTCTTCTCGACCAAAGGCTTCTCTTATTTAAATGAGATGGGTAGACCCTTCTTTTTTTGAAGTGTATTGAATTCGGAAAGTGGTTGGAGAGGTACTTGTATCACAGTGCAACGCTTGAACCAGCTTGAATAGAGTTGGAGACATATTGAATTTTAAGCAGTTTTAGTCAAGCAATTGATTGTAATTGATGCCGCAAATAGTTCATTTCATTTATGGATACCGATAAATTTTGCGAATTACATCTTCTAATCCAAGATGTGGTACCCTCGAGCGCTTGGCTTGACAAAGGTAAACGTTCGATGCGGTAAAGGAACGTGTTGTCTGTTACCGCAAACTACTAACATCGAGACGTGGGATATTTGAGGCGCGATGAAAAGTTGAGACCGGAAAAAGACGGAGTACAGGAGAAATACATATTTTTTTTTTTACTCATAGTTGATATAGGTAGATATTACTTAATCTTGTAGAAATTTTACCAGGCAATTCCTCTTCCTTATATATTTTTTTATATTTTTGCTTAAACGAATTTTTCTTTAACACGCCTCATGCTTCTTTCCTATCGTCTAGCGATGCAATGTGATCCACACTGTTCCGAGTATAAGTCCTGCACTCCTGCGTGCGCAGTTGAAACTTGTGATAATTTCCTAGACCATGGTATTTCGGAACGGATTTGTACAAAGGAAAATTGTATTGAGGGTTGTTTTATTAAACCCTGTGAAGAAGGTATGATCTATTTGAATGATACATTCAAAGAATGTGTACCGAAAACCTCTTGCAAACCAATTTGCATGACCAAGGATGGAAACACTTATTACGAGGGTGATATAACTTATCAAGATGACTGCTCGACATGCCATTGCTCCAAAAAGAAAGAGGTCTGCAGTGGCGTAAAATGTGAAGCGAAAACAACATTGAAACCCCATACTTTATCACCGAGCGAAGGTACAACACAACGTCCTATTGGTACACAGGAGCAACCGAAATGTGTTCGCGGCTGGACACGATGGTTCGACGATGACGATGACGCATCGGGCAAACCAGTCCGATTGAACGATGAAGAGAAATTGCCACGCTACGATCGCATGGAGAATATCTATGGAACATGTCAGAAGAAGTTCATGAAGAATATTGAATGTCGCGTCGTGAATACACACGAAACGTGGGAGCATATGGACGAGCAAGTTAAATGTTCATTGCATGATGGTCTCGGCTGTATTGGGCAGTGTCATGACTATGAGATAAGAGTCCTCTGCCAATGCGATGATACGGATGTGACACCGATCCCACCGACTGAAGGCCCGCCAACGGGTAAAGAATGTAATGTTCTCTTAGCTGAATATAAAGAATTCCCAGGCGATTGTCATAAGTTCTTGCATTGTCGACAAAAGGATGTGAGTGGTAAATGGGAATATGTAGAAAAGACCTGCGGTGATTCCATGATGTTCAATCCGACTATGAATGTTTGCGATCATATCGCGACGGTTCAACAAATAAAGCCTGTTTGTGGAAAGCCCGCAGTTGCGGAAAAACCAACGTGTCCGGATGGCATGATTTTGTCTGACTGTGCAAACCAGTGTGAAAATACATGTCATTATTATGGAGCGGTAGGTTTCTCATTTTATTTTTCACATTATCCAATTTATATGCATACATTATTTATATCCATGCAGATACTGCGCAAGCGTGGCCTCTGTCAGAAGGGCGAGCATTGCAAAGAGGGTTGTATTTCAAGGTATATACCTCAATGTAAGCAGCTTGGAAAATATTGGCGCGACGAGAACACTTGCGTCGAGAGGGATGAGTGTCCTTGCATGGATCCAACGGAAAAGTATATTCAACCTCATATGCCTGTTGAAAGCGAATCGGAGACATGCCAGTGCATTGAGAATTCCTTTGCTTGTATTGAAACCACAAGGCAGGGTATGTCTATTATAATTCTCTTCGGTAGGAAAATCTTATGTGTTCCTTGGTATGCATTTTAGGGACGGAGGAAATCACAACTACCGAAAAACCAGTGGAATTAAGTCACGTTATATTCCCGACTACTCTGACACCACCGCCACAATGCAGTCCAGACTTGTGAGTTCGACCTTCACACAAAAGATATATTTGAAATTTAATTTTCAAATTATTCCTTCAAACAGACTTGTGCCCTTGATTCAGGGACGTGAACCATTGCCTGACAGAGTGTTCAATGCCAGTTCGAGCTTGGGTCCAGTATACGCCCCACATAAGGGGCGTCTATATCCCGACGCGAAGGCACAAACAGGCAGCTGGTCACCGAGCATTAACGATCAGATGCAAAACCTCCAAGTGAGTTTTGATGCTCCAGAGCCACTTTTCGGTGTTATTATGGCAGGAAGTCCGGAATTCGATAATTATGTAACCCTTTTCAAGGTAAGAAAACAAAAAAGTCATCTCCACTTGAATGCAACGTGTTTTTTTTTTTTTTTTTTTTTGTTTTAAGATTCTCTACAGCCAAGATGGAGAGGCATATCATTATCTTGTCGATGAGACCGATATGCCACAATTATTTAATGGTCCGCTTGACTCACGTGAGCCAGTTAAGACACTCTTTAAAATACCTATCGAGGCGAAATCAGTACGAGTGTACCCATTGAAATGGCATGGATCGATTGCGATGCGCGTCGAATTGCTCGGTTGTGGGCATTATGAGACGACAACTCTGCAGCCACAGTTAGCCTACTCCGAGCTGATAACATTACCAGGACCGATTTTAGAACGAGCCTTCAAAACCGATTGCACAGAGGATATGGGAATAGAAAATGGTAAAATGCATCCGCATCAAGTCTCGTCGACTGAGATTTGGAAATTACCTCAGCCAGCGAAGAAACCACGTCTTCTTGATCTATTGAAATTATCTTCGCCGATTGGTTGGCGTCCATTGGTGAATTCACCAAAACAATACGTCGAGGTAAGCACTGCGAGTGTTACATATACAATGTTGGTTTTTGATCCAAATCGACATTTTGTCTTAATTTTGTTCGCTTATAGTTTGATTTCCTGGAGCCACGTAATGTTTCTGGTTTCATAACAAAAGGTGGGCCTGATGGTTGGGTTACTGCCTATAAGGTTTCATTTTCACGTAATAAAAAAATCTGGAATAAAGTTCTTCACTATGACGGCACACCGCGAGCATTCCAAGGAAATCATGATTCCGATACGGAGCTTTTGATACAATTTAAAACACCATTGCTTACGCAGTATCTCCGAATAATGCCTGAGACATGGGAGAAAAATATAAACATGCGTATTGAACCTATCGGTTGCTTTGTACCATATCCCATTGTCGAGGAGAGTCAACGAATGATTGAGCTTGCACCAACACCACCGCCAAAATGTCTCGTCTGCGATGGTGTCACTGATCCAACAACAAAGTCATCCAAATGCAAATGCAACGATTCACTTTACTGGGATGGAAATAATTGCGTTCAAAGCAATTTATGTCCATGTGTTGAGAACTATATAACGTAAGTGTGTTATAATCGAAGCTCAATGTTTGGGGAACAATAAATAAATAAATTTAATTTTTCGTTAATCATTCAATTAATTGCCATCACAGTTACTCCATCGGATCGAAATTCGAGAATAAAGAGTGTGAGGATTGCGTCTGCATTCTTGGCGGTCAAGCTAGCTGCACTCCGAAGAAATGTCCACCTTGTGAGAGTAAAGAATTACGTCCGGTTATGTCGACTGGATGCTATTGCAAATGTGAACCATGCCCACCCCAACAGAGACTGTGTCCCTCTAGCGGAGATTGCATACCTGAGTTGCTGTGGTGCAACGGCGTACAGAATTGCGCCGATGACGAGGACGAAACATGCATTAAGAAGATTGAAGTGAAACCAAGCCGCATGACGAACAAGACCGAATGTAAGTTACGGATAACAACGGTGGAAAAAAAAAATGAAAGATGCTACATATTATATTGATCTAATTTAATTATACCTCAGTCTTTTTTTTTTGTACACAATAGTTACGTTCCAGAAAAAAGCCGAGCTTAAAATATAGGGGGATAACATGAAATAGAAATAGATAAATAGAAAGAATACAAGAAAAAAAATTTCAAAGGAGTAATACCCTAATATAATTCTTAAAAGATTATGGTCACACCTACTAAATGGTGATTATTTCACTTGTGATTTATAGATCAAACTACTCTTTTCATTTTATTTAAATAATGATTCTTCTTCTTGTGTGTTCAAGTGTTTTGACCTTTCCCAGGGTATAAAAGTTAAACAAAAAAGAAGAAAGACAACTTCCCAGCGGCCAAAAGTGCCTACCGCCTCTAGCTGTTTATTAATAGCTACCAAGTATACAAGATTGCAGGCGAACTGTCTGCCAATAGCTTACTTTTTGTGGTAGTGGTAGGCGTTCACTCTACAAAATGGCCACGCTCGAACAATAGTATACAAGGATGGTATATGAGGTCGTATGAATTACCGCCTACGGTCTACGAAATGTGCTGCGGTTCATCGCTTCTGTAAGCAGAATTTTTGCCATTGAAACAGGTCTGAGCCTTGAAATCGCCCTTAACCGAACGAAATCGTGTAGGAATGGAATGGTTTCTTTTGTGGACCGTGCAAAAAAAAACAGAGCTGGGTGTATAAACATATGTACAACATATTTTTAATGAAACATATTTTTTCATTGTTGCAGCTCTCGTTATCACCTGCCCGAAGCCGGAATGCCCGCCCCAAATGAAATTGAAATTAATGGAAAAGAAGAAGCGAAAGTTGTCAGAAATGTTTTCATCAACGTAAGTTAATGAATAAAAAAAAAAAAAAAAAATTATTTCTTCCATTGATTGAACCATATATTTATTTGATTTCAAACGAAGCGTGTCAAAGAAATTCACCGTTACGCACGATGGTGACACAGTAACACGCACAAAAGTGGTAACATCCACCGAAGAATTCCTGCCATTGCCCAGTGAAGATGTCGACCTTGTTCAAGAGGAAGAGTGCGAGGAATTCTTATGTGTTCCAATACCATCTTCTGTGGTCACTGTCAACGAGACGAAGGTATGCGCCGAGCCAAAATGTCCCGAGAATTATGTTGTTGAATTGGACATGTCAACAACGAGCAACGCGGACTGCCAGAAATACACCTGTGTACTGAGACCGAAGAAGGACGATGTCTGCGAGATATCAGGCAAAGCATTCACAACATTCGATGGCACCGAATTCAAGTATGACACTTGCAGTCATATACTCGCACGAGATCTGGTGAACTCCAATTGGGTCATATCGGGTAAATTTAAAGAAAAAAAAAAAAAAAAAACATTTCATTTATTTTTTGGAAAATATAATTATATGTATCATTTGCTGTAGTGCAACTACACTGCGAGAGTGAAACGCACAAAGTATGCCGCAAGATGGTTGTTATCCGTGACGCTGAATCGGCAGCGATGCTCACCATTATGCCCAATATGAAATTGAATTTCAATGGATTCGAATATACCGTCCAGCAGTTGATCAATTCGCCAATGTGTAAGGCGGCATTCATAATATCGCAACCGGGTAATACGGTGCTGGTTGTCTCACGAAAGCATGGCTATTGGGTTCTCTATGACGAAATCGGTTACATAAAGGTCGGCATCTCGTCGAAATACATTAATACGGTTGATGGCCTGTGCGGCTATTACAATGGTAATCCTGGCGATGACAAACGTGCACCTGATGGCAACGTTATGCCAACGACTGAGAAATTCGGTGACAGTTGGTTCGACAAGAAAATTCCCAAGGAGGAATGCTATCCGCAAACGTGCTCATTGGAAATACAGAAGAAAGCGCTGGCATTATGCGACTCCATCAAGTGAGTACGATTCGTTTTTTGTTTGGTTTGGTTTTGTCTTGTGTGGGTTTACGACTCTTCATTTACAACTTGCTGCAGACATCCGACGTTCCTGAAATGTGGCAAATCGGTCAACTATAAACAATTCAGTGTCAAATGCATTGAGACAACGTGCGAATGCTTGCAAATGAACAACGGCGATGCCAGTGCCTGCAAGTGTGCTTTGCTGCAGAATTTCGTAAAGCAATGTTTGACGGTGAATCCGAATGTGCAGTTGGATACATGGCGTGCCGTTCACCAGTGTGGTGAGTATCTAGTTTGAAAATTCGAAACTCCTTGACTTTAATTCCCATCGTCATTTGATCATTGTGTGTGTGTGTGTGTGTGTGTGTGTCTATTAGAGATCTCCTGTCCGGCACCGTTGGTACATTCGGATTGCTATAAGCGACGGTGCGAACCTTCGTGTGATACACTGCATGGCGATGACTGTCCCATTATACCGGATGCATGCTTCTCTGGCTGCTATTGTCCCGCTGGGACTGTGCGTAAGGGTGACGCTTGCGTACCAATTGCCGATTGCCGAGATTGCGTATGCAATTCGTTCGGAACTTCAAAGTATTTCACATATGATCGCAATAGCTTTACGTTCAATGGTAATTGTACGTATCTGTTGTCAAGAGATTTTGTTCTTCCCGGAGTGTACACCTTCCAGGCGAGTAGCAGTACATTTAGTTGGCTACAGTGGGAGTTATTGGAAAATTTTAATTCTCTCTCTCTCTCTCTCTCTCTCTCTCTCTCTCTCTCTTTCTCTCTCTGCTATGTGCGTGCAGGTCTATGTCACTATGGATGACTGCAAGAAATTGGGCCATTCGAATGCAGCGCCTCATGCAAGTTGCGCGAAATCACTGCACATCCTTAATGGAGATCATATGATTCATCTTCAACGCATGGCGAATGTGAGCAACAATTTGAAAATCCTTGTTGATGGCTTTGAGGTGAAAAATATGCCATACAAAGATTCCTGGATTGATTTACATGAAAGAAGTGCCAAGGAAGTTGTTGTAGCCTTGCCGAATGCTCATGTAGAGTTAACAGCAGCCTTTAAAGACTTAACAGTTACTGTAAGTATTCTATATAGATATATCGCACCCTTGCTAATAAATCGGCACAATTAAAAATTTTTTTAATCGATTTTTTTTATGTTCGATTGCATTTTTCTGTAAGAAACCCAACACCTACAAAATTAACGCTTGTATTGACTGATGCAGCATTCGATTGAGAGTAATATAAAATAAGAAAAAATATTATTTCTCCTTAGTGTCAAGAGAGATTGAATGATTTTTGAGAAATGCGAAATTTTGAATTGTGCCGATTTAGTAGCAAGGATGCGATTTGTGTGTACTTAGGTAAAGTTCCAATTGAGGTGCTGATTATGTATGGCAACAGGGCCGGATTATAGGGGGACAGGGCCTCCACCAGCAGTGATAAAAAATTTTTTTGTACATTGGATCAAAAAACTAGCTTTCTATGACTGAGCACATCATAATATGTCTGAATTCCAAAGAAAGAAACAAACTTCTCGATGAAGTATCATTAGCTTTTTATATATATATATATATATTTTTTTTTATAGTTTTCAAGATATTCAGTAAATACCCACTTTCTTAATATTTCTACGTGTTTATACTGTTATTCAGTGAACTCAAGAATTTAAAAACCCCCTTATCAATCAAAAAACGTACTTTTGCTAAAAATCAATCTGTCGTTTAGTGAAAAAATGCTACATAGTAAATCTTTTTTTTATAAAATTCGCTCTACTCAGACTTGACCGCTTTTTTTTTTGTGGAGCAGCAGATTTGTGCTGTGGAGTAAGTTATTTTACGACGGCATAAGTTTCAGCTCAACAACGGAATCCAATCCCGCAATCAAAAAATCTGACTAGCCAAATGAAAATATCTTCACTGAAGATTATAATTTTTTTTTTGGTTTCATGCAAAAAAAAAAATCCTTTTTTCAATTCAAAAATCTTATTCGAAGATAAAAAAATTTTTTGTTTTAAGCTCCTCTATTCGTAGGACATTTTTTTGGGTTTTTATACCCAGCGTAAGCGGGGTATATTAGTTTTGTGCTAATCTTGTAACAGGGAGAATTAAGCTCCGGAGATATAGAGAAATATATATAGAAATGATCAGGATCAAAAACTGAATCGATTTTGACATGTCCGTCCGTCCGTCCGTCCGTCTGTCCGTCCGTCTGTCCGTCCGAGGTCGGATCTCCTCCGAAACGGCTGAACCATTGAAGTCGAAATTTGGCACTCATGTATATCGGGGTCCGAGTATGATCCTAAGTAAAAATGGGAGACATCCGCCCACTGCCACGCCCAGAAATTAATTTATTGTGTTTTCAGTAAAATGCTTGTAACTTGCGAACCACTCAACACATTCCATTGATATTTGGTGTACTGGTAAACTACGAAAAGGGACATATCCTGGGAAAAAAGGACGCCGTCCTCCTCGAGCCACGCCCACAAATAAGGGCTTATCGTTACTTCTGAAGTAAAAGGTGTAGAAGCATCAAATTCGCAACATAGGTTGACCAAGGCGAATGAAAGGCTTAGGAACAAAAATTTTTGTAGCCCGCCCACTGCCACGCCCACAAATAGAGAAGCAAAACATAGTGCGCTCATAATGTCGGGACGCTGGGTATTTCAAAGTCGGGCTTGACCGACTTTAGCTTTCTTACTTGTTTATATCAAAAATATTGTTATATCGCCATGAAATCAACTGAACTCTATACGTCTAACTTTCTCATGTTATTCAGAAAACAGCAGAGCAAAAATATTGCATCGGTTCAATGCCACTTGTATGAGGAATTTTCCAAATTCAAGGGACTTTTTGAATTTTATTGAGCAACCGAAAAGCTGCGCCTGAATAATTTGGCACTGCTGGCTATAGTGCGGTGTTATAGATTCATAGAATCTAAAACACGCGATAATCCTGCCACAATTAACAATGAGTCTGTAAAAAAAAAACTATTGTAACTATTGTAAGATTCTGATACAGTCTTAGAGTCAGAAAAAAAACTCAAAGGAAAATGTCAATGTCAAATCAACAAAATACTATTTGTTTACCTTTTGCAATATCAGAACTTATGAAATCTATCATAAAACTAGAAAATTTTGCTAATATCTGTAAGTTTCTGAAACGAGTCATAAAAGTTACCATATATGGGTATTTCCAGAAAAAAGTAAACTTTTTGTCCCGTCCGAGCATATTTAATTGCCTTTCTGATCTGCATACAATTATGATAAGTATAAAAGTCCGGAAGATCTGCGCGATAATAGTTAGAATCAAAGTTACCATTTTCCACATTCTACAATTCGGGACTTAAGATTGATAAAGTAATTGTCAGGTCCGTTTGGAAATACCCATGTTTGGAAGTGTAATCATAAGATTTTGAATCCTGTATAAGGTAGCCCTGCAAGCTTTATTTACCGTTGTTAGACCCTCCGTACAGAATCCTGTTGCAGAACTCATAAAAATCTCTCTAATATTGAATATTAATTCCAAAAGGAGCAAATTGAGAAAGGGCGAAAACTGGTAGAGATACCTATTGAAAAATTTAAGGTCCGATACGTTTCATTCAGATATCATAAAAATTTACAAAAATGTTATCAGTTTTCTCTAAATTCTAAACGTCTTTTAAGAATTATGTAAGCTTATGTACAAAATTTATAAATTTTGAGGTTATTTGTGACATCGAAAATTGTTTGATTGGACCGGCAATTGATACTTATTTTGAATAACAGGGAAATACTTCAACGACAGTAACTGACTCCGAGGTAACACTAGAAAATCAGAATCAGAACTACCAGAATGATGTTAGCTTTTAGAAAGAATCGTTTACTCGCGATGAGATAGAATATTGGACCAAGAAAGGATCAATAGACTTACAACATTGCGACGAATGAATTATTTCTAGGTCTTCAGTTGGTCAACAACGGACTGATGTTTGAAATTTCATTCTATATCTTTCAATTAAAAAAAGGGCCACCACTTTTATCTGGCCCCGGGCCCTCGGAGACCTTAATCCGGCTCTGTATGGCAACCAAAAAAAGTTGCGTTGCCTCAGAGGCAACCGAACTAGAAATTGCGATTACGGATGGCAACTTACTTTTGGTTGACTATTGCGTCGCGTTGCCAACTGAAAATCTGGCATTTTCGGCAACTAAATACATATGTTCCAAGAGTGCATCAATATTTTTTGAAATTTGTTGATTTGAAACAGTTTTTTTTGAAAAGTTTATACATTAGGCCCACAAATTATGTGACAAAAAGAAATATATAGAGATTAATTAATACATTAATGGAATCTGGATTATTTGATTAAACTAAAGTTGGTCCTTAACGATTCAGCTATTCGACAAATGTATTCCAATTATTTTTTGATTGGTTGTTTTCAATTCAAATGAAATCTTTCACCGCCCTATATCTGGATGCTGTTCCAAAAGCTACATTAACTTTTGTTAATATTTTTATTTTTATTTTCTTGCTATCACTTTTTTGTGTTTAATAGATAAAAACTATCAATAATTACAATACTTTTGTATTTAAAAAATTTTTCATTTAACTTTGTTCCATTTTACGAACTATTGCACTCCCAGTCAACTGCTAAATAGCAGTTGCCTTGTTTTGACTGTTATGGCAACCGAACCGAAAAAGCGTTGCCATCCGTAATCGCTACAAAATTTGTGGGGCAACTAACAAGACAACTAAAAAATCAGCTGCATGTTTTAGTTGCCATACGTAATCGCAATTTGGTTGCCTTGCGCGAAAGGCAACCAAACTAAAAAAAAAAAAGCTGCCAACATAATCAGCACCTGAGTAAGAATGAGGGATGGGCAGAATATATCGATGTGATTGAAACATCTGTGCATTTGGGGCTAAAAGAGGCGTTTGTTTGGCGCTGAATCGGCATCAAGATCCATCTTAATTTTTAATTTCATATAAATTTTTCGGCTTTCAAGCCTATTTTCTTGATTTTCCCCTCCTTAGATGTACATTTAGATACATATTTATATTTCTCTGATCATGAATAACAATTGATTTTGCCACTCTTCTGACCTATTTGACAGTTGTCTGTTCCTAGCATCAAATACGGAAGTAAATTAGAAGGTCTTTGCGGTGACTGCAACGGCAACCCATCGAATGATTTGATGGAAAATCCCGCCAAGAAAGCAAAAGACAAAAAACCCAGCACAGATCTCGGCGACATTGTCAAGAGTTGGTTAGCCGATGAACCGAAGTTGAAACTCGGACCGAACGAATGCCTAAGCGTTGAGCCACCGAAGAACGTATGTGTACCATTGCCACCGGAAAAAGATCAATGCTTACTGCTCTACAAGGAAGAACTATTCGGCAAGTGTATCAACATTATCGATCCATCAATGTACGTCGCATCCTGCCAACAAGATATGTGCTCCAATAAAAAGGGCGCTTGCGATACATTGAGCGCATATGCAAAGGAGTGCATGAAGAAGAATATATGTCTCAATTGGCGTCGTCCCGATATCTGCCCGTATGAATGTCCCAATGGAATGGAATATCAGTCATGCGGTTGCAGCAAGACATGCGAAACGATTAAAGCCATGCACGAATACGATGCGGTCATCATGAAGACAAAGACAATTGTGAAGACCGTAAGTCCCGAGGACATGTGTTTAGCCACCGAACGTTACGAAGGATGCTTTTGTTCGGAAAACCGAGTGTTCGACCATGGAAAGTGCATTCCCGAAGCCCAGTGCATTAAATGTGATGATAATGAGCATTTGCCAGGTGATAAATGGAAGAAAGATAAGTGCACCGAATGCCTTTGCAACAAGGACGGCAAAACCGAATGCACTCAGCGTAAATGCACAATTGAGGAGAATATCTGCGCTGTTGGCTACCAACCGAAGAAAATCGTTAGCGAAACCGAATGCTGCCCACGTTACGCTTGTGTACCTGAACCCAAATTACCACCGAGCAAGATCTGCTTGGAACCTCTTATGCCAATTTGTGGACCAGCACAATTTAAGAAACAAAAAACCGGTCCAGACGGATGTCCACAATTCATATGCGGTAAGCAACAAATAATCTAAAACATATAAGTATAAATGTATATATATCTACATATGTATGTATTTTCAAAACTTTCTCGGTAACCACACAGAATGCAAGCCAAAGGATCAATGCGAAACACTCAAGCCGCCACGTCCATTATTACCGGGAGAGAAATTAGTCAAAGAAGAGCTTGGCTGTTGTCCATCACAGCGTATTGTTTGCGATAAGTCAAGCTGTCCGAAGGCATTCGAGAAATGTGAGAAACGTTTCTACGAGGTCATAACGAAGCAGAAACCCGACGATTGTTGTCCGACCTATTCTTGCGGTAATAATAAGCGTGGATTTTTTTTTTATGATTATACTCTTGGCGAGATTCTTTACTTATCGAATTTAATCAACAGTACCACCGCATAATGCCTGCATCATTCCGGATGATGGGTCGAATGAAGTATTGAAGGCCATCGGTGAAAAATGGATACTACCCGACCAGCCATGCAAACATGAAACATGCGCGTACGGACCGAATGGAACAACACAAATAATAGAAACCGTAGAATCATGCGACACAAATTGCCCACTTGGATTTAGCTATAAAAATGTTGCACCAACGATTAAATGCTGCGGCGAATGCGTACAGACGGAATGTGTTTTCGAGTCGAAGTTGTATAAGCCCGAGATGAAGTGGAAGAGCCGCGACAACTGTACGACCTACTATTGTGCATCCAAAGGTGATCTATTAATTGTTAGTTCAACTAAGGAGACCTGTCCAGATATAGCCGGATGCCCCCCTGATTTATTGGTCGAAGGTGATGGTTGTTGCAACTATTGCAAGCCAGCGCCGATTATCGAGAATCAAAGTAAGTTAAATCTCGCTCAATGAGCAAGAGAACTTTGAGAAAACCTTTTTGTTTTTTCTTTGGTTTTTTTTTTGCAGAGAATTGCCTCCCCGTTTCGCTTGCCGAGACTGAGACTGTCAAGCTTATTAAAGTCAAAGAACCAAAACATGGAATCTGCTTGAATAAGGAACCAATTCAGGGTTTCACCGAATGTGTGGGTGCTTGCAACTCTGGCTCTAAGTACAATCCAAGTAAGTTCTGTGACAATCCTAACGGAAAATATTTCAATTCACCCTCCAGCGGTATGCATTTGAATATCTTAAAGCAAATTTATGCGATTCTAAACATTTGCCGAAAGCGTTCAATAAAGGCTGTAGGGTGATATACATATAAAGCTCCCAATGAATTGACCAAAATGTTCTTAAATGGAAATATCCAAAAGAGTGATCAGTTTTTTCACCTGTCTACTAATACCTACCAAGAATACGAGACTGTAAGTGACTTGCCTATTAATAGCTACAAAGCATACGAGATTGTAGGCGACCTGCCTGCCAATAGCTTACTTCACGTGGTGGTGGTAGGCGTTCACTCTACAAAAAGGCCACGCTCGAACAAAAGTATACTAGAATGGTATATGAGGTCGTATGCATTACCGTCTACGACCTACGAAATGTGTTGCGGGTTTAGTCTCTGGGTTTTTGTTTTTTACTTCTTTGTAACTTTTACACTCCTTAGAATATATTTGGCTGGGTATATTCATACGTTAACGATGAACTTAAAAAAATGTTGTTTTTTGTTTTCTATAAATCTTCCAGCAACCTTTGGACATGATAAAATCTGTCATTGTTGTAACATACGGAAATACACGACAATAACGATACCTTTAATCTGTGAAGATGGTACTTTATTGAAAAAGGATGTAAGTGTGGTTAAGGTTTTTCTTTTCTTTTTCCTTCATTAATCTTCTGTGATTTTGTTTTGCTGCGTCTTCTCTTTAGATCGAAATACCTGACTCATGCGGCTGTTTACCTTGCGCTGATTCTTTAGAGTATCAGACGATGGATAATCAATTCGATATACGCCTTCAGCCATTACCGGTTGCTGAGATGATACAAAGCATGAGAAATTAAAATAAAAAATAAAAATCACATCGGAATAATGTATGAATGCGTGACTGTACTGCGTACAGTTGTCTATTTTTTTTTTTTTTTTGTATTGAAATATGCATAAGGGTCTCATTAAGTTTAACTTTAGGATGAACTGATTTGAAAGAAGGTAAATAAAATTTGAAATATACCTATGTAGTTCTGTTTTTTTTTTACAGCATTTTCTTTTACAATGCTTCCATTTGTACAACAATTTTAGTCGATTAAGTGTTATTAAAAGAGCTATTTTATTTAAAAAAAATCATTTCTACTAACCGCGATCAGACCTATTTCATCCGAATCCGCAGTATACGATATTGTAGGCGTACTGCCTACCAATAGCTTATAAAGTATACCAGGTTGTACGCGAACTGCCCAGAAATAGCTCAATTTATGTGGTGGTGGTAGGCTTTCACTCTACAAAACGTCTACGCTCGAACAAACGCCTACAAGAATGGTATATGGGGTCGTATGCATTACCGCTTATGTCCTACGAAATGTGTAACGGTTCATTGCTTCTCTAGGCAGCATTTTGGCCGCTGGGTAAAATCTAAATTATTTTTAAAAAATTAAAAACTATAACCGCGATTTTTGCATTGACTTTTATTATTTCAAAATTATTTTACTTATTGGTTTTAAATTAAATTTGAAAAAAAAAAACTATTCGAAATAAAGTACTTTTAATCGGAATCATTAGCATTATTTATTCTTTATTGGATTTTTCGTTATTATCTGAAATAATCGAGAAGTAATTTCTCTTTTACATATATTTTCATCTATTTTTTTTTATTACAGGATTTTTCTTTTAAACGGTTCGTTACGGCAGGAAGTATATATGTATATTAGAGCCAGAAGCATGGAAGAATAATTTCCCTATTTACCCAGTAAGTACCTATACTATACTATTCAGGCACAGATAATAAGAATTGGAGTAATCGCGCATCATTTAATTTATTGCTTTTCCTCATTCAATGCAAGCATTATGAGAACCGATTGCCTAGCTGTATTCTCTCTTTTCCCATGCTACAGCATCGGTTGAGTGCATTTTCCATTAGCATCACGTCTATTGCATATTTCGAAAGCACAACCTGATGAATACAAAGGATTGAAACGCACACAAAGTCATAAACGCTCACACGCACACGCATATGCGTACGCACACAAGGAAAAATAAATGTTAATAGTGTAAACGACAAAGACGCTGAGCTCATTGATAATGCCGCAAATTCGAGAAATCGTTACGCTTCGAGTTCAACCGAATCGAATCGAATTGAATTGAATTCCTGGAAGAGCTCGTTGAAAGTGTTCAACACCCAAAAATGCAAAGCGAAGTCATACTAAAGCGATGGTATGCAACACGGCATCTAGATTTATATGAATATCTATCTATCTGTCCGTCTTTCTGTCGGTCTGTATGTCTGTCTATATACCTATATACCCTATAGGAAGTTTATCTAGTGATTAACTACTTCTTTACTTTCGCAAAATCCACCAGTACTAGTTCTTTTCTATACCTCTGTATATATGAAGTTCTGTAGAAACTCAGCATAAAATTAGTACAGGAAAGCACTAGTGCAGTTTGCACCAGTATATTATTACATTATCCTTAGGCTTTGATCTTATTAGTTAGTGTGCCTGACACTGGAACGTTGTTGTTTCGAGCTTCGACAAACCATTCGTAGCATAGTTTATCAATCTCAAAACCCTCTGGTTTCGAAAGGCTTAAATTTTTTATCAGTATTTATGTTGGATTGTCAATCACTTAGTATTTGATATTTATTTGTAACGATGCTGTTGGCTGGTGTTATGCCAAACTTAAAAATTTTTGTGCGTATATTGAGCACATTGTAGTTCGTTCGGCGATAGTTGGAAACATTTGCACTAATTAAATATTAGCGATTTAATAGGGGGGAAAATACTACTACTCCTACTCTAGTTGCTACATGCTGCATGGTCAATGGAAATGAAAATCTACAGAATTTTATGTTTAATGTGCTGTCCATTACCATCTATAGGGTTTTGCGATCTCGTTGTTATAACAGTCTTTCCCATTGCTCCCTCACAAGTGTAATAACAGCGTTTTTTTTGGATGGACCCCGTCGTGCTACTCTCTTTTATAGGTGTTCCCAAGAACTTTTAATTGGGTTCATGTCAGGGATTTGTGCCGGTGTGCCTATGGTTTTGCTTCAATTCCAGATATCCTGTACAAGAGCGATTTGGGCTTAGGGTCAATGTCCTGATACAGTTTGTATTCTAACTTTGTCAGGTTTTATTTTGAAGGATCCTAAGGTAAGGTTCTTTTGTCATTATGTCGGTGAAAATTTTCATTTAAACAACGCCTTTCCATGATATGCATCCTCATATTATTACGAACAATTTCCCAAACTTGACAGTCGGAATGATATTCTTCTGCTGCAATGCTGTGTTTGGATATCGCCAGATCCTATTGGGTCCATCGTAGTTTATTTATTCCTCGACATTTAATTAATATATTTATATTTAGAAAGTATATTTTAATACATAATACACGTCACTCTTGGCCGGAGCAAAGGGCGGAAACAAAAGACCTTCAACGGTATCTATCTAGGGCAAGTTGCCTGATATCATTCGAACTGGTTCTGGAACGGCTTTTGGAAAGAATCGTCATTATCCAATTTTTCCTTTTTTATTTCTTTTTTCTTATCATTTCTACGTATGTAAATTCTCTATGCTTTTTGTGGGTCACCTTGATGTTTGGATGAAATAAAAAAATAAAAAAAATAAAAATAAAAAAACGAAGAATAAAGATTTGAGATGTGGAAAGACTTTATGGACACGTCTATTCTAGAGCCACCCTGTGGCATTCATTTCCCTTGAACTCAGATACTTTCCTGCGTTTCTGTCATACGCCGTTAATAATGTCGAAGCGCGGAAATTTATTTATGAGCTTGTTGTGTCACGTTTTTTGGCGTTTGCGTTGCGGTACCCACGGACTGCGGTCGTTGTTCTTTTGTAGGAAACCCGCCTAAAGCACCAGCTCGCACATTCACACTCATACTCTCAAAACCGTGTTTGATTTGCAATCGAGTATCGATGGTGTGCACATTCGAGCAATGGAAGTAACAAACAAACTCCGAAAAATGAAAAATAGAAACTAAAAAATAAAAATAAACACCAATCATTGCAAGAAATATTGAACGAGTCACACAACGAAAAGTAATAGTAAAAGGAGACGGGGACGGAGGATTTGAAGAAGTAGTAGGAAAAGCGGCTGCATGTCATAACTAATGCAAAGGCTCAAACCAATGCCGCCTGTGCTGCTCATGGAATCGGAACACTTGTGGCCGTTAAGTGGCACTGAATGACGATGATGATGGTAAAGAGAATGCGATAATGATGATGGCGATGGAGACGACGATGACGATGATAGAATTGCATTGCATTGTGAATGCAATTTTTATGCCCCCACTTGCCAATTCAAAGTAGTCAGTCGCACCGCATTGCACTACCGAATGTTGAATGTCGGATGGCGAACGGTGAATGGCGAATAGTGAATGTTGAATACTGAGTTCATTAAAAATGTAAAATGTTGCTTTGAAATGCTAAGCATAATGCTTACACAACGGAAAGTTGCTTACAACGACAATGAAAAGGACTATGCGGCTATGACGATGACAACGACAAGGACAGCGACAGCGACAGCGAAAGCGACGGCAAGGCAAACCGTTCTTTGTGGCAGCTGATGGTGGTGGTGGTGTCAATGATGATGTGGATGGCGATGGTGATGTTGCTGTTGCTGACGATGATGATGATATCTGCGATTTCTCGTTGATCATTGCCATCATTGTGCATTCATTGCCAGGCACTCTTTGGTGACATCAGCGGGAGTCAAGTCACGCCAGTATGATATAGATTTTATTTTTATTTCTTTCCCGTACTTTGTCTTCTTCTTCTTTGTTCTTGTTCTTGTTGTTGTTGTTGTAGCTTTTATTTTTTCTCTCCCACTCATGTCATCTTCTTTTTCCTTTGAAACTTTCATAAATTATTGAAGGACCGTAAAGTGGCTGGGAAAGTTTTATACGTTCGTTGCTCAGTCAAAAATTCATTACAAAGCTTTTATAAAATGATTCGAGTAAATTAGGAGAGAGCACTTAAGGCAGTCGTTGCCCTCAAAAGTATGCTAAGTTTTTAATTAAGCCAGTTATCAAGCTGAAAGTCATATTAACTTTTTAGTCTCTTTTTTGTTTGTATGTTTCATCTGTAAGTCTTTTTATTTGTGCTTTCATATTGCTGAGTTGATTTTTCCAATTAATTTTGATGAATTTTATTATCAAGAAATTTAACCAACCCAATTGAATATGATCCTTCTATATACCAAACAGTTATGTGGCTTATTGAAATGCTATTCTATTTGGAGTTTCTTTCCGAAATACTTGCTGAAATGTCTTAGACGAAATATCCTCTATCTTCCAACATTTAAGGTACCGGCATGTGATCTTACTATTTCTTTTTTTTTATTTATGCACGTATAAATATACAAAGGTCCATGTATACGTACTTTGTGTCAAAACAAATGCTGCTTTAATGACTCCGGCTGTCATTTTTTAATTACTTATCATAACTCAACAAAATGGCACACGTTATTACCACCGAGTGTGGTGTTTTAACTCCGATTTGATTATATTCATAACCGCTTTCATATTTTCTTTGCTACGTTTACTTCCCTCCCTTCCACCTCCCCCTCCCGCTCTCACTTTCTCTGTCTATCTCACTCATTCTCTATGGCTTTCTCAGAGTCTCATTTTCAACCTTTCGCCATTACTATCGCTCCTGCTCCCTTACGTTTCTATACACACAGTTTCCTTTTCTTTGGGTCTTTGTTTTTGCTGTACTTTCGAACAACTTGTAAAACAACATAATTTTCTTGTAAATCCCTTTTGTTGTGCCCACGGGAGCCAACACTGACTACTGAACCGACTGAACCGAACCGACCGATTCTAAATGTTTGCATGTACGTTTGGATGCAATGTCCTTCTGCATTGTGTCCTTTCTATTTTCTTCTCTTTTCTTCTCCTCTTTTTATGAATCTATTTTCCGTAGGCTTTTCTTTTTTGCACTTCTCGTCGTGTTGCCTCTTTTTCTTTATGTCTTTCTGATTTCCATTTTTTGTGCCTACTTTTAGGCTAAGCCTTTCTTACATTATTATTTAGTCATTATCCTTCGGATAGGATACGGTTGCTGCTGCTTCTGCCGTTGCTTCTGTTTTATTTTACAACTATTATCTGCATGTTATTGTTGTTGTTCTTGTTGTCACTGTTATTGTAATTGTTGCTGTTTCTATTTCTGCTCGTGTTGGTGTTTTTCCTTTGTTATTCTTCCTTGGTGTTGTTTTTATGGGCTGCCATCCGAAATACTCTTGAATTCGAATATGTAAGCTGCAAAACTCCAATGCAAATAAAGCCATTCTGAGTGGACGAAATTTCAAATTCAAAGTACAGCAGCTTACGGCGACTTTTACCTCAGTTCGAGGCAACACTGAGAACTCTACACCTCTCCTCCTTTAATACTCGGATTCTATTATTGTGTATTGTGTGCTTGATTATATAACTCAATCTCAACCTGAACTACCGGCCCTCACGCCGTCTATCTCTCTCTCCCTCTCCCTCGCCCTCTCACTGCTTCAATAACAATGTATGGGTCTTATGCTAAGTACATCGACTGCCTGGGCTACATGGACTTCCCCGACACGGTATTTAGCCTATTCGCCTCTCTGTCTGTGTTTCGGCTTCATTTATGGAATTGTACGGTATGATATTATGAAATAACAATGCAGTATATATACAGGGGTCAATTTGGTTCGTCGTCTCTTCGAGTAACCGAAGAGAAATGACTCAATTTCATTCCGACACATTTTGCATAGCAAATTACCAAAAATGTCCTGGCTAAATTATCCTTTAAACGTTCATGTTTACTGTTTTTCTTTCGGCTTTGTTGTTTTCAATTCCTTTTTGGGAGAACCCAAATGAAATGAAGTGCGCTACTCTCGGTCATCATGAAAATGGAGTGGTTTTTCGAATATGCCGATATAGCTGCATTCTTGAGTGGGTTGGTTTCTTTCTTTCTTTTTTCTTTTGTAAACAGCACACCCCGTTTATTGCATTGAAATTCCATGGTAGTTCTTCGATTGAAAGCTTCTTTTCTTTTGAGAAAAAAATTCTCCATTCCTTGCGATATTTTTTACTTCTTTTTGCCCACTTCTCCTCGCTTGATTATCTAGAATAACTCTTGTGATCCCTTTTATTCATTTTATTTGTTCTTTTAACCCTTTTATTACTTACCCAGCGTAAGCAGGAATTATAAGTTTTGTGTGGATCTGGTAACAGCTAGAACAAAGCTCCGCGGATATAGACAAATAGATGTATACATTCTATATCAGCATCGAAAACAGGATCGATTTAAACATGTCCATTCGTCCATCCTTTTTTCGCCTGTGGCCAGATCTCCTTCGAAACGGCTGGACCAAATCCGTCAGATCCTAAGTCAAAATGGGAGACATCCGCCAACTGCCACGCCCACAAATTAATTAAATGTATTTTGAGTAAAACGCTTATAAATCGCAAACCACTCAAGACATATCAGTGGTATTTGGAATACTAGTAAATAACCAAAAGAGACGTATCCTGGAAAAAAGCATACCCCTGCTTTCAAAATCGAAACATTCGTTGACGAAGTGAATTTTTTTTTTTGAACTTCTGTACAGAAAGGCAAAACAAAATGCGCCAGTATTGTCGGAACGCTGGGTATACCAAAGTCGGGCTTGACCGACTTTAGCTATCTTACTTGCTTCTTTCTATCGCTTATTATTGAATTTCTCTTCCTACATCTCTCTTTATTCAAAAACAGCTTTCAAGCTTCCATTTTTGCCCCCTCTAGCTCTATAGGCCTCTACCTCTCTGAATTTTTTCAACCGTTTCTGCTCCGGCTTCTGGTTTGCTTTTAGTGCCGTTTTATGTCTATGTATTTTAACAAACATTATTCATGCCCAGCGTCATTTCGAATTGGTCAAGACAGAACTATTATAACCTCCTGTCGCTGTTGCTCATGCCACTTCAAGTCTTATCGCTTTGATTGCTGTCATCGTTACAGCCGACAGCGCTGGTGTACAACTGTCTCCTCTACATGTCGTTTGTGTACCGTTGCTGTCGTCTATTATATCCTGTCGGGTGCAATATTTAGGCATTTTAATGCAAAACGTCCACAAACCATAAATAATTTAAAACTGCAATGACGAGCAGAAGCGGAGACAGAGCCAGAGCCAGAGCCGGAGCCGGAGCTGTGGTCGTAGCCAGAGCAGAAGCCTAAAGAAAGAATCGACTTGCCTACATACATTGTAAGCATCGAGACCACATGCATTGCGCCTAAAAGCCTTCGAAAAATAACAAGATATAGAAGACAAAAAGCACGGCAGCGAAAAAAGTGCCGAAACAAAGTCTCGAAAAAAAATTTTTCAAAAACGAATACCGCACAGCTTGTAAACGAAGGGAAAGCGAGCGACGAAAAAGAAGGAAGTTAGGGAAGGAAAAAAACTGAAAGAATTAAGTCAACGGGTTCAGCAGAGACGCCACAATTCCCTTTTTTTTTTGGATTTTTTTTTTAAGTCAGAAAAATTTTCATCCAGTGAAGCATATGCAAACGTGCAAAAATTCCATTTAGCTAATATGCCCAAAGGAGCAACTCCAATTCATCCCATTGCGCCTCATTTCACCACACTCTATTCCATTGCCATTCGTACACAAACTATGACACACACACACACACACACATACAAGCACCAGCAAATATTTACACTGGCCGGGGCTGGGGCTAGGCTAGGCTAGTGCTACGGCCAAGGCTAGGCAAAGAGTTCGACTCTTCGCTGTGCCCACCGCACTTGAGCGCAAATTAGAAATGAAGAGTCCATCGAGGACATCTAGCAAGGCTTGTCCTTCCATCCCGCATCTCTCTGCCCTGCGCCTATCTTCAATCCAATTGCCCCGCAACAAGGCTTATGGCTGCCGAGCTACATGCGGTTTTTAACACAATTTCTTTGCCGTTTTCTTACTCTCACACGCTAACACGTTAGCATTTTTTATATTCTTCTTCGTTTTCGTGTCTATTTTTGAAATTTTGGGAAGCATACCTTTAGGCACACAGCGCACAGCTTATCCTAATTGTGGTTTTTCGTAAGTGTATGCTTGAATTCCATTTAGGCATACTATTTTAGGCATGCCGAGAGACTACAGCGATTAAAGCAGCTGCAACAATACGAGTAATTGGAACTTTTCTTACCAAGCCAGAGAGGCCCGTTTTGTTTTTGCTTTATTTTTTTTTTTTTTGTGACAACGATTTCATATAGGTGGAGATTCGACTTTTAAGTGTAGAACTTGATGGAATTTTTGGCATTCATCCAAATAAATATTTTCACACACAAGACACTATAGGGACAAAGAGAAAGAGAGAGAGAGAGAAAGAGAGAGAAAGAGAGAGAGAGAGAGAGAGAGAGAGATGAGCGGGAGAAAGGGAGAGGGAGAGAAATACGTTCATTGTTTTCATTCAAGTATATCGTGTGGCTTCTTTTGAACGGGCGAGGGGTATTTTCGTGGATCAAGAAATGCTTCAACCTCATGATTTACCTAAAGAGCATGAATTCAATTGAACTGTGTTGTGGCTAAACGAGGATGCAGTAGGGACGAGAGGAAAAGGAAGAGGTGGTCGGGGTTTTTCTCCATAAGCAATTGAATTTTACCACCCTCGGAATATCGCCTGGATCCGCCTATTTTTAGTATTACAGAAAAATTTTAGTATTCTTTTTGGCGGAAAATATTTCTTCACACTTTAGTCACTTCAATTCCTTTAGAATTTTCATGCCATATAACCAAGGCAATGACAATTGCTTCAATTGAACTCTAGAAAAATATGCTTGTCAATGCTTTAAAATCTCTCCGATACTCTGATTCCGATGATTTCTGGAAACACGCCAATTTATACTTACCTTCACGGGGCATGTAAAAATTGGAGATATATTTTTGAGGCGAATAATTGTTTTTTTTTTTCTTGCGTGATTCAAGTGTTCCGGCCTATCCCGGTATCCGTAAAACACGGCCAGTTCCTCCATTTTGTTCTGTCGTTTTCATCATCCGAGGTAAGTCCTACAGCCCTTAGATCACATTTTATTGCGTCTATCCAACGCTTTTTTGGAAGCTCTCATTGCCTGCAGCCTTGTAATTGTAGTGTAGCCCTTTCTCACAAAAGTTATCCTCGGCCACTCTCAGGACGTGTCCATGCCAGTGTAGCCGTGTTTCCCGCAATTTCATGGATAATTATAATATACAAACTGGAGCAACTTCGTAGCGGTTACGAATGTCTACGTTTCGAACATAATTCTGACGAAAACAATGATAGACTCTATTATATTTACATAAAT
This sequence comes from Chlorops oryzae, assembly GCA_020466095.1. Taxonomy (NCBI): domain Eukaryota; kingdom Metazoa; phylum Arthropoda; class Insecta; order Diptera; family Chloropidae; genus Chlorops; species Chlorops oryzae. Next base: position 139,238,071 of record CM035806.1, read on the forward strand.
ATTGACACGCATACTTTTAGGGCTCAATTTAAATATGAAAATTTTTGGTATTTTTAAATTCAAGTTAAGTCAAAGTTATTTGGCGCGCGTTCCCTGTGTTCCATACATTTTTATATCGATTTCCGAAGATTAATCATCACACAATGGAAATCACTTAAGTTAGGCTGGCTGCCCCATTTAAGGAGACACACTTAGGCCGCCTATGGGGCCCGTTGTGATAAAGAAATTACTTAAGAATTTAAGGAAAAGCTTTTGACTTTAATGGCTTCGTCTTAAAAGAGGCAGACATTTTTTTCCTTCTTTAAGCCGCACACAACTTTTCTAACTTAAGAAAGTCGAAAATTCTAAAGTAATAAACACACATAAAATGTTTATCAAAGGCACGAAGAAACCCTATTGGTCCCTTTCTCATTTTCTCTTATTCATACACATAATGCTTCACTTTATCGGTTTATAATCATAATAATAAGCTTCGTAATATCGTGAAAAGTATGCAGGATTTTTATTGTTTTTGTTGTTGTTGTTGTTGTTGTTATTCTTATTTTTGTTGTTATTTTTGTCTTCAATCGAGCCCATAGCAATTCCAATTCACGCTTTTTCAATCAAATCAAGGTGTTGAACTCGAAACTCTTAAAGCACTTCAACCAAATACTCAACGGATATTAAGATACAAAAGGAACGAACAATTGCAGCATACTTTCAGGCTGACTCGAAACACTTATGGAGTATACAATAGGTACATCCATACATATATGCAACTTCTTCATACACACATGATATGATTTTAAACAACACACAGATGCTATGAATAAGAAACACTCTGCAAGCGAAATACAATCAATTTCGACTTTCAATAAGAAAGGAAACGAAAATAGAGGGCGGGAAAAATGAAAAATTGAAAAACTCTCTTTCTCGTACACACAAACACAAACACAAACACACATACACACACTCATACAAAACACACATATGCAGAGATATGAAGAAGGAGCTAGCAAATAAGCGTGCTTAAAGCGAGGGCAAATGGTCTTTTTTTTGTATTTGTATTTTCATTTTGTTGTTTGCGTTTGAAAGGGGGCAAAGCAAAAAAATAATGAAACGGCAAAGAGAGAACTCAGAAGAGCATAAACGAGCAGACCACGCGAAAGGCACACATGTTGCACATTTAAGCTGTTTATGCACAACAATCGTTACACCAAGGAATGCAATAAGTTGTACTTGATCACACACACACACACACACACACACTCAATCCCGCCTACATTGGCATCTATATAAGAATATGCATACTGGGCGGATAAGACAAAAGAAGAGAAGTGTAAACTTAAGAAAAACTTAAGGAAAAAAAAGGACCAAATAGCCAGTGAAAGCAAAAACCAATAACATAAAACAATCAATAACAACAAACGCTGATGATGACGACGATAACGATGCTTTTGTTGTTGTTTCTGTTGCCGTTGCTGTTGCTGTTGCTGTTGCCGTTGCTATTGTTGTGTTCATGGTTTTTTTTTGTATTTTTCCAGCTATTTTTATTGCTGTTATCCAATTGTCTGATTGGACAATATACAAGTACGTATCGGACTCGATCTCTATCCCTCTTCCGCCACTCGTCGCCGTAATCTGCTGTCGCGCACCAGAACTCTTGAGTAAGTGGCATGTTATGAGTTCTCAACAGCCGAAAAGTATGCTTACAACAAAAATTGTATATGGTTGTCTATATAAAACTGAAACTCAATTGAATGTAGTCCATTGCCCGTGAGAGATGCTCTTTTATTGCTAGTTTTTTAAGCAAGCAAAAAAGGGAAAAATAAAAGAGAAATAAATTCAAGAAAAGAAATTGGGGAAAAGAAACAACTCAACAAAAGGAAATTAACAATAACGACAAGGAACGTTTTAATATTTTATCATGGCACAAGCTTAAGAAAAAAAAACAAGTAAGGGTGTTACAGTCAGGCGAGCCTGACAATAGAATACCCGACACAGAAACATATGTATGTTCAAATAATTTTTAATATCGAGAGGTGTTTTAGGCCATAAGGGGCCGCATATACCGACTTTTTATTGATTTCTTTATGAAAACTGCCCCTTTGCCACGCCCACTTTTCCAATTTTTTTGAATTTTAATCAGAGGCTTAGATATACGCTCAAATCCTACGTTTCATTGAAATATTTCGAAAAAGTCTGATTTTGAGGCAGTTTTGGGATTTTTGTGACAGACCCTAGTACTGGAGGTACCCCTAAAAATGTTCCGATCGGGTCCATTCTCGAACTTGTTCTTACTTATGTCGCCGTGAGCACGCATACCAACTCCTTTTGTCAAGATAGCTCAACTCCTTCGATAACAAAACTGTATACAGACAGACAGACGGACGGACATGTCTAAATCGAATGTCCTGGTGACGCTGATTATTTCTATATATATTTTGTATGGTCTATCTCGACTGGTTCTGGGTGTTACACACAACCACACAAACGCAATATACCCTCGACACAGAGTAGGTATGTCGGGTATAACAAGTAAGAAAGCTAAAGTCGGTCAAGCCCGACTTTGAAATACCCAGCGTCCCGACATTAATGGCGCACTATGTTTTGCCTTTCCGTACGAAAGTTACACAAAATTTATGTTTGTGGGCGTGGCAGTGGGCGGGCCACATAAATTTTTTTCCTACACCTTTCATTCACCTTGGTCAACCTATGCGAATTTGAAGCTTTTACGCCTTTTACTTCACATGCTACGATAAACCCTTATTTGTGAGCTTATTTGTAGGCGTGGCTCGAGGAGAACGCCGTCCATATTTTTCCAGGATATGTCCATGTCGTAGTTTACCAGGACACCAAATATCAATGAAATGTGTTGAGTGGTTCGCAAGATACAAGCATTTTACTGAAGACACACTAAATTCATTTTTGGGCGTGGCAGTGGGCGGATGTCTCCCATTTTAACTTAGGATCATACTCGGATCCCGATATACCTGTGTGCCAAATTTCGACTTGGTTGGTCCAGCCGTTTCGGAGGAGATCCGACCACGGACGGACGGACGGACAGACGGACATGTTTAAATCGATTCAGTTTTTGATCCTGATCAAGAATATATACATATATATGTGTCTATATCGGAGGTTAGTTCTGGCTGTTACAAGATTCGCACAAAACTAGTGTACCCTGCTTACACTGGGTATAATAAACTAAAAAAGCAAAAAAGAGGAAAGAGTTTTCACAGTGGCGTAGCAGGACATTTCGGAATTGTAGTAAGGGCCGCCCCCTCCAACTGGCCTCAATACAAATACCTTCATAAAAATTCAAATATGATTTGGCACCCGAGGCGGTTTCCCCCTTTGGACTCCACCATTCGTTACGCTACTGGGTTTTCAACACATCTCTTACCGCCGTTTATGGGTATTTTCTTTGCTCTCTTTTGTTTTGCTTTCCTTAATTAGTTCACGCTTTAATTACTCTATTGAAATGCTTCTAATCTTTCTTAATCTTATTAAATACTCTTTGTCCTCTTAATAATTCAATCCTAAACACGCACGTAATTTCTCTGATCCCCCTCTCGCTTTTCATCATCTAGCTTCACACACAATAGGGCAAAGGATGGAAATTATTAAAACGTCATTTACGGACAATTAACTCGCTTTCTTTTCCAAAACCAGAACCAAAAACGCAAAAACGCAAAAAAAATAAAATAAAATAAATAAAACAATAAAGGAGAAAAAAAGGATAACAAAACCAAAAGCGACGATTAAACTCGACACAAGACATTATTAAAGCATAATAAGGAACGAAAAGAAGTACGAAAGTAAGGAAGAAAATTACCACACGTAATTACGTGACCTATTATGCTATGATTTGCCATAACCCCAACTGCATTTAAAGATCCTTCAAGGAGCGTAAGCTAAGAGCAAGTGAGAAATTCATAAATATTTTGTACGAATGAGCGAGACAGAGAAAAGAAGAAGAGGATGAGAGGGTGAGAGTGCGAGAGCAAAGAAAGGAACAGAGGGAGAGAGCCAGAGGCCGAGAAAGGGATATAAATGTCGGAATGCCGACGTTCACGTTCAACCTTTAACAATTAAGTAAGTATAAATTGATTATTAACCTAACTAAATAACTAGAATCAACAAAAACAAAAAACAAAAAAAAACAACAGGACAAACAAAAACAACTACAGCAACAGGAACACGTTTAACATGCGAAACAAGAGGAGAAACACAAAATGCAATAATAGCAATAATAACATGTAGAGGCAGTAAAAACCCGAAGACGATGCCCAAACACGAATTCCGTTTACCCAAACTCCTCGAGAGCCGGAAGCACATTTCTTCGCTCTTTCAAGTTAAACACTTGGGCTTAATAAGGAAATATTTTTTGGCAAAAAGAAAATAATAAAAAAATTTATATATACATACATACATATATGTAAGTATATATATAAAAAATGTGTATAAATATATATGGTATACAAACATACATATGTATGTAGGAAAAGAAATTTATGAAAAAAAAAGGAAAAATTAAGAATAAAAATATGTATATAAAAAATATTAAAAAAATAGAAGGAAATCGTGTGTCAGCACATTTCGTGACTCGCGCGAAACAAATGCGAGAGTGAGAGATCGAAGCACGGCAGTTCGAGTGAGTGGTATACGAATGTGTTTTTCGAACATGCTCGCGTACGTTGTATGAAACCCCCTGAGAATGGGGACACATATCCCAAGAGTGGGGCTTTTCCCTTACTAATTGGATTATTAAACGGAACGATCCTTTTCCGTGTTCTCACTTTATGCTTCTCTCGTCTTTTGCTTGACCAACGCATATGTATATGTAACAATTTTACCATTTCAAAAGAGAACACCAACAGCAACAGCAACAACAACAAATAAAATCAAATAAATAAATGACGAAGAAGAAGAAGAAGAATATGTAAAGCCAAAGACAATAAAACGGGGGAAAGAAAAGCAAAAACAAAACAGAATAACTTAAACACGCGATTAAAGGCTTAAGCGAAGCGATTTAAACGCTTCGAAGAACGACGAATGAGCGAACCGACAAGGCAAGGCGAGGTGAAATAAAGTGAAATGCTCTCACACTATGCGCCCACTAAAAGGTAAATAAAAACAAAAACAAAAATAAAAAATAACAAATAAAAACAAAAATAAAAACTAAAAAAATAAAAACTAAAAAAATAAAAAGTAAATAAATATGGAAGCCTCTGCGGTTGGTACAAAGCACCGCGCCATAGTACCAGTTTCCCCAGATCGTCCTTCAATTCCCCAGTGCCGTGCCACTCTAACCATTTTGTTTTTCTTCTTCCACTTCCACTTCCACTTGTACTTCTGCTTCCATTTTTTTTTTTTTTTTTATGAAGTGCACATTTAGACACCTGCGGTGTGCATGATGCGGTGGCGTTAGCGGTAACAACTAAACTTAAGCACCACAATCGCACCTACAAAGACCATGAGAGAGGAACTTATGAAGTTTTATTTTTTGGTTCTTTTTTTCCACCGGGAAGGGAAAGAAAATCCAAAGAGCATTAAAATATAAAGTAGGCTGTTGATAAAAGGAATACGTAATAATGATAATAATAACAAAAATAATAATAATAATAATAATAATAATAATGACTTGATAAAAACAGAAGTGGAAACAAAGCTAAATGGAATAATATGCCTTGAGAGGAGCTTTTTAACACTTTGCCCTTTCCGTTTGTGGACCTATAATTTTCCTTCAAGTAATACTTTCATTGCTACAAATGTTTTAGTGCACAAAAACAACAAAAAACATGAACAACAAAAAGAACAAAAGTAAATTCCCCAAATAAGTAAATAAATAAAAATAAAAAACATCCTTACGCATTAATGAAACGTGACAACACAGCAAATACCCATGCGTACGTACATAGCATGTATGTATGTACGCGTGAGAACTGAGCTCTGGAAACGTTCTTCTTTTCAGGAGAATTTCGTTGAAGATAAATCACAGTTCAATAAGACCTCATTTGGCGAATTAATGCGAAGAATACTGATTAGTCGGCGGTTAATTTGCACTTTCACTGATATGAGCACGCAACATCGTTCTTATAAGCAATGAATTTATACATTATGCGGGAAGTGTCGCAAATATGGTTTTTTTTTTCTTTATAAAACGCTATATATTCTATATATATATGACATGAATATTATTCAACTCAATATTCGAAAGTGTCAAACATTTTTTACTTCACAGTATTTCATATAAAATCTAACCATTGTATCTGTAATTTTCGGATTACAAGGTACTATTGTAGTGTATCCTTCGCGTAGAAGAATTAATATTTTTATTTTATAGTTTTTATTTCTTTATATCCTAAAGGTTTTTATTTTGTTATGTCCCGCTATTGCTGAGCGGCAGGACTCGCAAATCTATTTGGCGGCTAGCGCCCAATATCTCTATATTTATACGGCGGAGATACGCCAAAGGAATCAGCGACTAGCGCTTAATTCACCTTTTTATATTTATCCGGCGAAAGGTGCGCCAAATCGAGAATGGATAAGCAAAGGGTTTCGCATGTAAATCCAATCTGAAGTTCCAACTGAACTTCAAGCTTTATTTATATCAAAAATATGTTAAGTAAGCATAAATGAATTACAATTGAAAAATATAGAATCTTATGAATTAGCTTGTGAGGTATGCTGACAAAACACTTTCCCACGATTCGACGACGCTGCCTGCAAAATATGTTGCTCATGCAATGAGTGCAGCTTGCAAAGAATTTGGTCATATGAAACCATTTATGTCGTGAATGAAGTGGAAAAATGAGTTTGTGCGTTCGTGTGTATACATACTACACCCTCACCCTCTAGAGAAAAAAATTTTTTTTTTTTTTTTTTTTTTTTTTTTTTTTGTATATACATACGAAGTAGAAAATTATTTGTGTTAAGCATCTTAGAATATAGTATTGCCTTAAAATCTAAATTTCGCCTTAAAAGTTTAATTATCGTGTAAAATTTTACTTATCGCATGCTTCTAACTAATACTTAATATATAGTATCTATATTTTGTGTATTTTCTTACTCACATAGTTTTAAATTGTTGTTATGCACTAGTTTTCTTTTATTCTTATACAATATTACTGAATTAACACCTTGTCGTTCTAATATCTTAAAAGGACCTTCATAAGGACTATCTAATTTCTTACCTGCATAATTTCTTAAGAAAACTAGGCTACCTATCTTAAATTCAATAGGATTTGAAATCTTGTCATAACATTCTTTATTTTTAATTTTTGAGTTAATCAAATACTTTCTTGCATTCTCATGTGCGTTTTGTAATCTCACTTTGAGCTCATTTTGAAAACGATCAAAATTGTAAATAGGTTCGTTATTGTAGATCTTTGTTGGCAAGCTTGGTAATCTTCCAAATATTAATTCAAAGGGGGTGTATTTTGTGCTCGTATGTGGAGTGGTATTATAAGAGAACGTATAGTAAGGTATATTCTTATCCCATTCTGCGTCTTCAGTGCAACATAAAAGATATTCGTTGAAAACTCTATGATTTCTTTCTATTCCACCTAAAGATTCGTGGTGATAGGGTGTTGAGGTTTTTTGTTCAATGTTTAATAAACTACAAATTTCTGAAATAGTTTGATTTACAAATTCTTTTCCCATATCTGTTTTCATTGTTTTTAAATGACCATATTTTAAAATGAATTTTTCTACTATCGTTTTTGCTACTTCTAATGATTCTTTAGATGTCATAGGGAAAGCTTCGACGTATTTGGTTAAGTCGCATTGTAGAGTTAAAATATATCTGAAATTATTTGATGGACGTAAGGGTCCTATTGTGTCAATTGATACTACTTCAAAAGGACTAGAAGGGGTTTCAGTGACTATCATCTTCTCTTTAGTATGTACGGTAATTTTATTTTTCTTGCAAATTTCGCAATTTTGTATGAATTTCTTTACCATTTTATTCATACCTTTCCAGACATAGCGTTGTTTCAACTTAGCTATTGTCCTGTTTACACCGGTGTGACCTCCGAGTAAAGATAAATGATTTTCTTTAATGAAACGTAACTGATCAGGTTCGTTATTAATTGATTCGGGGGGTTTGAATAAAATAATTGTTATGGGAGTGCACAATCCCTTATTCATGTGTTTCTGCAGTGTCTCTTCATATAAAATTTTTAATTCTTGTTGACTCATAGATTCAAATACTAGGTCCTTCTTGGAAAGAGCTAGCTTACTTATGCCATTGCTTTGTAGTACTGGAATCAGCTTCTCCAAGACCTGGCTTGTGCAGTATGGTTTATCGCTTGATTCAATCAAAACATTGTTTTTAATTATGGCAAAAGTCTGCAGATTTTTACGCTTTGTACATTTATTCTCCCTTTGTGTTTGCACAAATTTAAGAATTGGCAAATTTCGTACATCCGAAATAGATATGCATTCCCACATGTGCGGATAGCTAATCCTCTTTGTGGGGGTAGGTGTTCTATTTGGACGGGTCACATTTTTATTTGTACTTCTAGTTATTGCTGCAATGCATGGTATCAAAGTTTTTAATTCATTAGAATTTACTGGAATTCTAGAAAGTGCATCAGCATTAGTGTTTAATTTTCCTTGTTTATAAATAATTTCAAAATCATATTCCATGAGATCCATTCGAATTCTGGTGAGTTTTGAAGAGGGGTTTTTGTGTTTAAACAATGAAACTAATGGTCTATGATCTGTTACTATTTTGAAAGTTTTTCCATAGAGGTAAGGTCTGAAATGATTTATCGCCCAATGAATAGCTAAAAGTTCTTTTTCTATTATTGGTTTATTTAGTTCGTGTGTATTTAAAGATCTACTGGCATATGCAATAGGAAGATCGGATCCTATGGTACCTTGAGAAAGTACTGAACCAAGGGCGTAGTTTGAGGCGTCTGTGGTTAGAATGAATTCTTTTTGAAGATTTGGATATTGTAAGATTGGTGGGTTAATGAGTGAGTTTTTTAATATTTGAAATGATTTTTCGCATTCAGGGCTCCAATTAAAAACAACGTTCTTTTTGAGTAAATTATTCAGGGGGTTTGCCATTTCTGCAAAGTTTTTTACGAATTTTCTATAATAATTGCAAAATGCAACGAATCTTCTTACTTCATTTGAATTTGTAGGTCTTGGAAAGTCTTTCACTACCTTGCATTTTTCTGGGTCAGCTGTTACGCCAAAGTCTGTTATTTTATGACCTAAAAATATTACTTCGTTTTTAAAAAAGTTACATTTTGATGCATTTAACTGTAAATTGTATTTTTGTAATCTTTGGAATACTTGTTGAAGATTTGAATTATGCTCTGATATTGTTTTGCCAAAAACTATAATGTCGTCTATATATATAAAGCATATATTGTCTAAGCCTGAGAGTGCTATTGTCAACATTCTTTGAAAACTGTTTGAAGCTAATTTTAATCCAAATGGAACGGTTTTAAAATGATAATGTCCGTTGTTTGTTGAAAAAGCTGTTAAAGGTCTTGATTGTTTACTGAGCGGAATTTGATGGAATGAATTTGTCATGTCTAATGTGGAGAAATATTTAGCACCTTCTAATTTATCGAGTACATCCTCCAATCTTGAAATGGGAAATTTGTCATCGACTAGTTTTTTATTTAGCTGGCGAAAATCAACTACTAATCGCCATTTTTTTTCTTGTCCTGAGTCTTTTTTTGGTACTATTAGTAAAGGTGAATTGTAGGGGCTAGTAGAATGTTCAATAATGCCTTTGTTTAGCAGTTCTTGAACCTGTTTATTTCATTTAGTTGGCTATGGGGAAGGCGATAATTTTTAATATAAATAGGACTGTAGTCTGTTAGTACTAGCTTTTGTTCATAAAAGTTATTAACTGATAATTCTTCATTGTTTAAATAAAATAGATTTTGAAATTTATTGCAAAGAGCCGTTATTGATTTGCTAGTGGAATAGTCTAAATTTTGTAAATTCAAAAGCGTTTTCAACTTTAACCATCGCAAGTTTAAATCGTTGGTGGACAAATATTTTTGTTTCCTTATATTAGTGAGAAGAACTTCTTTGGGAATTAAATCAAAAATGTGGTCGATGCCTCTATGTGTAAAAGAAAAGGTAAAATTTTCATAGTTAATCTTTGCTCTGAACTTTGCAAAAAAATCTCTTCCTAAAAGTTTACTTGATCTTATAGGAAATGAGTTAACTACAAGACTGAATTTGTGCTTCAAGAAACTATCCTCTATATTTATAGGCAAAATACATGTCCCTTAAGTCATAATGTCTTTCTTTGAGTTTCCTGAAATTGTACATGAGTCGCTACTGTCAATACATATATTACACAAGTGTTCATATTTAATTAATGATATATCTGCCCCTGTATCTATTAAAAATGAAAGAATGTTATTATTACATTTAATATAAGCATAATTACTGTGATCAAAATTTACAGTGAAATGAAAAATTTTCATATAATTCCCCGAGTGACCTAATCTGCTACCTGTTCGGTATCGGGGGTACTCAAGTTTCCCTGTTGCTCTGTGCCATTTACAAAAAATGCATTATGCCTTACATTATTTTGGCTTTGAGAGTTATTCGAATTTGAATTCGCACGAGCATTGTTGTTGTTGGGCTTTGATTTTGGAAATTGTTGTTGTTGTTGTATTGTGCACTTTGCTGATATGCGAGACGATCGCGGGGCCTTGTCGGTTACCGTTGTTGTTGTTGTTGTTGTTGTTGTAGCGATTGTTGAAGCGGTTGTTGTAATTGTTGTTGTTGTTTCCTCTGCGATCGTATTGCTGCTGTCTGTTGTATGTTTGGTTGTTTTGATGACTTGAGTTTGTCGAATGATTTTGTTGTGTCGTCTGTTGTTATCATGTCTCCTATTACAATTTTGCCTCTGCTGATTACCTTTATGCTGGTTTTTTCCGTTGCGCTGTCTATACATCATGATACGAGCTTCTTCCGTATGATCTGATTCTTGCGCTATTTGGAGAGCCTCATTAAAAGTGGTGACTCTACTTGCTGCAATTGTTTGTGCTATGTTAGCATTTGTTATGCCTCGTTTTAGCACATTAAGGGCTATCACATCATTTGATTTGATTATAGCTGCCTTTTCTGCTGGTGTTTGCAGCGTTGAAATTTGTATTGAATTTAATTCCGAAATTAAACTTTCGATGGTTTCAGCGAATTTAGATATTGGTTTTCGGCCTTGTGTTGCTCTGGATAATTCATCTAATACAGTGTTTGCAGTTTTTCTGGGCTTGAATATTGCCTTTAAATTTTGTATTAGATTTTCTATGCCAGTTGTGCCAAGTAATTCGAGTTTTGTTTTTTTACTTTATCTGGTATTTTGGTGTTGAAGACTAATGCAAAATAAGTGGGTTGTATTTAAAGATCTACTGGCATATGCAATAGGAAGATCGGATCCTATGGTACCTTGAGAAAGTACTGAACCAAGGGCGTAGTTTGAGGCGTCTGTGGTTAGAATGAATTCTTTTTGAAGATTTGGATATTGTAAGATTGGTGGGTTAATGAGTGAGTTTTTTAATATTTGAAATGATTTTTCGCATTCAGGGCTCCAATTAAAAACAACGTTCTTTTTGAGTAAATTATTCAGGGGGTTTGCCATTTCTGCAAAGTTTTTTACGAATTTTCTATAATAATTGCAAAATGCAACGAATCTTCTTACTTCATTTGAATTTGTAGGTCTTGGAAAGTCTTTCACTACCTTGCATTTTTCTGGGTCAGCTGTTACGCCAAAGTCTGTTATTTTATGACCTAAAAATATTACTTCGTTTTTAAAAAAGTTACATTTTGATGCATTTAACTGTAAATTGTATTTTTGTAATCTTTGGAATACTTGTTGAAGATTTGAATTATGCTCTGATATTGTTTTGCCAAAAACTATAATGTCGTCTATATATATAAAGCATATATTGTCTAAGCCTGAGAGTGCTATTGTCAACATTCTTTGAAAACTGTTTGAAGCTAATTTTAATCCAAATGGAACGGTTTTAAAATGATAATGTCCGTTGTTTGTTGAAAAAGCTGTTAAAGGTCTTGATTGTTTACTGAGCGGAATTTGATGGAATGAATTTGTCATGTCTAATGTGGAGAAATATTTAGCACCTTCTAATTTATCGAGTACATCCTCCAATCTTGAAATGGGAAATTTGTCATCGACTAGTTTTTTATTTAGCTGGCGAAAATCAACTACTAATCGCCATTTTTTTTTCTTGTCCTGAGTCTTTTTTTGGTACTATTAGTAAAGGTGAATTGTAGGGGCTAGTAGAATGTTCAATAATGCCTTTGTTTAGCAGTTCTTGAACCTGTTTATTTCATTTAGTTGGCTATGGGGAAGGCGATAATTTTTAATATAAATAGGACTGTAGTCTGTTAGTACTAGCTTTTGTTCATAAAAGTTATTAACTGATAATTCTTCATTGTTTAAATAAAATAGATTTTGAAATTTATTGCAAAGAGCCGTTATTGATTTGCTAGTGGAATAGTCTAAATTTTGTAAATTCAAAAGCGTTTTCAACTTTAACCATCGCAAGTTTAAATCGTTGGTGGACAAATATTTTTGTTTCCTTATATTAGTGAGAAGAACTTCTTTGGGAATTAAATCAAAAATGTGGTCGATGCCTCTATGTGTAAAAGAAAAGGTAAAATTTTCATAGTTAATCTTTGCTCTGAACTTTGCAAAAAAATCTCTTCCTAAAATTCCACTTGACCTTATAGGAAATGAATCATCTACAACACTGAATTTGTGTCTTAAAATACTATCCTCTATATTTATAGGCAAAATACATGTCCCTAAAGTCACAATGTCTTTCTTTGAGATTCCTGAAATTGCACATGAGTCGCTACTGTCAATGCATATATTACACAAATGTTCATATTTAATTAATGATATATCTGCCCCTGTATCTATTAAAAATGAAAGAATGTTATTATTACATTTAATATAAGCATAATTACTGTGATCAAAATTTACAGTGAAATGAAAAATTTTCATATAATTCCCCGAGTGACCTAATCTGCTACCTGTTCGGTATCGGGGGTACTCAAGTTTCCCTGTTGCTCTGTGCCATTTACAAAAAATGCATTATGCCTTACATTATTTTGGCTTTGAGAGTTATTCGAATTTGAATTCGCACGAGCATTGTTGTTGTTGTGGCTTTGATTTTGGAAATTGTTGTTGTTGTTGTATTGTGCACTTTGCTGATATGCGAGACGATCGCGGGTGCCTTGTCGGTTACCGTTGTTGTTGTTGTTGTTGTTGTTGTAGCGATTGTTGAAGCGGTTGTTGTAATTGTTGTTGTTGTTTCCTCTGCGATCGTATTGCTGCTGTCTGTTGTATGTTTGGTTGTTTTGATGACTTGAGTTTGTCGAATGATTTTGTTGTGTCTGTCTGTTGTTATCATGTCTCCTATTACAATTTTGCCTCTGCTGATTACCTTTATGCTGGTTTTTTTCCGTTGCGCTGTCTATACATCATGATACGAGCTTCTTCCGTATGATCTGATTCTTGCGCTATTTGGAGAGCCTCATTAAAAGTGGTGACTCTACTTGCTGCAATTGTTTGTGCTATGTTAGCATTTGTTATGCCTCGTTTTAGCACATTAAGGGCTATCACATCATTTGATTTGATTATAGCTGCCTTTTCTGCTGGTGTTTGCAGCGTTGAAATTTGTATTGAATTTAATTCCGAAATTAAACTTTCGATGGTTTCAGCGAATTTAGATATTGGTTTTCGGCCTTGTGTTGCTCTGGATAATTCATCTAATACAGTGTTTGCAGTTTTTCTGGGCTTGAATATTGCCTTTAAATTTTGTATTAGATTTTCTATGCCAGTTGTGCCAAGTAATTCGAGTTTTGTTTTTACTTTATCTGGTATTTTGGTGTTGAAGACTAATGCAAAATAAGTGGGTTTTTTACTATCTGGAATTTCTGCGTTAAATAATTTGATTAAGTTGATAAATTTTTGAGCATCTTCCAATCTGCCTGAAAATTCTGGTATGGCCTTAGTGTACTGTATCACGTTGAAGTTTGATTCTGTCATTCTTGTTTCTTTTTTATTTTTCTGGTATAATGATAAAAAGGACGAAACGCACGTTGCAATGACTTTAAATGTTATTAATTTTCTATGGTCTTCCAATTTGCTGTTCAAAATCGTGAGGATAGCAAAATATAATTCTCTTGCTGTTTTTGTGGCTGCTGTTTGAAAGTTTTCCTCCGCGTCTTTAATAGCGTCGATCAGCCCGTTGTACAATTTTTCATTTTCTTCCTTTTTACTTATGAGAGTTTTCTTTGTGTATTTTCTCGTCGGGGTCTTTTTGAGATTGGACAAGTTATGTTTTAGACGCGCAAGTATTTCTTGCGTCAATGCTTCCATATATGATTAGTTGGATCTGACGTCAGTAAGGCATGCCACAGATCTAGCTGCTTTAAGAGCTTCTTGCCTTTTATTCTTTTTGTTTATTCTATAAATTTTAAGGGTTAAATTCAATATGCAAATGATTAGAATTGCCCATAAAATGACTTCGTGTTGATCCAGGACTTCTGAATGATAATTTTGATTGTTGATTATCTGAACCTGCGGGTCTCCCGATTGTGTTGTTGGCTTAGAGTTTGTGGTTCCCATGGTTTTTGGAAATGAAATGTATTTGTATTTCTCAAATGTGGATTTTTGTCTTCTAAGTATTTTCCATGAAGCATATATTTTGGTGAGCGTCTTCAGTCGTCTATGACACAGAGCAATTACAATATATTGGGAAAAATATATATATTTTTTTTTTTTTTGGGTTTTAAATATAGTCTTTTTTAATGAAAATTTTTGTATGTGATTCTCATCTCAATTTGTCTGAGCGTATAAAAAAAAATTCCATGTATTTGTTCAAAGCTTTAAAATTGAGTGGAGATAAACAAAATTAATTTATGGCAAGGCTGCTAGTGCTATGGTTAAAATAAAAAATTTTTTTTTTTTTTTTTTGGAAATTTCTGCTTAGGCAAAGGAATTGTCGATTTTTTTTTTTTTTTTTTTTTTTCAAAGGAAAGGATCAGAAGGATCCAAATTTGGTCGGCAGGATCGCCATGTAGTGTATCCTTCGCGTAGAAGAATTAATATTTTTATTTTAAAGTTTTTATTTCTTTATATCCTAAAGGTTTTTATTTTGTTATGTCCCGCTATTGCTGAGCGGCAGGACTCGCAAATCTATTTGGCGGCTAGCGCCCAATATCTCTATATTTATACGGCGGAGATACGCCAAAGGAATCAGCGACTAGCGCTTAATTCACCTTTTTATATTTATCCGGCGAAAGGTGCGCCAAATCGAGAATGGATAAGCAAAGGGTTTCGCATGTAAATCCAATCTGAAGTTCCAACTGAACTTCAAGCTTTATTTATATCAAAAATATGTTAAGTAAGCATAAATGAATTACAATTGAAAAATATAGAATCTTATGAATTAGCTTGTGAGGTATGCTGACAAAACACTTTCCCACGATTCGACGACGCTGCCTGCAAAATATGTTGCTCATGCAATGAGTGCAGCTTGCAAAGAATTTGGTCATATGAAACCATTTATGTCGTGAATGAAGTGGAAAAATGAGTTTGTGCGTTCGTGTGTATACATACTACACTATCAGGCACATGGGCGTAGCTACGGTGGGCAGGCTGGGGCACTTTTTAAAAAATTTGTGTCGGAGAAATAACTTATTTACATCAACGAAATAAAAAATAGTTTTCAAAACACTTATAACTGAAAAGCAGATCATCATATCGCACCCTGGCAACTAAAGCGACACAACTAGACTAGATTACTGTTCCAGAAGTCCAATTTCTGTTGATTGGTTAGGTTATATCCATGTCTTGAAAGTCTCGCCGCTTTAATCGCGTAAGGTATTGTCGGAAAAGAAGGTTATTTGCCAATGAGTTAGGATGCTGTTCAAGTTTTTGGACATATTTTGCAATCGTGTTTATTATTTCATCATCAAGAGTAAGTATGTTAAAATCTTTATGTAGATTTTTGTTTGAAACATACCAGGGTGCAGCAGCAATAGTTCTCAGGGCCTTGGATTGACATCTTTGAAGACGTAGAAGGTTAGATTTGGATGCAGTTCCTCAAATTTGTATACCGTACATCCAAGTAGGCTTTATTATTGATTTGTACAAGAGTATTTTGTTGTCCAAGCTCAGCTTAGAGTATTTGCCTATTAGCCAGTTCATTTTGTTTAATTTGAGCTTAGCTTGCGTTTTTTTTTTTTAGCCTCTATATGTCGTTTCCAGGTCAAGCCTAACTGGTACGTTTTTTTTTGACAGGTTTCTAGTAAATACTTACATTTTATACGAACAATTATGAAAATGTTGCTGTATTTAAAAAAAATCAGATTTTTCCAAAATTCGATACACCCTAATATACATACCCTGCAGGTACCAGTAGAAACATCAGTGATTTCACCGGGACATATATGTATGTAAAGAGTGAACTTACGTGAGCATCAAATTATTCATAAAATGAGTATTGAGATAAGTTCAAAGGATTTGTTTATTAATTATTTCGATTAAATATAATTTAGTGTAGATTAGTTTAGGTTTACTTCAATTTGGTTTTAGTTTCGTATTCCACGTAGTTCTAGTTCAACTTAGTTTTAAGAGTTCTATATTAGGCAACTTTACCGAACGCGACAACTTTATTCGAACGACTTCTTTAATGCAACTTTTTAACTACCGACTGCTGACTGCTGACTAGGGATGGGCGATATTATATCGATATATCGAGATATCGATACTTCCTGTCTGGATTATGAATAATTTTTATTCGATAATCAAATGGCACGATATCATCAACATCGATATTTTGCTTCGATGTTATCGAAGATTTATGTAAGTTTTGGAATTTGACACTATCTCGAGAGTTAGACACACGAACAAATGTTTTGAAACAATTAGTAAGTGGAGGAAGAGGTCCGAAGAAAAGAGATGGTTGTTGGTTAAATGCTCCGGAACAATCTGTGCTTCTCTTTTTTTTCTTATCTCAGTACCTTGATCATGACAAAACGACTTTAAACATTTCTTTTTTTATACATTTTTAAGTTTTTAGTTACGAAGTTAATAAAAGTTTTATTTTTCCTTTTAAAATTATTTCATATTTTCCTAATTAAATCATTACGACACTTCATACAACGTTCAACAATTGAGAGCAAGTTTTTCTCTCCGAAAAGTATGGGCAAGAATACATGAACAGCTACACGGGTGATTGATTAGTAAGACTGAATGTTTATTTGGCGCTTTGGTCTAAAGTCAGACAACATGTTCCGGAACATTTAGTTCGTAGGTATGTCTGACTTTAGACTAATTCTTATATTTTGGCGATATATCGATATATTGGGATTTTCTATGACAAAAATTCGATATATCGTATCGGCTTTATATAGGATATGGGCGATATAGAATATCGATATTCGAATGTTCGATGCCCATCCCTACTGCTGACTGACTACTCTGACTGCTTACTCCGTGTCTCTACCGCGCCCACGCTCACGACGTTTTACCCTGCGTCTGCACCGTGCGAATGCTCGATAGCTTTTACATGTATAGGTGACATTAATCACGCATTCCACCGTAGGGAACAATGTCATCGTAGAGGGGTGCTGTTCATGTGCTTGAATCTCATTGGCTACTGAAATTTAAATAAGGTTCTAGGGTTAGCTGAGTGTCAGCATGAAGTGGCGTAGTGGATGGGCCGTCGCCTCACAATCCGAAGATCGCGAGTTCGATACTGTCTTGAGACAAACAATACTTGTAAAAAAAATTTTTTTAATTTTCGAAATATTCAAAATAAAGGCAAAGAAGAGAGTTTTCAAATGATTTCTATAACTCAGCGGTCGAAATGCGAACATTAAACTTAGTCGAACAGATTTATTGAGGATTTTTTTTTTTTTTTACACTTATTGTAAATGACCCTGAGACGAATCCGCAATCCTTTTGCGCTTATGGTTTAGGGATATGGTTTAAAATTGCTGAAAATTTCAAATTTTAAGTTATTACATTCGGGTTCCACTTTAAATTGCATTTAAGGGGAAAGAGAAAATTTTAGGTTTGCCATATTTTAAAAGGGAAATTAATTTTTACTTTGATAAAAATGTACTCATAAAGAAAATAAATACAATTGAAATAAAGGAAATATAAAAATGTTTTATTTCGAAACAATCGGAGGTTTTTTAGTAAGAGGTTTTTGGGTATTTTTAGAAAATATAGGAAATTTTAGGAAAACAATGGCAGCACTAAGAAACGTAATTCCGCGAATTCCGTTATATTCGACAATTCCGCAAGTGAATAAGAGCTAATGTCTAATATTTTGGAAATTTTTCAACTTTTTGACGGCAATTTAACTGGCGATGTGCCATTTAGAGCCATTGAGCAGCTGCAGGAGTGGCACCTGATAGCTCGAAATGGTGAAGTGAAGTGCTCCAAAGGGGGAACGATGGTCCTCACGCCTAGGAACGATTGCAGTGACGGTTATAGGTGGAGGTGCACCAAAACACATCCCAATGGGAAGAAAAAAAAGAAGATGCAGTGCACGGAGAGTGTGTCTATACGTCGAAACACGTTTTTCGATGGTTCTCACCTATCTCTGTGCCAGATTGTGTCGTTCACTTTCCTATGGGTACAGAACCTCCCCTTAACCTACATAACCCAAACCACAACCATATCGTGCCGGACGGCTGTGGACTGGAGTTCCTTCCACCGTGAGGTGGTGGAATATAAAATGTTGGAGCATCACGACAAGATCGGTAAGTTTTCATTGAATGTATGAAGATAATTTTAATGAGCAAAATCATTAGGAGGCGTAGGAAAGACCGTTGAAATAGACGAATCAAAGTTTGGACGGCGAAAATACCACAGGGGCCACCGTGTGGAAGGCCAGTGGGTGTTTGGAGGAGTAGAGCGGGAGAGTGGCGTTTTCTTTTGCGTCCCAGTTGAAAAGCGCGATGTGGAGACGTTGTTGCCCATCATCAAAGAGTGGATTGAGCCAGGAACTACGATTGTGTCGGATTGCTGGAAAGTATGTTCGAAATGCATTAAATAGGAATTAATTCTTATAAAAGCTGTATTTTTAGGCATACGATTGTTTGGAGAAAGAGGGTTACACTCACTTGACCGTGAACCACTCCGAAAATTTCAAGAACCCCGAAACCGGCGCGCACACCAATACCATCGAATCGATGTGGCGGCATGCAAAAACATTTTTGCCAAACTATGCTCGGAGAAAACACTTCTTTCGAGGATATTTGGCGAAATTCATGTTTTTGCGGGGGTGTAGGGCGAAAAGTTTGGATCCGTTTGTGGAATTCTTTAAGGTCGCTGCACAGGTATACCAACCCGTTAGGGAGCGGCACCTTTCAGATGACGGATCCGACTCTAGCTACGCCATTGAGATCGATGATGACGACGAGGGAGATTCCACAAATTGAACTTCACGGAGAAGTAACCCACCAATCGGTCCTTTTCAGGACCACCGAAAAGTGAACAAAGAGAATAAGTTGGTAGTCTGATAAAGGGGTGGTGACTAGAAGAGCGCCGCAGGCGAAAAATTTTTTCAAAAATCGCGCGCGCGATTTTTGAAAAAATTTTTCCCTTTTTGGTTTGTAAAAAAGCTCAATTTGTGAAATTTTTTTTTCAATTTTTTCCTTTTCTCCGTTACTTTCCCTATGGTAGCGATGTGAAGAGCGCCGCAGGCGAAAAATTTTTTCAAAAATCGCGCGCGCGATTTTTGAAAAAATTTTTCCCTTTTTGGTTTGTAAAAAACCTCAATTTTTTTTTTATTTTTCTATATTTTTCTTTTTCTCTCTCCATTTTCTCTATTTTCCGTTTTTTATTTCTCTTCATTTTTTTATTTCAAAAACCAACTATTTAAATCTACCAAATGGTAGATTTTTTCAAAACATTAAGTCTGGTAGCGCTGCGCTTTTGCTGTCAGTCACTTTCCATTGGTTTTCCATACAAACTTTAAATCGCGATATCTCCTGAACCAGACGCGAGCGCCAAAAACGGATTGCATATTCAGACTCAGGAGGGCGTTTTACATATACTGGCCAAAAATTTTCAAAATCCCAGATATGTCCGTAAAGTAAAATTAAGCCGAACTCCGTTGTTCTCTTGAAAACACGTTTATTTAATTTAAAAGCTGGAAATAAGTTCCACAGGAAAGTACTTATAAATTCATTAATATTATTTTAAGTATTGACGTGCATACTTTTGGGGCTGAGTTTATATATGTTAATTTTGGTTGCCGGACACATAATACATTGTACATATTTTTGCTTTTGTGGACATATTCTATAGGCGGACAAAATCAAATCTTAACGTCCATATTTCCTACTTAGATTCAGACTCACTTTTTATATGAAGACACTTTTTCCGCCACTGATCGCACGTATTTGCAAATATGAGCTTTCAGTTTACTCCATAGAACAACCTCACAGAATTATTCGACGTCAATCAAATCAAGCGCAGTCTTCACATAAAAATTACCCTTTAACCGATATACAAATCAAACTTCGCCTTTTGCAATTTATCGGATTTATCGGAAATCAATTTCACATTTCCTCACGTTCCGAAGCAATTAAACGCTATAAAACATGACGTTACAGGTTATTCAATTCTTTTTTTTTTTTAATGATTTACGATGCTTTCGATGAAATTGATATGCGAAAAATGCGAATCAATATGACACTTAAACGATTTCAATGCTATCTGAAAGTTTTTCCTTTTTTCACATTCGAGCCAAACACAAACAATAACAACAAACGGCGCAAATGTTAAAAAATTCGATCGGCTGGGGTTGCCGTTGAAGATTTTTGATTTGGTACTTTTTGTTTTTTCGTAAAGGTGTTTTAATTCGTACGATTTGGGGATCGAAGATAGGGATATTCAATATATTATTAATTTGTTTAATATATGTATATATCTATGTATATTTGAAATTGTTCGACATAAGCAAAATGCTAAACTGCAGCATTCCACATAAATAGTAAGACTCTTTTTCAAATAACATGACAAACCACACCTCATATAGAGTGAATCTTGTGGTAAAGGCTTCGCCTCAGTTCGGAAAGAAATACGCGCGGAAATTCCTATGCTATTTCGCCGAGGAATAAAGATATCATAAATATATGCTAAACACCTTTCACGGCATAAAAAGCTGATTTAAATTTCAATTTGAGTATGAATTTCGAAATGGAAACTCATTTGTAGGTATTATTAGGCCACCTGCAAACTATTTTGACATCAACTCGTCGTTCGTAAGTTATTGTGTTCTATGTGATAGAAACGAATTGCGATTTCACTTTGATTTTAATACGTCCAACTTAAAAACTTTGTTCTACGGAGCTTGATATTTTTAATGCAGACGGAACCTAAGACATTACCGTCTTAAGCTAAGTGTCCACTTCAATCAAAATTTTTGTTTCCATAAGCAACACACGTAGGTATAAAAAACGAAGCGGAATGCAATCGGAAATTTCATTCGATAACTTTTCGTTTTCCTGATTCCACTCAAAACGAAATGCAAAAAAGTACTTTGGAGACTTCAAAAAGCATTATTTTTCGTTAGAGGTAGCACTGACGAAACGAAATAAAGGAGCTGACATTTATTTCGTTCGAAATTTTCTGAGCGCGTCGAAAGCATTTGGGTAGGTTGAATGTTTTTATAATTTTTGCACTGAAACTCAATGGAATTAATGAAAATCGACTGGAAATCTTTTTTCTGGAAGAAATGACTGACGCATGAATCCATTTTCAAAAATTTTGTTTGTTATTTATGGTTGCTGAAAAACTATCGATGGTACGACCGATACAACCAACAAATTTTATCTTTCTTAACCATCGATGCTTCTAAATCCCCATGGGTGATGAGTCACCATCAGTAAGTCAATATTACTCATCTTTAATTAAAACAAACGCGAATACTTGGCGATATGGAATATATTCCAATTATTTAAGAGGGAAAAAGTTTTTCAGAGCGCTTCAAAAACCATCGAAACTATCGATGTTCACAGTATCGATAGTCTTGCATATCTATATTTTCCGATTGTACACTACGTCACGTCAAAACGAAATAAAGGTACAAGTCTCCAAAAAAAATTTTGATTGGACACAGACCTTAATCCGAAAGAAAAAAATCCTTGTGTAAACTTAAAAACTCCACTTTAATATATCTTCTTACATCTCCATCTATTTGACCTTAAAATATTTTAATTCATGAACTTATTTCCTTGAATTCATTTTAAACTTACTACTAAATGCTACTTTAGTTAAATTCAATAGTCTGAAAAGCATATACATAAATTAAATCCCTTTTAAATAAACCCCCAGCTGCATACCATATTTTGTCGTTTTTGTTTTCTATTGAAAAGGGAATTAGCATTTTGCCCGTCAAAAGAAGAAGTTATTTAAAAGTGCTAATAATTATGGCTGTTCTCAATAGCTGATTTAAAATAAGAATTTCGCCTTTAAATTGATGAAGTTGAATCGCAATTATCCAAATCGAAAATGAATATTTAAGACATTGAAAAAATAATATCAGGGTTTCCGATGTCTGAAGGTATTTTAAAAGCTGTTTCAACAGCTTTTGGATTTTAGAAGGCTTTGGCCTTCACCGCAAAAGGTGTTCACAATAATAATTTTGGTACGTACTTATGCTGCCAGACTGCCATATTAGTGACTTTTGTGAATAGCCCAGTGGCGTAACTTCACCTTGTGGAGCCCGGGAGAATTTTTTTTCGGGGGCCCTCCTCTATCGATGCCTGACAATAGAATACCCGACACATATTCAAATAATTTTTAATATCAAGAGGTGTTTAAGGCCTTAAGGGACCCCATATACCGACTTTTGTTAAACTTCTTTATGAAAACCGCCCCTTTGCCACGCCCAATATTCCAATTTTTTTGAATTCTAATCGAAAGCTTAAATATGCGCTCAAATTCTAAGTTTCATTCAAATATTTCGAAGAAGTCATATTTTGGGGCAGTTTTGGGATTTTTGTTACAGACCCTAGTACTGGAGGTACCCCTAAAAATGGTCCGATCGGGTCCACTCTCGAACTTGTTCTTACTCATGTCCCCGTGAGCACACATACCAAATATTGTCGAGATAGCTCAACTCCGTGGATAAGATAACTGTATACAGACAGACAGACAGACGGACAGACGGACATGGCTAAATCGGATCTCCTGGTGACGCTGATCATTTATATATATATTTTGTATGGTCTATCTCGACTGGTTCTTGGTGTTACACACAACCACACAAACGCAATATAACCTTGACACAGAGTGTGTCGGGTATAATGAGCCAATTTTACTAGAAAGGAGGTTGTATTTGTTTTAAGTAAAATAAATGCCATTTTTAATACGAACTTTCGACCAGTGGAAAATAAAGCTGCCGATTTGGATCAAAATCGCCAAATGTGGCAATCGTGGCCATAAATCATCGTTTAAGGCTAGATCTGATATACAATCGATGTTCGCGACTATCGATTTTGCGATGGTTTTAAGCCAAAACATCGATTTTCATACGAAAGTAAAGAGATTGTATTGGAGATCATCAGCACAATTTCTATATGAACTTTTCTTTTAACAAAAATATAGATTTCGAAAATTTCCCTTTTCTAATAACTAAAATTCTCTAAAAAAATTTAAAACTCGAAAACTTCACTTATTTTCGTGCTTATGGTACTTTTTTCGCGAAAACTTTTAGTTTACGGGTGAAAATATACGGGCTGCCCCGTTTTAGTTGTTGCCCTACTAAATAAAAAATAAACTGTAAATAAATTGTTATCTCATTATATCGATTGGCTTTTTGTGTATTCGTTTGAATTGCAGTTAGGGGGCGCCGAAGAAATCTCGCCCAGGGCGCCGGGAACGCTAAGTCCGGCTCTGCCTTCGAAACCCATCGTTCATGTACTCACCCGCACTATTTACATTCCGCCGGCCCTGTTGTAATCTATTGGTAAGCGGTTCGCATACAATCTCGTATACTTTGTAATCTATTGGTATGCAGTTCGCTCTGCAATCTCGTATATTTTGCCGGCGGTAGGCACTGTTGGCCGCTGGGAAGATCTGTTATTTAATGCAGATGGCAATTTAGAACAATTTCGAATGTGGCTGCATCGATTTCCACTAAGTTTTTTTTTTTCCTTAAATCATCTGGCACCGTTTTTCTAAGGTCAACACACAATTTCACTCAGCGCCTGAAAAAAATCTTTAAACACGAAAAAAAAACAAACTCATAAGAATTTGATTGAATATAAATAAATTGTAATGAGAGCAAAGATCGACTTCATTCCATGCTACATCTACTTGGCTCTCTTACAGACCGACAGACAGAGAAAAAAACATACAGACAGGCAGGCATTCACACTTGATAAATTGTATAGGACTTCTCCGTGGCGCGATGTATTGTTCCATGCCAGACTCACTTCATAACTCGAGATGTCTCATTTCATCATAGTCATTACGCTCATTAAACTTTCAGCACACTTTCAACTATTTAAATTTGCCAGTTTCATTTAATATCTCGTCTCATTATTTGACACGGTACCCGGCAGAGCCGACGACTCACTTCTCTCGGCAATTCTTCCGTCAATTCGCCTAATGCACTCGTCAAGTTATTGTCACGCTGCCATTTTTTTTTGTTTCTTTCATTCGTTCTTTTTTCTTCTTTTTTGATATTTTTTGTTCATCATTTTGTTGTTGCTTATCTCTTCCTTGTTTTTGTTTTTGGGGTTTTCTCTTCTTCATTTATTTATTTATTTATTTATTTATTTTTTGGGAGAAATTGAGAATTAAGCCAACAAAAGTGAAAGTTCACTCACAGTACGCCATTTTGTTACACATTTTAACGAAAACTGCGCCAAACAAAGAGAAGAACAAAAACAAAAACAAAAACAAAAACAACAACAATAACGACAATGACAACAACAAACTGCAGCCAACTTTAAGTGATAATAATCATAAAGGAGAATGTTGGTGTAAATTGAAAAATGCTTGTGTAGAATTTTTTGGGTAAAACTTGAGACATTTTGCCATGGAAGAAAATAATTAATTCACACAAATAAAATTTCGAGAAGATGTATTCTAATATCTACCAATTTGTTCTTCTTTTTAGACTTAGAGTTCCGAAAAAAAAAGAATAAAATCAGTCCGAATAGAGCCTTCCAATCCATACCATTTCCCCTTCTCCGTTAAATTCCCAAACCCAATCGTTCAAGCTTTTTCGATTGATATCAAAAACTATTTTTTTTTATGCAAATTCCAATCCATTTAACCCTTTGGAAAGGGATCAAATGATGAGTTTAACGATTAAATTGTCGAACAGCGAAAAAAAAAAAAAAAATGGAATAAAACTGATAGAGAATGAACAAAAAAGAATAATAAATGAAAGTTTAAAAGAGAAAACCCTACTCATATGCCAATACCTTGATAGGCCAAACACGCAAACACCTTATCCTGCCACATGTCATGGCATGCGCTTTTAGGCAATCCGCAACGTTAACATCACACAGAGAAAATTGTGTCTCCTTTCGCGTGTGTGTCTCTTGCCGTTTCTTTTTCACTTTTTTTTTTGGCCTTTTTTTTGTGAATTCATTTTGGTTGGATTTGCTTTTTTTCAGATGCCCCCCCTTTTTTTAACTTTGTTGTCTTCATCATCTTTTTACTGCGTCTATTACTTTTGACAGCTACTGTCATAATTCTCCACTGTCTACGCTTCTGCCATTGTGTTTGCCTGCCTGCCTGCCAGCCAGCCTGTTGTTTCAATCGTTGCGTTTGTTTTATTACGAGCACACACGCGCTTCCACACATACACACACGCATAGTCGTATTCACACACACGCACGCATGAGCCGAGCGAATTTCGAGGCACATTTATAAGCTCGGCACGTTAATGGTCCGCTTATCAAAATGTCTTCTTCCGGTTTGTTTAGAACGAGCATACAAAAGCGAAAGACAACAAACAAAAATACACAAAAATTGTAATTCGGCCTGCATGCATGTGTGTGTGTGTGTGTTTGTGTGTGAGCGACTGGATCGGAAAAGTAGTACTGTGCATGTTCAGGTGATTTTGGACTGTGTTTTTTTGCCTATGTTCTACTTTTTCCCCAAATTTTTTAAGCCCTTCCGTTGTTTTCATTGTTTATGCTACTTTTCATCACTCCAATTTTGACATTTATCCATCTTCCCCTCTCACCTACTATCTCATGTCACCTCAAGCTACACACATACATCACATCACAAGTGAATTACATGTGCTTATTGTGTTCATCTGTTCTTTCGTGGCACGGCGTCCTTCATTTGGTTCCAACTTCATTATTTAAACGCGTTCCAGCATGCACACCCAAAAACTAGTTCGAAACAAGGCGATTTTTGTCACATATCAATTTCTCATTTTTTGTTGGAAAAAACTTTATGTGCTTTGCCTTATTTAGCCCTCTTACTATATAAAATGAAAGGTACGAGTCTATACTTTCAATTTAAACAAAAAAATTCACCTTCCAATACCTTTTCTGTAACTTACATCGATTTGAATTTCAAAAGTCATAGCAATATTTCATACAAATGCTCAATAAGACAAAAAATGGGGCATACTTTTAGGTCTTACGTAATTAAAACATTGAACGATTTATAAATGAAACATTTTTTTGTTTACGAATATGTAGGCGTAACGAAATTTTACGACATTTCAATGTAAAAAAAAACCAATTTAACATCAATTTCTTTCTATGACACACTTTAACTTGGCATGCTTTACTAGAAAAGCGGAATGCATTTGTGAGATATTTTCGGTGATTTCGAAGGCTAATATCGTTCGCGGAATGCTGCTGAGGGTATTATATTCTTTTGAATGAAGATAACCAATGTTTAAGCTTTTGAAAAATATAATGGTAGATAGGAAATAAAAACATGTAAAATCTGCAACTTTCGATGGGCGTTAAGCCCAAAGTAGGCGTGGCAGCAGCATTATTTTTAGATTTCTTTTTTTTTTTTTTTGAGGAGAGCTCAATTAAGATGTGTCCCGAATTTCAAGTCCCTAGGTCCGGAAACAAATGTTTTGACTTGTTCACTTATATGGGAGGTGGGCGTGGCAGTGGGCGGATTTCCAAGATTTTTTCAAAATATCTTAACTAAGCCTACAGAAGTGTTTCTGCAAAATTTCAATGCTCTACGACCAATCCTTCTATTTTTTTCCAAAAAATATATGGAGCGGCTCCACTGTGTGCCGGCATGATTACTTCAATATTTATATTCAATTAAGCGAGTAATCACTAAAACGGTGACTATGCTGTCTAATATTCTCTGAATGTATTCTTTCGCACGAAAACCGAATCAATTCAATGAGCTTGAAGTAGAGATGGGCACGGGCCTCAATTTTGAGGCCCGGCCCGGCCCGGCCCGAAGCAGATTTTTCCGGGCCTGTCCCGTCCCGGCCCGGAAAATTTTCAAAGATACCCGACCCGGCCCGGCCCGGCCCGAAAAAAATGATCAAAAAAAATTACCGATGGATGCATCAATCACTCAATCAAAATATCAGAATGAATTCGATATTTTTCCAGATCGTTTCACTCAGATCAACGTTTGACGTATACTTTGTAGGGAAATCTTTAAATTTATTGGTGGAAGTGAAAAAGTGTGCACACAGAAACAGGAAAACAAGAAGAAAAATAAAAGCACAGAAAATCGCGTAGCTGAACTAAAATGATGTTAAATGAATAGGCAAGAGTACATCAACAAGTACACGGGTGACTGATCAGTCAGGCTGAATGTTTATATGTTGCTTTAGCAATAGCGCATACCAAAATTGAGTGCAAAACGGACGTTGCGATCTTAATACATTCGTGGTCGGTCACACATCTAATTGTAGCATATTGTTTATCTTTTACTCATCATCGAAAATGTAAGTCGACTTTTACACAACCGTATAACTTTAATTGTGCTTCTCTTCTCAAATCGAAAATCGGCCAATAATCGATATATGTAAAAGGCCGCAGATGAAATAAGTGCCTTTCCGATAAAAACATTGTTCAGTGCTTAATATGTAGCGGGCCTCTTTTCGGGCCTACGGGCCTGCGGGATTTCAACCTGAGGCCCGGGCCCGCACGGAAAAAGCCCGTTTTTGATTTTTTGGCCC
The DNA here is from genome assembly GCA_020466095.1 of Chlorops oryzae. Taxonomy (NCBI): domain Eukaryota; kingdom Metazoa; phylum Arthropoda; class Insecta; order Diptera; family Chloropidae; genus Chlorops; species Chlorops oryzae. The sequence continues at coordinate 139,266,243 of CM035806.1, forward strand.
GAAGCCCGTATTTTTTGACCTAGGCCCGGCGGGCCCCAGGCCCGGCCCGGCCCGTGCCTATCTCTAGCTCGAAGTAACATTGTAAGTTACACGCTTTCCTTTTGTATTTCGTTCCAAATTAAGTAGTTGATTTTCCTCTGTCTGGGAAATTGCATTTAGTATTTTGGAGTGTGTTAACTCTCGGAAAATTCCGTTTTGACACATTATATAATGCAAAAAGCCTTAGGAGAATCCCTTTTAAATACTCGAAGTAGTTTTTGGTAAAATAAATCTCTGGCAGCACTATTTCCAGTCTCGACCTTTCATTAATTGTCGTCGGTTGTGCGCGTTGGATGTCGTAATTAGAACTTGATCAAATTTCGAAATAAATAAGTAAGCATAAAAGTGTTATAGATATACGAAAAGAAAACGAAAAAGCATTGTGAAAATGCATGAAAGATTTTGCGAAAGATCAAAATTGAAATCAAAGAAACGCCAATAAAGAAATTGAGAAATCGCGTGATCATGCAACGTTGCCAAATTTCATAGTTTGAGAATTACACTGTGAACATTGCGAAGGTGAGTTGCAAACTTATTTATGGCACGCCATCCCTCAATGTCTTATATCGCAGACTAATAACAAAATCGCCGCAAGGGGCTGTCGATTAATTACGTAAGATTTTATATTACTGTTTCCACGTTCGCGTCTTAAGTTTTTGCGCAGACTGTTATGTATGTATATTATAAAAAGCGAAAGAGATAGAGTAAAGACTTATGATGCGAACATGAACTGAAAATTTCGAATTTCTCGGATCAAAAAATCCAATCGGAATACATGAAGCCTATAAAGAATAAAGATTTTGAAAATTAATATTTTAAATTGCTTTCTGAATCAATTGATATGAATGTTATTTTTTTTAGGTGTAAGTTTTCGCGCACCTGAGTAAATCCAGTGAAACAAAAATTAATTTAAAAAAATTTAGAATTGCGTCTGTCTTGTGATTAGTGTCCGATATATTGTATGCATGGACCCGTGTGTTATGTCCAGAGCCATTATAGAGTTATGACCAGGGCTCGGATATATATGCATTTATAAATTTAAGGCATACTTTATGGAGTAAAAATTTTGTTCAACTCACATAAAGTTAAGATTCAAATAGATTTTTAACTTCAATGAGAATTTTTATCAAGGCAGTAAAGCCGTTTGAAGTTCAACTTCACTAAACTTATTCGCAAAATGTTGGTAAGAAAAGTTGTTCCTCCATAAAGTATGCTTTAAATTTATAAATGCATATATATCCGAGCCCTGGTTATGACATATAAAACTTATAGGGAAGTTATTGAAGTCACTATTTAAACAATTTTTTTTTTAATCCTTTGCCGCAAACGATCCTATATGCTTTCGGCACATACATATGTGTTATCGTTTCTGAGATTTGGTTAAATAACGGTAAATATATGTAGAATCCGCCATCTGTTTGTCGGGTCGCGCCCATTTGGTTCGCGTTCATTCTTAACGCAAAGTAAAGGCCAGATCAGCTGACTGCAGCTCATATTTGAGAGCAAACAGGGACACCAAATTGGAAAGCGTAAAATTGTTGGCATGGTTTGAAGAATTTAACCCTGGAAGGTCATGCTTTGCCGTTTCGACTACGCTTGCTAACCTTTTATATAAAAAGCCAAAAAAGATGAGCTTTAAAATTGTTATTTATTAATAAAAGGCCGCAAAGTATTGACTTGGTATTATTATTAAGGGCAATTCCGTGAATACGGTCCCACCTGTGACACTAATTTTTTTTTAGTTTTTAGCTCATAATAATCGAAAAAAGGACGTGGTTCTCAAGGATCAAAAATTTATTAAACGTTTAACAATCGTTAAGCACTGAAATTACACAATTTGTGCTCAGAATGGCTGTCACGGGTGGGAAAGTTTCTCGTGGAATTGGCCTTTATCAAATATTTACAAAAACTACCTTAAAAATCGCGTAGTCGAATCGACGAAGGATAGGTTTTACCTAGGGCTTCCAATCCCGCACCATTTTGTCAATCCCGGAATCAGCGGGACAGAAATGTTCAATCCCGCGGGATCCCGGTATTCGCGGGATCCCGCATATATTGATACAAATTTATAAATCTCAAATGACCAAAACATAGAAACTCACTATTTTGAGCACAGGCTTTAAAGCTAAAAACTTTATTAGTTTTTAAACAATTCTTTGAGCTATCAACGTTTTGCCCTAAAAAGGGAAACTTTTCATTTAATTTTAACAACAAAAAATTTTTATTCTGCTTTAAAAGTAAGAAAGATGAATTCTACAAAGATAATAAAAAACAATAAAATGTAAAAAGTTGAAATTATGCTTTATCATTCGATTGAAAGTATTTCCGAAGGAAACATAACATATCGAGGGTATCATCTGATAAGCTGCTGCGTATTTTTGAAGCAATATAGCCTGCAGAAGAAAAAGCCCTCTCGGCTTCTACACTCGTGGGTGGTATGCCTTTCAAACAGTTAAACGTAAACATGAGGTATTCTCCCATAGAACCACCAGATTCATATAGAGTCATCTCCTTTCGTATAATTGAGTCCAACGAATTAGCTGTGTGGGTAGATGGTGAAGAGCAAACTAAATTTGATGCTGACAAAATAGTTAGCTCCAGTTCCTGCTCCAGTGTAAGCTCGTTATGTGAAATATCTTCGTGAAATATTTGTGATACTTCTTCAGGCGAATCCGAAAGTAGCATATCTTCATCTTTGTCATCATGGGTTGGGCATGAAATGGTGAATTTCATTCTCAAAACAAAATCTTTAATTTCTCTTCTAATTGCACTCTTTGTAGGGAGAAAAAATACATCATCAGAAGATAATTGGTAGGCGCAAGGATTTTGAAGGTAAATCAAAATTGCTGAAAAAATTGTTCGTCGTTGTGAAATACGTCGGCGCAGGGATTCAATTAATTGTGAAGCTAATGAACAATTTTCCTTTTCCAGTTTTTTTAACATGAACTTTAATGTAGCTTCGGCTGTAAGAAGATTCGAGTCTTGACGACAAAGAACTTCAACAGCAAGTTTTTAAGGCTTTCCATTAATTTTTGTTGTTTGAAATCCCAAATCAATCACAAAGTACTTAAAGCTCAGATAAACCTCATTTGGTTCTGATTAAACTATACCTCACTTAGCTAAGATTTCTTTATGTAATGGGCAGATCAAGGAAATATTGTTCTTAAAATTACTAAAATTTAATTTGTAGTTGAGACAAAATTCTCTCCAATCCCGCGAATCCCGCGGATCCCGCAGCTATAGTCCCGCACAGTGCGGGATCGAAAAATAGCGCGGGATCTCGGTATTTCGGAATGATGCGGGCCACATAAATTTTTTCCCACACCTTTCATTCGCCTTGGTCAACCTATGTTGCGATTTTGAAGCTTTTACGCCTTTTACTTCACAAGTTACGATAAACTTTTATTTGTGGGCATGGCTAGAGGAGGACGGCGTCCATTTTTGTCCAGATATGTCCCTTTTCGTAGTTTACCAGCATATCAAATATCAATGAAATGTGTTGAGTGGTTCGCAAGGTACAAGCATTTTACTGAATCGTGGCGTGGCAGTGGGCGGATGTCTCCCATTTTTACTTAGGATCATACTCGGATCCCAATATAACTGTGTGACAAATTTCGACTTGGTTGGTCCAGCCGTCTCGGAGGAGATTCGACCACAGAGGGACGGACAAACGGACAGACAGACGTACATGTCTAAATCGATTCAGTTTTTGATCATAATCAAGAATATATGTCTATATCTACGGAGCTTAGTTTTGGCTGTTACAAGATTCGCACAAATCTAATATACCCTGCTTACGCTGGGTATAAAAACAAAGAAGTACTTTGACTTACTTTTGCTATTTGAACGCATACGCTTATTACAAGTAATCGAATTCACAGGGTTGCATTTAAGTCATACATTTCCTATATATCTGTCGACCTGTCATCGAAATTTCAACTCTGATTTCCTTTCTTCAAAAGAATGAGCTCGTTACTTCCTTTCAATTTACTTTAACAGCGTTGAGCCCTTAAAGTGCGAAGTCAGCTAAGCAGAATATACTGGAACTGAAAAAGCATACGTGTAAAGGGTTTCCATCGCAAATGAGATAGTCTCGAAAATGCCAATTTTCATACATAAAGATGTTTTAAAGTATCGATATTTTTCACACCGATATAACATCCGCAGCCCCCGGAGTACAGACGATGACTTTAAATAAGTTTTAATTCTGTACGAATTGACGGATAATTTGATAGCGCAAAAAAATTATAAGCTACCTAAAATGCCCTTATATATGTGCAAAAACCTACTAATCGGAGTTATTCTGAAAACTTTCAGTCTGGCAGCACCACTGTTTGTTTTGTTTTGATTGAATGCATGTATACATGTATGGGTCTGTGTAGTTTCTGAATTTAATAATTTATTGTTTTTTCGTGATATCGTCGGAAATAAGTGTCGCCTAAAAAAGTATAATATCTCGGCCGCATCAGGAAGTCATTTTACGTAAATATATGCAAGTATATTTCTTTCTCTCTGCAAAGGTTCGAACTTCACTTTTTGGTAACGCACAATAATAACGGATTATAACTTTTTCTCGACTAGGTCCCCTGTCGCTATCGTTTCATAAAGAACTTCGTTCTAAAAAAAACGAAAATCCGAATCACTACTGTCTAGAAGAGCGGCTTGCATGAGCAGTTGGCTTCAAATTACACCAGTTTTGTTTTGATCGCGTAATACGCCAAGAAAAGCATGACTTTAAACGTGATGTACGAAAAATGAGAAAAGAAGAAGATTCGAATTTTGAACAAGAAAAAAACAAAAAAAAAATGAAGTGAACTCATTATCATATAAAAAGGAAAGAGATAACGGGAGGCAAAGTAGCATCTGGTCAGTAAATTTAAGGCCGTTACAAGCCTGTTTAGCGTGTTAACATATAAGTTAACATTGCCTTTAACCTAAATGTAATGGACATACTACTGTTAAGCCAAATGATACGTTGCCTTAGGATAGAATCTGAACAAAAATGTAATGTTTCCATAATTTCTACAGCTTCGCACGCAGCTACCAATTTCGGCGAATTCAACAGGCCTGCTGAAGACGTTCGAGCGCTGAGTGTGTTTATGTGAGTAAAAAGAAAACAAAAGAAAATAACTGAAACCATATAAAAAGACTCTGGCCTTTTAATTAAGCGAATAAAAAAAATGCCTAAACTCTTTGAAAATAAAACAGATCGTTTCGGGTGCGGCAATGCGCTTAGGGTCTCGGACAACAACTCAGCCCTTTTGATCTTTCTTATAAGTTTCTCTTTTCTTCTTGCAATGTGTTCGAGTACATTTCACGACTTATGAGTGTAACAACAATTTGAGTGGAAAATTACATTTCATTTTGAGTTACATTTCACTTTCTTAATTTACTCTTAAATAGAAAGGGTTGCCACCGTTGACACCATATGTACGTGTAAAATGTAGGTACTTACTGTTAAGCTCTCTTAATGTTAATGAAAAGGAAAATTTTAGTTTCCCTGGTCTAAATTGTTTAGATTTTTTTTTTTTTTGAGTTTATAATTCGATCAATCGGCTTCATTTAAATTTTAACATGTTAAATAAGCATAGATGGCTCGAAAGCGTATTCTGTTTCGATTTTATATTAATATAATATAATTAAGAATGTCTAAGCACCATTACAGTTGTCTAGGTTTGTTTGCATCGGAATGAATATATGAGTTCAACATATAATACATAAGTCATGAGTTGTTAATTTTGTTTTGGTTGCTATAGGCGAAAAGTAAGAAAGGTCTGAGTACTGTGTCGGGTTAACCATAAAATTGTTTCATCAAGGTTAACAAGCTAGGCTGGGTAAAGACAGTGCGGGATGTCACCACCTCCATCCCAATGCACCTGATTTATTTTTTTCGTCGTGAACTAGAACAAACTGTAAGCATTAGGTTAAATTCTGATTGCTGAATAATTTAACCCGTTTTAAACTAATTCAAATTTGCTCTTGCGCTATTTCGTAAAGTTTTCACAACCACTTGCTTACATGAATCCGCTTGGAATTCTCTTTCTGGTTGAAGTTGATGAGGTTGACGAGAGATAAAATCTCTGCATATAATGTTATTCTTGTAACGTTTCCAAATATTTCATGCATGACAGCAACAGAATCCACGACCAATCTCGACGAGCTGCGAATGGCTACACCAAGATATGCAGAGTACGTTGTCATGAAGAGCACTTTAAGAATCCTTCGGACTCCTAAAGGTGAAAACATTACAACTGCTGATTAATATTCGAAGAAAATCAATGGCAATTTCTGACGTCCGTTCGACTACTTTTCGACCTTTTTTCAGGAAAAATGCCTTCTGAATGGAGGAGGCGAAATATTTAAGTAATATGCAAATATATCGAGCCATAACCGCCAAATTGACGTAAGTGACATTTTTTCCGAAATTGTCTTTTTGATGAAAATATTTTTTTCAGCCTGAAACTCAGCATCTAGTAAAATATTACGACGATATGCTCAATAATAGCGGAGATATTGCACTATAAGTTTTATTATTTGTATGCCAGTCAATGCAAACAAGTTCAGAAAAAACGCTCTCCTGTAAAAATTGTTTTTTGTCACTTACGTCGATTTGGCGGTTAGGGCTCGATATGTTTAAAAAAGCATGGAAAATTTGGTGAATTTTAAACGAGTATATCTCCAACATGCAGGATCTTATCGAAATGGTGTTTTGGAAAGAAATGCTTGAGAGTCTTTGGGGTAGATTATGAGACCAGTCTAAAATACGCCCAGTCGAAAATATTATATATTTGTAGATTTCTTTTTTGAGGAGAACTCAATTAAGAAGTGTCCCGAGTTTCAAGTCCCTAGGTCCGGAAACAAATTTTTTGACTTGTGCACTTATATGGGAGGTGGGCGTGGCAGTGGGCGGATTTCCAAGATTTTTTCAAAATATCTTAACTAAGCCTACAGAAGTTTTTCTGCAAAATTTCAATGCTCTACGACCACTCCTTCTATTTTTTTCCAAAAAATATATGGAGCGGCTCCACTGTGTGCCGGCATGATTACTTCAATATTTATATTCAATTAAGCGAGTAATCACTAAAACGGTGACTATGCTGTCTTATATTCTCTGAATGTATTCTTTCGCACGAAAACCGAATCAATTCAATGAGCTCGAAGTAACATTGTAAGTTACACGCTTTCCTTTTGTATTTCGTTCCAAATTAAGTAGTTGATTTTCCTCTGTCTGGGAAATTGCATTTAGTATTTTGGAGTGTGTTAACTCTCGGAAAATTCCGTTTTGACACATTATATAATGCAAAAAGCCTTAGGAGAATCCCTTTTAAATACTCGAAGTAGTTTTTGGTAAAATAAATCTCTGGCAGCACTATTTCCAGTCTCGACCTTTTATTAATTGTCGTCGGTTGTGCGCGTTGGATGTCGTAATTAGAACTTGATCAAATTTCGAAATAAATAAGTAAGCGTAAAAGTGTTATAGATATACGAAAAGAAAACGAAAAAGCATTGTGAAAATGCATGAAAGATTTTGCGAAAGATCAAAATTGAAATCAAAGAAACGCCAATAAAGAAATTGAGAAATCGCGTGATCATGCAACGTTGCCAAATTTCATCATTTGAGAATTACACTGTGAACATTGCGAAGGTGAGTTGCAAACTTATTTATGGCACGCCATCCCTCAATGTCTTATATCGCAGACTAATAACAAAATCGGCGCAAGGGGCTGTCGATTAATTACGTAAGATTTTATATTACTGTTTCCACGTTCGCTTCTTAAGTTTTTGCGCCGACTGTTATGTATGTATATTATAAAAAGCGAAAGAGATAGAGTAAAGACTTATGACGCGAACATGAACTGAAAATTTCCAATCGGAATACATGAAGCCTATAAAGAATAAAGATTTTGAAAATAAATATTTTAAATCTATCTATCTGTCTTCTCTTGAGTGCAGGAAGCTCCATTTTTGAGAGAGAATATCGTATTTTTTCGTGTATTTCGAACTTCTCTACAAATCTTTCTGCTTTTACAATTATTGCTTGCCTCGGCCAGGGATCGAATTTGTGAGCTCAGTATACATGCACTACGCTACAGCTTGCAAATGATCTCCTGACGCTACAACCCTATTAAAATTTAAGCAGCTAATGCGATTCAATCACGACGAGTTCAAAATGTAAATGCCAATCGGGCATGACTTTTTCGCTTCACCTCGCTGACACTGTCATGCAGAGCATTTCACCGAGGCGTCCGCTCTGAAGAACGCGCGGACTTCTTCACCGCCGACATAATATTCTGCTGGGCGAGAGTTCAAGTGAGTGAGATGTGAGTCGAAGACTGGAGTTAAAAACTTCAAAAATGAAAACGTAGTTGAAACTCAAGAACTAATGATCAGATCAGGGCTCGGATTTTGTTGACTTTTATATATTTAAAGCATACTTTATGGAGTGAAAATTTTGTTCTAGCAAAGCTTAATTTAAATCGACTTTTAACTTCAATATGAAATTCTTCAAGTTTGAAAAGCGGTTTGAAATTCAACTTCGCTTAACTTATTCGCAAAATGTTGATAAGAAATTTTTTTGCCCCATAAAGTATGCTTTGAATTTATAAAGTTCGGCAAAATCCAAGCCCTACTTATGATGCCGTTCGATTCCTCGTGGCCGCAATACGTAGAACCGTTTATTTCAGCTCTGTCTTAGCAATTTTTGTGTAAAAAACTAGCACAGTGTAATTAAAAAGGTAAATTAACTATTTTTTGATTCGCATGAAAAAGTAAAACTTTGAAAAGTCGCCAAACCAATCAAATTCGATCTAAACACATATACAAACTCTAATTCAACATTTGCAAAAGTGTGACCGACTGTAATCATAACAGTTCAAACAGACACACAAAAAAAATCGGCCTCTTAATACATGAAATAATATGAGCACATTTGCATGTGTTTGTGTGTGTCTGTGTGTCTGTTTGTGTGTGTATGGGCATTCGTTCTCTCACATATGAAATTAAAATTCACCTACTGCAAGCATACAAACATACTTTCATAAATACAGACAAACACACTCTCCAATGTGTGTCATTAAGGTCTTCTCGTTTGTACATACTTTCATCTTTTTCTTCAAGCTCACTCAAAGGGCGGCGCACACATGGACACAGACAGATACTGACTGTCGCAGTCGCAATGACAATCGCAGTGGCATGTATCGGTGCCAAAGCCGAACTGCAACTCGCAATACATGCAAACGTTTGCCTATATTCATATACATATAATACTTACATGTACATTGGTCGCGTGTTTGTCCTGATGTGTGTGCATGTGTGCAAGAATTTTGCATAGGCAAGACCGGCAATTTGGGCTTTTGAGTTGCACGTGCTATCTTTGTTATTGTAATCTCTTATTCTTTATTCGTCGTTCGCTCATATTTTGCTCATCTTCGTCGTGTTTCGTCGTTCCTTCGCTGCTTCAGCGTCCATACATACATTCATACATATGTATGTATATCCTTCTCGTGGACTTCGCTTCACTGATCCTTTTCGGTTGACTCATTTCCTTTTTTCGACTTTTCTATTCGCTTATTCGCTGTGGCTGGCCTCGCAATTGTTGTTGTAAAGATTGCTGCTGCTGCTGCCATTGCAAGTAGGCCTATAATGATATTGCATGATTTTATGTGGTAGCGCTATGGTCGCTCTGTAGTGCACTCGTAAATCATTAGTCGTGCAAAAACAAAAGTAAGAATTGCAACAAACGGAGACGACATCCAAAATTTTGCTCTTCTGTTTTTTTCTTTAGTTCGTAGGAAAGTTTTCTTTCCGAATTTGTTTTTGTGTTTGTTTTTTTTAAACCATTTTTTTGTTATTTGCTTGCCGACGCAGGCGCTGCCATTGCACGTTTCAAAATTTCAGCCGCCAAACTAAGCGCCCAAACACACCAGCAAGCTCCGACATGCACATGTACACGAGAACGTGCACAGCTGTGTATGCCTATAGAGCCTATGGAGCCTATGGAGCCCATGCGCCTATGCGCCTTCTCGTGCTCGTTGTGTGCATGTGCGTTTGTGTGTGTGTGTGTGTGTACGCGCGAGTGTGTGTTTTTGGTTCTTTTGCGCCTAATGCGCTGCTTCGTGGCCAAGTTTTCGCTGCCGTTGTCGTTTCTCATTCGTCTGTGCCATTGCCATCGCTTTAGCTCGTTCGTTATTTCGCCTGTGAACGTTCGTCCGTTTTTATACATCGCCTTTGGACTGCCTCCGAAGCCTACTGTTTTCGCTGCTGGCTGCCTGTCGTCGAATGCCTTCGCCGTTGCCTTCGCCTTTTGCTTCGCCTTTTCCTTTACCGTTGCCAGCGCCATCGCCATCGCCTTTACGTTTGCCGTTGCCTTTGACCCCACGACTGCACGACGATGAACTGCAGGCAAGTAGTCTTCGTTGGCGTTGCGACGTCGTCGCTGTCGCTGTCGCTGAGGCTGTCGGTCGTTTTGATTTCCTCAAGTTTAAATGTTAGCAGCGGTGGCTAACGGCGGCGACGTTAGCAATTCCGGCAAAAATTATTTTCGTAGGCGGCAATTGTACTTCTACACAAACGCACGCAAACACACTCACGCACACATTCATATGTATGGACGTGCATGCATATACAAACATTCATACATGCTAGTATGTAAGTATGAGTATGTGAGTCTGCTTTATTTTATGTGCTGGAATGTCGGTTAGATGGTTTCGTTGGTTGCATTTGATGTAGCTTTATGGATCTACAGGGAACTGAGCATGAATTCGTTTTGGATCGAAAATTTGTGTCGCCTTAACCTTTTCGCATCCATCCCAATATCTTATGTTCCATTCCCTTACTTACTTTATTCAAGTCCATTCCGTCCATTGCATTGCATTTCATTTCACTTCACTTCGTTTCATTTTATTCGGTTCTATTCTTTTCGATAACATTCTATATTCACCCATGGCATAGCATTTGTCTAAGTATGTCTGCGTGTTTTGTCTCAACTGCGTAGCCTTCAAGTGACACATGTGAGTTAATGCGCTGGGAATACTCGTAGATTTGATTTGACCCCTGACTTGATACCTACTGCTGGGAATCGTTCTCAGTTTGTCAGTGAAAAGATTTTTCCTTGGAATACTTCAATATTATGAACGTGTACTAATATAATAAAAATCATTGTGGCTTCCATTCTTCACCGTTTCATTTTTCCATTTCCATTTTCATTTCCATTTTCATTTTCATTTGTATTTTCTTTCCTTCAAAGCTTATTGCGTAAAGAACACACATATAATCTCATAGGTGCAAGTTGAGTTGACAGCCCAAACTACCTACATATATAATATATAAGAATGAAAGGCTTTTCTTTGATAGAATTTCTGATCACCAGAATATTTTTTGTGAGAGATTGTTAGCGAGGGAGAAAAAACGAAGAGGACAAAAATATGCAATGGAGGTACAAAAAAAAAAACACGCCGTTAACTCTGAAAGCAGTTCGAATTTGATTAAGTTGCAAATTGAAGATTTCTACGAAGCTAATTTGAACTCAAGTAGTTTCATGGCGTTTTTGTGCACACATACACATGCCGTCCCAAGTACCCGCAAAACTGCCTTATTAAGTTAGTTTAGAGTCTATCCGGTCTCGTGATTCAATTCAATTAAGATCAATTATGTCCTTTAATAATAATAATTCAAAAAAAAAAAAAAAAAATGCCCCCAAAAGGAATGAGGCGTATGAGTGATGTTGCTTTGGCATTATTCAAAAAGTTACTCATACGCACGGTAAATTTTTTGTTAAAGAAAATTTCTGCTTTCGAATATGCTGTCTTCGCAGCTAATGAATTAAATAGGCCTAAAGAAAACTTCTTAATATCTCAAATTGCTAATGAAGATTGGATTTATGTACATTTCGTTATGATCACGTGACAGCTGTGAGGACAATCATAAGCGCGGTAATAACTTTTGCTCTCAAAATTCATCTACCGCAAGTGAATGTGAAGATTTAAATTTTCAATTAAATTTTATTTTCACCCATTTATTATTGTTCCGCTTCAAGTTTTTCGTTATGATAACCTTTCAAAATGTCAAAATTTTCATAGAAATTTGTCATTCTTTGAAAGCGAAAAATTCAATCGGAACCGTAGTAAACGGGCTCGGAGTTTGTTGACTTTTATAGATTTAAAGCACACTTTATGGGGCAATTTTTTTTATTTTTTTATTTTTTTTTTTGCAAAATTTTGCGAAGAAGTTTAGCAAAGTTTAACTTCAAACCGATTTTCTAACTTCAAAAAAATTCATATTGAAGTTAAAAATCGGTTTGAATCTTAACTTTATGTGAGTTGGAAAAAACTTTTACTCCATAAAGTATGCTTTAAATTTATGAAACTCAACTAATTCCGAGCCCTGTTCATTACTTAGAGATTCAAAAATATTATAAAATATCGCACCCTTGCTACTAAATCGACACAATGCAAAATTTCGCATTTCTCGAAAATCATGCAATCTCCTTTGAAACTAAGGAGAAACAACGTTTTTTCTAAACTTTTATTACTCTCAATCGACTGCTGCATCAGGCAATATAAGCCTCAATTCAAAAGGTCTTGGGTTTCATACAGAAAAATTCAATCGAACATAAAAAAATGTATTAAACAAATTTTGAATTGTGCCGATTTATTAGCAAGGGTGCGATATAATGTCCATTTATGTACGTCTTCTGATTTATATAAAGACTGAAAAATATTTCTGCTCAAGAGGAGAATATTTGAGAAACTGAAAGACAGGAACAAGTTTTTACTTTCTCCAAAAAGTGCCCCTTCAACAGGGCACTGTATCAGCGTATATATCAATATGAATTTCGTTAAATGTTAAATTTGCCAAACTAAAAGAAAATTTCTCAAAATTTGCGCTTTTTTTATACATATCACCAAAATCTATTGAAGCTAAGAGTCAAGCCTAAAATTTCTCCCTTGAAGTATGCAGTGAAATTTTTTAAATGCCATATTCGCATTCACTTAGCGAATTTCCTTCTCAACTCTTTTCAGGATCGTTTGCAAATGCTTGAGAGCCTACAATGTCAAGAAATTCCAATTACTCAAACCTCTTATGCTATCTCTATCACTCCGTTCCTTTTGATTTGATTTTTTTTTCGATTATTCGTACGCATTTTCCCGTCTTAAGATTGAGATAGTATATTTTAATGAGAAAATCTTATTTGATTTTAGCTTGCCCTCTCGGCTCTGAGCTTGTTGTCGCTTTTATTTTGGTTTTTTTGTTTATCGAAAGGTCAGTTAATGGCTTTTTGCGGTGCGGTGCGGCGTGTTTTATGTTCCTTTTTTTTTTGTTATGTTTTATCTAATTTCGCGTAGTTTTTTGTTTGCCTTGTTTTTCCTAATTTTTGGCTATTTTCTTTTATTTTTTTATGTTTTTTATGTTTTTATTTTTAAGAACACTCAAAACAACAAAAACATTTTGATGTGACGTCATGTATTGCTGCTGTTTGATTAAAACAACGAAAGAAGGAATCGAAAAAAGTTACCAACTCGCTGGAAAAGAAAAATTCACAGGAAAATGTGCTAAGCCAATTCGATTGCTCAGAGCAGCTGGTAACTCTATTCACAGCAAATATTGTGTGTGCACGTGCATATATATTCATATCTATATATCTGTGTGTGTGAGTGTGCTTGCGAGTGTATTTGCGAGTGGGTCTGTGTGTATGTGTGTATTCGTGTGATTACATTTGCACCGTAGACGAGTCGATTCGATTCCAGTCGAGTCGAGTCGAGTCGAGTCAGCTCGAAGCGAATCATACAACGGCTGCCAGGCAGGCAGTTGTGCGGCAGTAGCCAAAGCAGTAACAACGCGTCTGATTGGAGCGCGCTTCGTGCTTGTGTGCGAATAAGAACTTTTTACGAAAAAATCTCTCACTCGCTATCGTGCTTGTCGTCGTCGTCGTCATCGTCATCGTGAACGGTGTGTCGCTGTTGTAACCAGCGGAATCATTTTCAATCGCACTTTATCAAAGCTGAAGTTAAATTCAAAGCTAAGATTGATATTATCATCTACTCTTTGGGCTCATTTTAGTCCAAATCCTTACCATCACCATCGCCATCGCCATCATCCTCATCAACATCATCACCGTTCGTCCTGATCGTCCTCGGTGTCCTCGTCGTCGTCGCCGTCGCAATTGCCGTCGCCGTTGCCCAAATCTTTCTGCTCCTTAATCTGACTTCAGTTCATTTGGTAAGAAGTGTCGCGTGCGTGCGTGCGTGGAAGCGTTTGTCCATCAGCCCGTCCGCCGTCCGCCCGTCCGTCCGTGCGTGCGTGCGTACGAGCGTGATAAAATGTGAACACGTGGTTTTCCGCAATGATATCCTTGTCCGCCTACCTTTGAGACGTTCGCGGTAGACGCCGTGGTCTTTGCGGTCGCGCCGCGTCCTATTGTTTTTTTTTTTTGCTCATCTTCTTATCTTCCCACCTTCGGCTTATTGTTCCTTGTACGTTGTACGTTGTACGTTGTGCTTTGTACGCTGTATGTTGTTTGGTTTTTCGTCGTTCTTTTGCCTTTCGAACGAGCAGCACTGATTTGTTCGAATTCAATTTGAATTTGAATTGAACTTCGAAATTGAAAGTTGCCAGTCGAGTCGAGTCGAGTCGAATCGAGGAAGAAAGTTTTGAGACTTCGCGCTTCATATTGAAGTTGCGCGCCTTGTGGAAATCTTGTGAAAGTGAAATTGTGCCTTTTTAAACGATCTCAAACAAGATCGAAGGGAAAGGAAAGGACTTGAAAGTCTTTTTGCAAAAAGTTATCATAAAATTAATAAATAAAATTATATATAAAAATAAAAAGAGTAAAGAAAAAAATCAAATAGAAAAATATTGATTCTAATAATAATAAATGTGAAAATCATTCCATTGCGCTTAAAGAGACAAATTTCGGGGGATAAAAAGAAATTAATTTTAAAGACACTAAATTAAAGACAAAAACATTATGCATAAGAAATAAAGTTATTTTAAAGCTGGACGCGCTGCTTTTTGGCTTTGTAACAAGAGGTGAGAACATTCGAGATTTTAATTTGAGATATCAATTGGAATTTCACATGAAATTTCTCTTTTTGTGAGATGATTCCGAATGCAATCAACAGATTATGCAGCAGCTTAAACGTTCGGAAAATGTTTAAGTATTAATTCGGAATTCAAGGGAAGTTTCTGTTTTTGATTTCCGTTTCATTTTCTCTTATCTTCTGTGTGAGCAGGTTAAATTCGGCTATCAAAATATATAAAAAAATTTTTTTTATTTAGATCTAACGCTCATAGCCTCCAATCTAGTTTGAACTTTTTGAAGGTTTCAATTTTCAAGCGATAGTCTTCAGGAGAGTTTAAATCAGGTTTATTATTTTGATATGAAAATTTTTTGGAAAAATTCAAACAAATCAAAGGCATTTCATTGAGTTAAACTGGCTTGCAGACTAAAAGAATATTTTCGAGAATTTAAACTTTCGGAGTTCTTAAGCCGAGTTGAAGTTGAAATTTCGTTTGAAATTTTCTTAATTATTTTTGACCAGTTTTGCATTTGATTGCATGACATTTCATAAAAAAAATAAGCCATAAAGTACGGGGAACTAAAGCTGTTCAAACAGTCCTTAATTTTAGTGAATTTTATTTTACTTTATATTAATTTATAACAGGGCTATCGGTTTCTTTTATCTTAAGTTATTAAGAAGCAAAATGTTCTTCTAAAGCGAGTGCATTCGGAAAAAGTGCATTGAATCCGCATTGAGTTTTTTTTTTCTTTTTATGAAAGGAAGAAAAAATATATTTTTTTTTTTTGTAATTTGATGAAAATATTTACGTTTGGCCCAGACTTAAACAACCAGTGTTTGTGCTTTGCTTATAAAAATTTCCATCGGACGAAACAGAGGAAATTCCATTGTTATTTGGCATCAAAATCTCATCTAGTTTTTTGAGGGTTTTCGGGTTTGAGCCTCGAATTCATAGCTAGAGAATTTCCACCTGGAAGGCTGCATAAGCATCTTCAAAGATGATCTCTTAGCAATTGCTTAAGAGCATTCCATTCTACGCTGTTCGATTGCTGAGATTTTCAAAAATTCTTCTTGAATCCTCTTTAACGACTCCAAAAGCCAAAGGTCAGAAAATGATTTTTGGCTTCTAAGACATTTTTGAGTAAAAATATTTTTTCTCAGGGGCTCTCTCCAGTTCTGTCAAAAATGAAAACCTTCATATAACAAAAAAAAAAAAAAAAAAAACACTCGAAAATTTCTAATTGATTTCAGCAGCATTTTTTATATGAAGTTTTTCATTTCTGACAGAGCCGGAGACAGCCCCTCACATAAAAATATTAAATAAATTTAAAAATATATATACGAAATAAAGTAAAAATATTCTATGGACCAAATCGAAATCGTCCAACGTCCGTGTTCGTACCGTTTGTGAAGACTTTAATTGTTTTTTGCTTTTGATCGATAGCTGCCTTATGCGTCCCAATTCCCTGTATTCAGCTGTCAGAAATGACACAAAAAAAAAAAAAAAACACAGAAAAATGAAAGAAAGCAAACCAGAATGAAGGAAATTATCAAGAAAGCGAAGTAAAATAAAAGACAAAAGGAAAAGAAAAAGCACATGAAGACAAAATCCTTTCATTCATAGACCTTTCTTCATCCCGTAGTACGTTTTCGGGAGCTAAAACAAAAAAACAAAAAAAAAAAAAAAAGGAAATAGAAAAGTACAAAAAAATGAAAAACGGAAACTCAATTTCAGTTCATGTGCAAGTCGTAGTCCTTCTTGATGCTTTTTTCTCCTTCTTGTTGTTGTTTTTGTTCTCATTCTCGTTCTCGTTGTCGCAGCCGTGGCTAATCCTGCCTGCGCATCAATTTCATTCAAATCTGTTGTCACTTGATGCTGCTGCTGGTGCCGCCGCCGCCGCCGCCGACACCGCTGCTGCTACTACTGCAGAAAATCCATAAAATTTCCTTTCCAACGTTTGTCACATGAACATGTATAACAACAACAACAGCAGCAGCACCAACAGCAGCAACTACCTACGCACATTGCTAAGTCATTGTCACATGACAATAGACGCCTGTTCGTAAGAGTATGTGTATGTATGTATTATGAAAAAAATATTTGAAAAAAAAAATAATAAAATGTATGGGAAAAATTTTATTGGGAAATTGAAGATTACTTGAGTGCTCGGAGAGCCGAATTCTTTCCCGTTTTTGGCATATCCTCAGAAATTTGATTTTTATTTATTTTCATTTTTATGTTTATTTTTATTCATTGACAGTATCTTTCATTATCGTTTTGACAAAAAAATCAATACAAAAAAAAGACAAAAAACAAAAAAGTATATCAGCATTTGGAAGACTGTTCCATCAGAAATTTCATTTACGAGTCTTTTTCAAAACCCCTTGATAATTGAAAAGGCATTGATCGCATGCAATATTGAAAGAAGACTCGATAACGACTCTTAAATATCCATATTTTTCAAAAGCGAGTCGAATTGAAAAGTACAAAAACAAAATATAGAGCAATCGCGAATTAATCACGTAGAATAGGACTATAATTATTCAACCTGTTCCTATCAGATATTTCACTCAATATAAGATTGCTGGAGATAGAGATATATATTTTTTTTATTTGACTTAGAAATTATAAACGAAATAAGTCTTATGAGAACGTAAAAATTTGTATTGATTTATCATGATTTTGTGTTTGTTTTGGAAAGCAAACGATTATAAATATATGCATCTCGAAAAAGACTCGAAAACGGTATCAAACATGAGACGTAGGAGACTCGAAAATGATCACAAAATATGAGTAAAAAAAGACTCCAAAATGATCACAAAATATGAGTGCGAAAAGACTCCAAAACGATCACAAAATATGAGTGCAAAAAGACTCCAAAATAATCACAAATATCAGTGAAAAAAAAAAGATTCGAAAATTATCACCAATTTGAGTAAAAAAGGACTCCAAAATGATCACAAATTGGAGTGAAAAAGGACACCAAAATGATCACAAATATGAGTGGAAAAAAAATCGAAAATGATCATTGATTTTAGTGAAAAAGGACACCAAAATGATCACAAATATGAGTCAAATACGATAACTTTGAGTCGTAGAAGACTCGCAAATAGTGACCCAAATAACTCTCGAAAATGCTATCAAAAAGGCCCAGCGGGAATGTTTTGTAAGGGCATAAAACGTGCCTGATTTTAAGACCAATTAAGTATTTAATATGAATTTATTAATTCGAAAATAAACAGAATGCAATAAATGATGAACAGAAAAGGAATGTGTTATCGCATAAACATTGTTTTGTGCATGGAAAAATGGGGCAAAATAGAAGGACTTTATAAAAATTCTTGATTATAAAAAGGTACCTAATGCAAAACCGAATCCCTTACATTCCCTATGACATCGCCGTGTTAAAAATAATGTGCATGGCTGAGGGTGAAAATTTTTCTTACCAACATTTTGCGAACAAGTTTAGCGAAGTTGAACTTCAAACCGCTTTTCTAACTTCAAAAAATGCATATTGAAGTTAAAAACCGATTTGAATCTTAATTTTAATGCGAGTTGAACAAAATTTGTACGCCGTAAAGTATGCTTTAAATTTATAAAAGTCAACAAATTCCGAGCCCTGATATAATGTGTTATTCGATCAATATAAGCTACCATTAAACATTCTTTTTTGCCTTACTATGTCGTACGTTTTCCCGCTGGGTGACGCCTCAAGAAGAGTCGCGGCTGAGGTTCCATTTTCTACCGACAAAAGTATCATTTCTGATTAGAAAAGAACCGCATGTTGGATTGTTCATATCTGAAAGGCGTCGCTTTTGATCAAAAAATGCTGTCTGGGATGATAAGATATTGAAATGCTGAAAAGTATGCTACCATTTATGTTTTTTTTTGTTGCGGTTTGGAAAGCATTTTCAACGAAAATGAGAACTTTGACGACTTAAATAAATTCAATTATTCAGAATTTAAACGGGAAACTCATTTTATTTTACGTTCCGTTTCCTCCGTTTCGATAATGAAATGAAATTTTTTTCAATAGCTTATTACCCTAGCTTGAAATAAAATCCTTTAAATATTTCACTGTTTTTTTTTTTTTTTGTTTTTAAATTTATTCTCATTTTATTCTCGAACTTATTCACTTTTATTTCGTCTTATTGTTAATATTTTTTATTCCTCTCTGTCGCTCTCTCTCTCACTTGCTCCCGCTCTCGCTATTTATACTATACTTAAAACAATCGTCGTACACCGCTTTCATTTTGTTTTTTTATTTAATGTCTTGACTGTCTATCGGTTCCTTAGTCGTTCGTTTGTCGAACGTTTCGCCGTTGGTTCGTTGTTTCCACAAGAATTTTTTTCAGCACTGACTATTTCGCTTTCTCCCTTTCCCAAGAACTTAGCAAAAACTTTGATAAATTTTTCTTTTCTCTTATTTATTTACGTTTATTTATGATGGAGATGAAAAAACACACAAAAAAGCACACACACACACACACATACAGAATTACAGTCGCAAGTGCACAGATCGCGCGGCTCACTAGGACAGCTACAGCATCGACAGGCAGCCAAAGAAGTCGAAGTAGCAGCAGCAGCAGCAGCAGCGACAGTTGCTGCTGAAATGACTCGAACTGCGACTTGCTAGGGTAACTGTGACAGTAGCTTTGGAGCTAAGATAACAACTTGAAAGTACGTCCAGAGGTGGTTGTAATGAACGACCAACGGAGAGACAGACAGACAGACAGACAAACCAACAGGCAGACACAGTGACGAGGTCAGTATTTCTTCTAACTCTAACTATTAACGCAGGTTCTTAGACAGTAGGACGACCGCACGACGGATCGATGAGCAGGCAGTCAGACAGCTAGACAAACAAACAGTCAGTTCGATGAACAGACAAACAAAACGATTGCTGCGGTCACAGGAACGAAATAACATTGTTATGCAAGCGATACGGATACCAGTTTAACCCCAATACTTAGTTGTTATCGGGAGGAGCTCCTTTCGAAGAAAACTTTGATCGATCGACAGACAGGTTTTCCCTTCGTAGGTGTATGGTTCTATTATTATACTTATATTGTGGATTTTTTTTATTTTAAACGTGTATGTACGAGTTTTCGAAAGCAAAAACCTACCTATGTATGTAAATTGTTCAGAAAACTTTCACAGCTTAGAAGCAATTCTTTCATTCCCTTTCTATTCTCAAATCTTTTCACCTGAATTCATAATAAAAAGTTTGAAAAATTCCACTCTTAAAGTAGATAGGTAGGTAGGGACACCTAGGCAAGCAATTGTCCACAATTTCACAATTTTCAGGGATTTGAAAATAACTTTCCATGGCGAGCCAACGCCAACGCGTAAGCCGCTTAAAAGATTTTTTATATATATTTTTTTTGAATATTATTTTTTATTTTGTTTTTTATTTTTGGTCTCTTTCATTCTGTTTAATGTTGAAGAGTTAAAAAACAGTCAGGGAAAATTTCGAACATTTTGCTTATCGTTCGTTCTCGAATCTTTTCGTGTGGTATGGCGGCGAAACTAAGCCACTATTTTAAGTCGACATGTACATGTATGAT
Organism: Chlorops oryzae; assembly: GCA_020466095.1. Taxonomy (NCBI): domain Eukaryota; kingdom Metazoa; phylum Arthropoda; class Insecta; order Diptera; family Chloropidae; genus Chlorops; species Chlorops oryzae. The sequence goes on from CM035806.1 coordinate 139,286,867, forward strand.
GATGCAAATAACAGCAACAACAAATACAGAAATCACAATAAAAATAAGAAAATAATAATAATAAGAGCTGGAAGTACGTGGCACTACTTTCCGCATTTGTTGATTTTTTATGAGGTCCCCGCTTACAATTTAATTCTTGCCTATGTATGTACCTTATATTCCGTTGTCTGTAGTCTCCCGCCATTCGCCTTATTCCCCTTTCGGCAAGCATCTACATTTCATGTCTTTTATCTCACAATATGCAAAGTAAAAGCGAAACTTTTATACACTTTATACAGTGTCATGCATAAGTAATACGACAAACACGAATGCTCTGTTGCCCTCTAATGTGTGTTTGTGCTTGTATCTCCTTGTTTGTGTTTGTGTTTGTGTTTGCGTGTGAGTGTGTAGGAGTACGAATACGTTGTGTATTTACGTATCTTCGAATATACACGTATGTTAACACGCGTGTGGGCATATATGTATGTGTGTATGTGTGTGCCTAATTTCCTTTTGGGAAAAGGCAGGAGGAATTTTTCGGTGAAAGTCTTGTTTTTTCCTTTCTGCCTTTTAGGAAACTCTTCGCATTCTCCCTACTCCCTTGTGTCTGTTTTTGTTTGGGTTTTTTTTTTTTTGTTTTTGCTCGCAATAAAAAACGGAACTGAAGAAAGGCTTTAAACGAGTAGACTCTTTCCGTGGTATACACATGTACATACGATGGTGAAATATGAAAATGTATGCCAAAGAAAAGTAGCGCTAAAAATGTTTTGAATTAAACTTGACATGCTTTCCCGAATCCGTTTTTTATTTACGCCGAATATCATATCCTTTTTCATTCAAAGATATAGGCACTAGTTCAACATCAGTGCATGCTATTTTTCGTCTTTCTTGGCCATAGATCACCATTCCTAGGTGGTCATGCTATTGGTGCATGTGAAATTTTGTCTGCCATTCGGGCAGCGGGCAGAATCCATTGATAAACACTTGTCCAAGGTAAGGTTTTCATGCCTCCCAACCCCTCGACGATCGCCGCCAGCCGTAACTTTCCTTTTTATGTAAATTCTTGCTGTGCCTATGTTCTTGTTTCGAAAATCGCCTCCTGATATCGTCTGATATGCCCACATAGTGTATGGAATCTTTGTATTCGTACATGCCACAGGATGCTTGTAATTTGATGTTGTTATTCGTTGTTGTCAGTTGTTGATGCTTTTTGTTGTCATACACACAACACTTTTTTCATCTCTTTAGTCATAATCTCGAGAGCCGAGACTCGAGACTCAAGACTAGAGGCTCGGCGCTTCTCGACTCGACTCGACTCCACTCAACTCCAAACTTAAGTCTCGAGGCTTGAGTGTCTCGAGTACCCTACTCTCTGCACTTGTTGTTCGATTTAGACACTTTTGCATATTTTGTATTCTTTATGTTTCCTCAACATCATCCACGGCACTAATGTATGTATGCCTTTTTTCAGCCTCTCGTATGTTTGTTTGCTAATTTTTTTTATTTTTTTTTGTGTGCCATTCTTCCTTGACTTTTCTTTACTGCCATTTCGGATGAAGATGCTGTATGGAAATTTGTTGCAATTTCACGACACATTTTTTATTCTCAACTTTTTTATTTATTATTTCATTTGTTGTTGTTTTCAATTATTTATTTTTTGCTGTTGTTGTTGTTTTGTCTTTTCTCCGAAATTCTCCAGAATACGTTTCAGTGCGGTGTGTCACTGCTTGGGCTTGGGCTTGGGCTTAAGCTAGCAATAAAACTATAGAAGGAAGGTGCTGCACACTCAGGAGGAAGATGCGCCTATTTAGCTACAAAATTAATTGGATAAGTTTTTAATTTGCATTTTTCCGTGAGCGAAATTTACTTTCCTCGGATGTTTTTCCGTACATTATATTTGGATATGTATGTATGTATGTGTATTCTGTTTCACTGTGAGTGTGTTTGTACAAGTCTTACAAGTTGGTGATTGTACACATGCATTGTATATAGGGCACGACGTTCAGTTTCAGAGTGAATTGCCTACAGCCTACAGCAAGATATTATGTGATAAAATGTTCGGAGCGAAAATGAAATCTGAAAAGAAAAAATAATAAATAAATAAAAGATTTAGGGTTATTCCATTCTGATGGTCACACCCGACGCAATCCCAGCTTTGGTTTTCGTTCAGAAATATTAAATTTTCAATGAAAAAACGATGCAATTCTCAAGAATGTCAAATTTGGCAAGCGTTTAATAAGAATTAGGCAACGAAACAACATGGTTTTTGCTCAAAATACCAACATGCTGGTACGACTTTTAGGACCGTTTGACCGTTTTACGTGGAATTGCCGCATAAGAGCGAAAATTCGTATAAAATGGAAAGCTAAGAGTCAACAGAAACTTTTAGTTTAAATAAGGATAAGCGTTACACGCTTCCTGTGTTAAGTTTTTGTTCTTCTCACTCGCCTTCGCCTTCGGCTTCTCCGACTCCTTCGCCGTCGCCGTTGAAAGAAAGAAATGTATATTTATGAATACAACAATACAAATATGCCATTCCCGAGACACTTTCGACTCCTTTTTTTTCATACCTTCGCGCGGATTTTTTCTTCCGATGCCACTATTATCGAATGCTGCAGCATCCACCAGCCAGAAGCCACCAGAAAACATAAAAATTATGGATGTCTTCCTCGCCGTCACCAATACACAATCAGAACTAAAATGCTTCAGTCTCGTTTTATTCCCATTCTTGTTCCCATATTCGCATTCTCACTCCCACTCTTAATTTCATTTTCATTTCATTTCCATATTGCTTCTTTCTTCCTTTCTTTTTTTTCTTTTTTCTTTTTTCTTTTTTCTTTTGTACCTATTACCTTCCTTACACTTCATAAACAGTGCAAGTTGTCATTATTTATGTATATTTTCACCTACATTTCAAATATTCTTTTCCTTCTATTTTTTTTACCCATTCCCTTGACGGTCCTTCCCATTTTTCGCTTTCCCTTTCCATTGCCGAAAAACCAAATTGTGTATTTCTAGTCGCTTTGGGTATTTGCACGTGTGCGTGTGTGTGTGTTCGTTCCATTAATGTGCGTAATTTATTGTACGTGCAACTCGTCGCCTTTTCATATTCAGGCTTAAATGCTTTTATGCCGTTAACAATGTTCATTGGAGAAATTCTTTGAATGTTTAAAAAATAAAAAAAAAAAAAAATTTGGAAAAAAAAAATTGAGCGTTCATTAATAGATTTCGCATAATTTCAACTACTTATGTTAATAAATTTTCAACTCGAATTCATCGTTTTGTTTTCGTCAAAGGAAAATGGCTTTCCGATTGGGGACTCAGAAACTTATTATAATTTGTTTTGATCTCTTTGTTCTCTTACTTCTTTATTTATATAAGTAAGTGGGCTATATGTATATGTATAACCTCGGGTTTCTTTTTCATTGCGGACAACTTTGAGACGAGAAATCTTGGCCAGCATCACAGCACTTATTTTTTGGAGACTCCGTCGCCACTTTGACAGCCGAGAACCGCCCTCAGAAAAGAAAGGTGTTTCTTTTCTAATTTGAATTCATTCAGAACACATTAAAATGAATTGAAAAACCTCTCTTGGTTTTCTGTCAGGAATTTTTGAAAAATGGTCCAAAAACAGCCTCGCGAAAGAGACAACAACCCCTTAAAGCCAAACTAAATTTTATATAATTTTTTGTTTATTTTAATTCATATTTCAGACTCATTTCGGTCTCTAAATATGAGCCTCTTATTTTCTGTGTACATATAATATTAGGTGTAGTAAAAAGAAATCCATTATTTTTCCAATAGATGGCGTTATTTATCTGCATCTCGCGTTGTATAAGTCGGATCGTGTTCCGCTAGGGGGCATTAGAAAGATGACAGTTCCTACTAAAAAAGCTTTTTTGATACTTTTTTGATTGATTGATTCAGTTTTGTTTGAGAGCTTGTCAAAGATGGACATCAGCAAAGAGAAAATTCGCTACATTTTACAGTTTTTCTTCGATAAGGGAGAAAACGCAAGCCAGGCGGCTGAAAATGTGAATAGCGTTTATGGACCTGATACTGTAACAGCCAATCATGCGCAATTTTGGTTTCGTCGATTCCATTCCGGTAACTTCGATGTCAAGGATGCACCACGCACTGGAAGGCCAATTGTCGAAAATGTCGATAAAATCATGGAAATTATCGAGTCCGACCGTCATGTTAGCACTGTTTCGATTGCAAAAGAGCTAAAGATTGCAAAAAAAAACCGTTGGGGAACCATTTGAATAAGACTGGATACACAAAGAAGCTCGACGTATGGGTGCCACACGAGTTAACGCAAAAAAACCTCATAGACCGAATTTCCATCTGCGAATCGCTGCTGAACCGCAACAAAATCGACCCATTTCTGAAGCGGTTGGTGACTGGTGATGAAAAGTGGGTCACTTACGACAACGTCAAGCGAAAACGGTCGTGGTCGAAACACGGTGAACCGGCGGAAACGGTGGCCAAGCCAGGATTGACGGCCAGGAAGGTTTTGCTGTGTGTTTGGTGGGATTGGCAGGGAATTATCTACTATGAGCTGCTCCCATACGGCAAAACTCTTAACTCGGAACTCTACTGTCAACAATTGGACCGTCTGAAGGAAGCAATCGCCCATAAGCGGCCAGCTTTGGCCAATAGGAGAGGAATTGTGTTCCATCAGGACAACGCCAGGCCACACACATCGATAGTGACTCGCCAGAAGCTCCGGGAGTTTGGTTGGGAGGTTCTTCTGCATCCACCTTATAGTCCGGACCTGGCACCAAGTGATTACCATCTGTTCCTGTCCATGGCGAACAATTTTGCTGGTGAAACATTCGCTTCAAGAGAGGCTTCTGAAATTCGACTGTCTCAATTTTTTGCTAATAGGAACGAGGGCTTCTATGAGAGAGGCATAATGAAATTACCTTTAAAATGGCAACAAGTTATCGAACAAAACGGCGCATATTTGACCTAAATCGGGTCATTCTAACTATCTTAAATAAAGCCCTCAATTTAATGCAAAAATAATGGATTTCTTTTTACTACACCTAATATAATTCAGACTCATTTCGCAATCATATTTTGTAGCACTCTGAATATATTTTATGTAATAAATGGTTTCTCATTTGTATTTTTAATCACCAAAAAATCATTTTTCATATAATTTTAGTCAAAAAAAAAAGAGTTGAATTATTGTTCTTTAAATTAAATATGGTTTTTATGGACCCCATCTTTTCGGATTTGATTTAAATCTTATTAATTTTATAAAACTGCTTTGAGTTTTCGCGGTAGAAAACAGGTAAGCCTAGACATGAGATTTAAAAGGTTAAGATAAAAGTAAGATTAAGCGAATAGGTCAATTGAATTAAATTTGAAGCAATCCCCACCGCTCAATCCGTATTGAACTTTTGGTAATCATGATTCTTTTCTTATTTTTTCCACTTTACTTTCAGATGCCGTTGCAAAAAGTTGTGATTGCTGTTGTTTTTTCGCGATTGGCATAATCGACTTGATATCGAGAGATTCAAGGAATTCTTTCGAAACAAAAAAAAAAAACAAACAATCCTAAGAGCTTTGCCAAAACGATGAACTTTACAAAAACCAATTGACTAGAAAGGCTTAAGCTCTGAACGTGTTTCAACCTGAACCCACGTAAACGTTCCCATACTTAACACATACGTGCTCGGTTGGTTGCTGGTATCTTGGTTCATATTGTTGTTCTGTGTTTTTCTTTAATGAAGCTTCAACACCCAAATTGAATAATGCACAAATACAATTGTTCTCTTATTTAAATTACGGTCGTGTCGTGTCGGTTCAGTTCGGTTCGCGTCGGTTCGTGTCGGTTCATCAAATTGTCGCATCGTTCGTACGCACGTATAAAAACGAAGGCAAAAATACAAAAAAAAAAGCAAAAAAAAAAAAAAAAACTCGGTCGAACAAACGAATGATTTAACAAAATGCTGTGTATTTGGGGCAATGGAAATGTATAAAATTGTATAAATATATTTAAAGTGAACAAATGAATTAATATTTCATTTCGGGGGGAAAAAGTCCTGCATAATTTTAGGATCATTCCAAAAAACACATAAACAAAACTAACTCCAGGCCATCGCAAAAGCCAAAACAATAGATATCGATGAATAAAATGATTGGTTTTAACCCTTGACATCCATCTTTTGCCATAATTTAGCTTCCTTTAATCGAAAGTCGTTTCGAATCGGCGAAGGTCGAAATGGCAAAGCGCTAAGCATAAATGGGAACAATATCAAAAGTGCTCAAAGCAAAAACCATAGAGGAGTCGTGCTGCAAACACTCTCTCACAAAACACAAACTCGCACGCAAATGCGTACAGCCTTCAAAATAATGCCTGCACAAACAAATGGAAAAGCTGTTGAAAAAATTTATTAATATATAAATAAGTAAAACAAATGATTTAATCATAAATGCAAATAAAACCAGAAACCTAAATTAAACAGTTAAAAAAAAACCTCAAAAAAACAAAAAGAAAAACGAAATCAAAGAAAAACAAAAAATTAACAATAACAAAATATACCAAAAACAAAATTCAAAATAAAAACAACAACAAATTTCAGGAACTAATGTAGTGCCTAATTAGCAGTAGTAATATGCAAATATCATTAAAAACTTAAAACTAACTTAATTAACTTAAAAAAAAAAAACACAAAACAGTAAAAATTTGTCGCAAAAATTAATTGAAATTAATTATGATTAATAGAAAGTGAAAATTGAATAATTCATCAGTTGATGATACAGGTGAGTCATTTGGTTTTTTTAAAATCTAGCAAACGTCCGTTCAGCAGACAGAAAACTACAGTCAAAACACTCAATAGAGAATCCCAAAGGATCAGAAAATTTCCTTGAGGAACTATGATTGGATTAGTGAGGGTACAGCAAGTGCTGGGACTATCCGCGACCTGATTACAAGAAACTATTTATAAAAGTAAAGTCTAAAACGGGCTAAGATATAACAGCGTAATATTGGGTTAAAATACGTGTAGAGAACCCACTTCAGAGGAAGGGAGAGGGAAAGAGAGAATATAGTGCGAGCGAGAGAAAGAGCGACAGAGAGAGAAAGCGAGTAAGATCGAGAGAGAGCATGTAAGAGAGAGAGAGACAGCGTGTAAGAGAGAGAGAGAGCAGAGCGAGAGAGAGAGCGAGAGAGAGCGAAAGAGAGCGACAGAGAGCGAAAGAGAGCGAAAGAGAGCGAGAGAGAGCGAGAGAGAGTGAAGGGAAGAGAGCGGAAGCGAGAGAGCAGAAGAAGCAGAGGGCGAAAGAGGAGAGAGCGAGACGAGAGAGAGCCAAGAGAAGAGAGAGAGAGAGAGAGAGAGAGAGAGCGAGAGAGCGAGAGCGAAGAGAGAGAGAGAGAGAGAGCAGAGAGAGCAGAGGAGAGAGAGCAAGAGAGCGAGAGACGAGAGAGAGAGAGAGCGAGAGAGAGAGGAGCGAGAAGAGAGGAGAGACGAGGAGAGAGAGAGCGAGAGAGAGAGAGAGCGAGAGAGAGAGAGAGAGAGCGAGAGAGAGAGAGACGAGAGAGAGGAAGAGGCGAGGAGAGAGAGACGCGAGAGAGAGCAGAGAGGAACAAGAGACAAGAGAAGCGAGAGAGAGAGCGAGAGAGAGCGAGAGAAGAGCGAGAGAGAGCGAGAGAGAGCAAGAGAGCAGAGAGTGAGAGAGAGAGAGAGCGAGAGAGAGAGAGGAGAGAGAGCGAGAGGAGAGAGAGCAGAGAGAGCGAGAGAGAGAGAGAGAGAGCGAGAGGAGAGAGAGAGAGGAGAGAGAGAGAGGAGAGAGAGAGAGACGAGAAGAGGAGAGGCGAGAGAGAGAAGAGAAGAGGAGAGGAGAGAGAAGCAGAGAGAGCGAGAGCGAGAGAGAGAGAGCAGAGAGAGAGAGAGCGAGGAGAGAGAGAGCGAGAGAGAGAGAGCGAGAGAGAGCGAGCGAGAGAGAGAGAGCGAGCGAGAGAGAGCGAGAGAGAGCAGGAGAGAGAGAGCGAGAGAGAGAGCGAGAGAGAGCGGAGAGAGAGAATGAGAGAGGGAAGAGGGAGAGAGAGGAGAGAGAGAGCGAGAGAGAGCGAGAGAGAGCGAGAGAGAGCGAGAGAGAGCGAGAGAGAGCGAGAGAGAGCGAGAGAGAGCGAGAGAGAGCGAGAGAGAGCGAGAGAGAGCGAGAGAGAGCGAGAGAGAGCGAGAGAGAGCGAGAGAGAGCGAGAGAGCGGAGAGAACGAGAGTGAGAGAGCGAGAGAGCGAGAGCGAGAAGCGAGAGTGGGAGAGCGAGAGCGGGAGTTAAGTAGAAAAAATACCAAAAAAGTAAACATGCAAAGAAAACCCTATGTAAAGGATTCCCTACAGAGATGAGTCTTTGTTGAGAGTTTCGACTGTAGCATAAAATATTTTCAGTTCTCAAAAGTCGGTTCCACTAACTGATATAAGGACTGTCCCAGAAATAACTGTTCTTTGTTTTTTTTTTTTTTTTATTGGAAGAAAACCAATGATGTTTTTTTAAAAATTCTTTCAGTTTATTATTGAGTGAACATTACAAAATAAATAAAAAATTTCATTACACTGAAAAGAATACACTTAAAAAAATTATACCCTTTTTGATTAAGGTCCTTCATTAGGTTTTTAACCGACCTTTCGTTCACCTTAATGTATGCCCGATGCCATTTATGTCGAAATATTTCGATGTTTTTCGCAGTTTGTTTGGTTTTCTTAAGGTTCCTTTTCATGAAAGCCCAATATTTTTCGATTGGACGAAGTTCGGGGCACCACAATGACATTACTGGCCAATCCATCGTTCTCTGGTTGTAGTGAGATGTTGCTAGGTCAAGCCAAAATAGTTTTGAGCCTTGGTGCTGTCGTATAAAAGGCAGCAAACGCCGGTCTATATACTCTCTGATGTAAATTTTGGTGTTGATTGTGCGATCCGTCAGTAATTCCTTACTTCGAAGGCCACATTTGCAAATGGACTGCCACACCATGTAATTCTTTGGAAATTTTGTATGTTTTTCGGTGGTTATTTTAGAGGATGGTCCACCCAGTATAATATCCGTGTCCAGGTAACTGCTTGAAATCCGCTTTGCAATACGTTTCATTGTCCATGATCACGCAATCACATTTGGGCAGGTGATCGCGATGCAGTTTTCGAGCCCTCCTCTTGGTTTCGGCGTCCTTTTCTTCTGACCTATCAGGTACTTTTTGTACTTTATAGCTCCTTAGGTTGTAAATATTTTTTAATCCGTTGAACACTTGACTTCGATGTTCCCGCTTTTGCTGCCATATCACGAACCGAAGTGCCTGGATTTTGAGTAAACAGCCGCTTAACGTTCGGGGCCACCGCTTGGTTCGCTGGACCACTTTTTCCCCCTGACCCTCGTGTTTTTGATAAAGGGCTAAACTGTCTGTATCGTTTTATGGTCCTGCCGACAGTTTTTACGCACACGTTAATTTTCTTAGCGATATTTCTGTACGTGGTGTTTGGACTTTCCAGGTATTTGCAAGTAATTGCTTTCCGCTTCTCTTCTTGTTCAGATGACATCTTTTCAGTAGTTCTTTTATTTTGCTAATGAGTATTTTTTTTTTGAATATGCAATATTTATACTTTGTTTAGGTACAAAATATGTTGCTTCAGAGTTAACACTTTTTTTTATAAATAGTCTAAAAACAAAAGGACAGTTTTTTCTAGGACAGTCCTTATATCTCATGGCCACCCACGATTCCAAAGTATTTTTCTAATATAAATAATATTGTTTAATGAGGGTGGAACTGCAACTGTCCGTGGCCTCCACGTTTGCTAGAGGAACCGGAGGACTTGCACTTCTCCGGTTTTCAGAACAAAAGTTCTAATCTTTTCTATATCTACTTCACACAGTTCGTTTGCCTATAGGATTTCCTTCTCTCATATTAGAGGGCTGGACATTCTGGTAAGACGTGAACAGAGGTTTCGCCTTCCTCCGAACAGAACTTCCACGCCTCGTTCAAGATGGCCCTGACCCACTTCCGTTTTGTGATTAGTCAAGACTGCAGTGACTGCATAAATTCCCAATGAAAACTCTTATGTCCGAGTTGATAAGATTCACTAAATCGTGTTTTTTCACGAAGTATACTGGGAAGACTCATATTCGTGCTTGTTTGACTCATATTCTATTTGCTCTTTTCAGCAACCGCTCCCTCACAGCCTGATTATAAGGGTTTTTGCTAACAAATAGAAATGGCTCTTATCTTCGTGACCCACCGATTTGCTTTACCTCAATTTCGATATCCTCCTTACTGGCCGCCTTATTTGAAATATTTAAGGCGAGCATCCGACCTGAATCAGCCTAAATGCTGCCTGGAAAGTATCTTACCATTTGGAAATTAAAATTGACAAAAAAAAAATTGCATGATCACAGGACTGGCGATCAGACCCTCAAGGGACTATAGATACAATAGATTCTTGTTCATGAAACTCAAGACTTCATATGAGTACGTATTCAGGCAGAACCTCTATCCTCTTTGTAGAATTTTTTTTTTTTTTTATAATAATAACATGCCCGGTTAGAACTCCACGTCAGACAAGCCATGCTGCAAAGTCATGGGTTTTTTCGAATCGAGCTCTTTAGTTTCGTGATTTTTCTTGACATTTCATTTGAAATGCTATGTTTTCCGGCTGTTATGCAATCTTTTGTACGACATAAGTCAGTAGGACTATTCCCATTGGGTACTTTCGACTTCAAACGATCACGAAGTATTTCCCCCACTCTTGTTCCTAATAAAAACTGATGTCAGTTGAGAGGAAATACGTAAAGAAAAGAAAAACTTAAAACACTAATGAATTTATTGTTTCATTGCAAAATCTCTAATTCGAATACTTTTAATTTTCACCGCTTTCCTTTCTTCTTTTCTCCCCTATTCCATTTCAGATGAAATAGAACAAACGGAAAGTGTTGTCGAAAGTCGAATTGATTGAGAAAGGAGAAGAAATCCAAGCTCCTATTCGAGCAAATGAATCAATTTCTGTCTTCAATCTGGAACGGAGCAAAAGACTACTAAGACCACTAAGTCGGAGAGAAAGAGAGCAAAAATAAAAGCAGAACCAGAAACAGAAACAGAAACACAGAAGCACAAAATTCGCTAAGCACAATTTGAGCAAAACGGAAACGGAAACCGAATCAGTGCATATCGTAGGAAACACCGGCTGACGCGAAAAACGGAAACAAGAAACTTAAAAAGTGCATCGTCGAATCGAAACACAGGTACGAAATTATAAGAAATACCTACGCTATAAAAAATTTTTTTTAAATAAAACAAATTAAAAAGATAAATAGAAGAAAGAAGCAGTTGCGAAAAAAAGAAGAGAAAAACAGAAAAAAGTAGAAAATCTGTGCAAAACGAACATCGTAAAGAAACTGAAAGGAAACGAAAACGAAGCAGAAGTAATAAAACGCATGAAATTGCATTTCCGGGAAAAGTGAAAATACACGAACACAATAAAAAAAAAAGAAAGAAATTAAATGAAATAAAATACAAGAAAAATGTAAGCTCAAAGAAATAAGTAGAGAAACAGAGGGGGAAAAGCGCAAAGCAAAACGTGGTAATACGAATTGGAAAAATAATATTTTAAGCTGTTCTCTTCCGCTAAGTGAAAACAATTCATCGTCCTCGTTGGCATCGTTGGGAAAACGTAAGCGAATTAATCTTTAAGGGTAAGTTGTTGTTTTTTTTTTTTGCTGTTCTTATTATTTCTTCACCCAAATTCCAAGAACACCCGATTTCATTTCAATGCGAAGAACGATAAATCTGCCAAGCAGCTTTTAATTAAGCAAGGGTTTTCTCGTTAATTTTTAAATACACTTTTAAGCATAATACTCGAGTGGTTCATAAGTAGATATGTATATTCTTTTCAATAGCTCTTTTAATTTGAAAAATAAAGTTCTGGCTCTTCTCAGAGCATACTAATTTTTTTTTTTTTGTGTTATTGCCTTTCTGTCCGTAGCACTGTTTGTCCATCTCCACCAATCGATCTTAGAAGCTTGTTAAGGTCTCCTCAAAGCAACTGAACATCAAGTCACAAGTTAAAATCAATCAATCAATCTTATAAAGATGATGCTCTTAAGGCTATGTGACATATGCCTGGAATTGCTGAATTTATATTGAAAAGGGACATAGAAGATAGTCGATTCCTATCCGAGCTATTTGAATTTTGGCTCTTCATTTTGGCAATCAATGAGCGCATACCAGTGTCTATATGTGTGTGCGTTTGGAAAATCGTAACCAGTAAAGAGCAAATTAAAGCAATTACACTTCATCTGTGGCATTTCTGACATTCTTGCCACGAATTTTTGTGCATTTTTGCAAATGTTTTTTTTTTTGTTTCCACATCATGTGCTTGTGTCATCATGTACTCGCGCGTATAGTTAGATATGTGTGTGCGGGCCTTAGTAATTGCGAAATTGCGCGAAAATTTTAATTCTGAGATAAAACTCCATTTAAGTATGTGCGTGCATGTGTGTTAGCCTGTGAGTGTGTGCGTGTGTGTGAGTGAAAAATAAAATTAAAGTCATGGCAACATTCCATAGTCGGTTTTGCTGCCGTTCCGTTCCATCTCTGTTGTTTTCTTGGGTGCTTGCCTTAATTTTTATCCACATTATTACATCCATTTGCATCCGTTAGGACTCGTTCTTATATTTTTATTGTAATTATTTTTATTGTTATTGCGGTGCATGCACCAACACATGCCCAGCTATGAAAACAACTGAAGAAAAAAGTATAAAGCGTAGCGCCTTTTAATGGTGTGCGTTCATTTTGCTTAGCAGCTGCATTTGCAATCGTTAAAGTCGTAAAACCCCTTTTTTCATTTGTTATTTTCTTAATGCTGCAATAAATGTTGCATACATTTTGGATTAATACCGTTCTTGGTAATTTCGAATCGGTCGCTTTTCTGCATTTTCATTTTTTTATATCCGCCAAACTGGCCATTACTGATTTTTTTTACGAGCTTAAAGCACTCATTATGATTGAAATTAATGGTTTTTCCAGAGAGTTCCCTCCCATGAAAAACGTCTGTAGCGTGACCAATAGGACGATTCATAGAATAGACTGAAAAACGTTCAAATATGTAAGATATTCGGTTTTTTCTTTTGGTAGATGAAATGACATAAACTTGAATTAGCCTTAAACAAAAAAACAGACTGGCACAGACTGCAATTAACAATAAAAGTGTTATTAAACTCATCATCTCCCTCTCCGTCTTTCTCATTTTCTCTCTTCCTTTCTCTTCCCCTCTGTCACCCCCTCTCCACATCTCTTCCCCCCGCTCTCCCTCGCTCTCACGGTCTCTCTCTCTACTCTCCCTCTCTCGGTCTCTCTCTCTCTCCCTCTCTCGGTCTCTCTCTCTACCCCTCTCTCGGTCTCTCTCTCTCTCTCTCTCCCTCTCTCTCTTTCTCTCCCTCTCTCTCCCTCCCTCTCCCTCCCTCTCTCCCTCCCCTCTCCCTCCCTCTCCCTCCCCTCCCTCCTCCCTCCTCTCTCTCCTCTCTCTCTCTCTCTCTCTCTCTCTCCTCTCTCTCTCCCTCTCTCTCTCTTTCCTCCCTCTCTCTCCCTCCTCTCTCTCTCTCTCTCTCCCCTCTCTCCCCCTCCTCTCCCCCCTCTCTCTCCCCCTCTCTCCTCCTCTCTCTCCTCCTCTCTCTCCCCCTCTCACTCCCCCTCTCTCTCCCCTTTTCGACTCCACTTGATTCCTCTCGCTTTCTTCTTCTCATTCAAAAATCATTTGAATAATGTACTTATATTAAGTACTATTTTTCCTTAACTCCATATGAGGGAAATGAATACCATTGATCAGCACGGCCATTTCGAGTACCAGAATGAATTAGAAATTAGAAAAAGGGGCCAACTCAGAGTCCTTCAGTTTTCTTTCTATCGTGCAAATAAACAGAATTTTACGTAAAAGTGAACAAATATGGAAGAAATTATTGTCGAACGCCAAACAATATGCATGGAATTAAGTAATATGCACATGAGGATGAAAAAACCACATTAGAAAAAAACGAGAGACAGGAGACCAAAAACAAAAAAAAAATAAATAAAAAATAAATAAATAAAAACGAAAGCAGAAAGCAGAAATGCACTCAATTATTCGAATTACTCGAACTGCTCGTCATACACAGAATGTTGCGGTTTACGTTGAACGTACACTTCATTGTGGTGTGCTTTTTTGGTCTGATATCGAAAGGATATCGAAATTCGGGGTGCCATGGTTAGGTCTAACAGTAATATGCACATTACGTGCTCGAGTTAAATTCATCAAGCCTATTTGAAATTGCATTGCACCGCATTGTGTGTAGCGGTCAAGTGGGTCGTTGCCGGCAAGTGACGCGTTATGAGTCGAAAGTGGCGCTCGAATCGAGCTGTATTGGACGTTACACAGAGAAAGGGAGAGCGAAACAGACAGAGAGAGAGAGAGAGAGAGAGAGAGAGAGAGAGAGAGAGAGAGAGCGCGAGAGAGACAGAGAGAGAGAGAGAGAAAGAGAGAGTAGAAATTTATCGAATGAAACCAACGGGAGAACGGGTAACTGGGGGCGTGAGAAAAGTTACATAAACTATGAAAGTTAAGCTAAACAAATTGCAAACCATTCGCATACTGCAAATGACAGCGCCCAACGAGTCAGTAACCGCTTCAGAAATCGTAACAATAATTGCAACACCCACAACAACAACAAGCAACAATAATAAAAACAACAATATCCAATATACAAACGGCAACAGAAACAGAAATAGCAGCAGCAACAATAACAATAACAATAACAATAACAACTAACAAATAACAACGAAATTTTAAATAATGGCAACAAATATGCAGGCCGGGTCACCGGCAGGCAGCAGAAACAACAAAACAAATACAATAACAATTCAAATGCCAACATCATTCATTCAACAGTCAGTGGCAACAACAAAAATAATGTAGTACTTCTACATTAAATAAATGACCGACTTCTCTTCCTCTTCACTTTTAATCTCGCCTCGTCGCGCCACGGGTCGGTTTGACTCTTCCCTTCCGTTTCCCGCCACGCTCTTCACGTTGCCATTCGATTATATTCATTGCTTAAAACTGGCGATAGCTTGCCCCATTCGTTCATTTGTTCGTTCACTCGCTCTCTTTGCCCGGTTTTGGGCAAATATTTATGTGAAATAATTCAACTTTCTACTAATTGCATATTTCGTGTTCATTAGGGTCATCAAAGTGCACGAAAGGGCCTCCTCAATATTCAAATTATGTGGCCTCAGACTTAACGTCGCACTTCGATTCAAAATACAAAAGAGTTAATTGTAATTGCTCATCGACTCATTCGACTCATCGAAGGGGTGGGGAAGGGGTGGTGCCTTTCGTCACGCCTATGTGACATCACGGTATGTATGTATGTACGTAGGTATGTGTGTGGCAATGTCTTTCAGTTGAGGAGTTATTAAAAACAAACTTCTAAGGAAATCAATGAAAAGTAAAATAGCGAATTTTGATTTTTAATCGGGGCATTAAAGGCTCCGTTACTCTAAGTTGAACGTAACTTAACTTAACTTATAGAAATCTGTTTCCACATATTCTTATCTTAAGCCAAATTAAGTTTTCAGTAACTGCTCCCATACAATATATACTAAGAATATCAAGTCAGCATTTTAAGTATGTAAAATAAAGTTACGTTCAAACAATGGCAACTGAGCCTTAAGGGATATTGTAACCAGATGATCCTGTCATTACAAATTAGAAAATTAATTCTTGAATGGGTCCTTGATTTAAAGGGGCCAAAAGATCAAAGACGACAACGAAAAAATTTTGGCAATGGCAGTCCTGAAAAGAAAAGAAAACTTCCATGCCGTGTTCAATGAAATGATGTTGACATTGGTCGCAAAATCTCCAAAAAAGTAAAGAAAATAAAACAAAAAATATTTAAAATTTTATTTATAAAATCGAAATAACGATCATTACTGTACGATCTAGCATATTTTGATAGAACTATGCCAAGGAAAAGCCAATGATTGTATTTTATAGACTATGAAGCGAAAAACATAAGGTTTTTTTTTTTCTTAATACGAAGCAGCTTCTTACAAATGTTTCATGCGCGGTTTCATGAACGAGCGCGGTCTTCGAAATTCAACACTTTTTTTGCACGTCTGAAAAGCCCTTTTATTCCCCCATAACAAACAAAGCTGTCGCTGGATTCTAATAAGGACAGCAAAAGAAGGCAATATTTGATTTTTTACGACCGAAAAAATTGTCCTGTCAAGACCAGTGTACCCACTTCTGATTAAATTTATTTTTATTGTTATTTGTATTTTATTTTATTTTTATTACTATACCTAGTCTTTTCGTCGACAAACGATTTAACTTCATTCATTACCCTCATTCGATTTGAAATGTTGCCGCAAGCAAAATAATTTGTAAAGCTGTTCACTAAAGCGAAAAAGCAAATTGTTTAATTAAAATAAAACAATTGCTTAACATAAACAATGCAATAATAAACTAAAAATATACACTCAACTAGGAACGTACACATGTTCCTGCGGATGCCCCTAGAACGTGGACACTGGGCACAAAGCACTCAAATGTTGCCATAAAATGCGATGAGATGTGATTCCATTGCTAAGTGCTTATGTTGTAAGTACACGTGTAAGTGTGTGAGTGTGAACGGCGTAGTGATTAGGGAAGAGAATTCAATGGAAATGGTTTTTTTGCATTGTTCCGTTATTTTGGAAATTAAACGAATTAAATTCAAAACAAAAGCAATTAAAATATTAGTCAAAAATTATTTTACCAAATTCAGTCACAAAAATGTGTTCAATTTAATTTTTTATGACATAATATTGTAGAAAAATTGAAATGGATGGTTAAAATAAAAATACAAAAATTTAACACTATAAATTCATTGAAAATTGAAAATGATTAAATGCGGAAATAAAACGAAAACAAATTTCTTAGAATCGAAAAAAAATTGGAAAGACTTTTAAGTTTATTTTAATAGAGAATTTATTAAAATCTAATAAACATACATATATACATTGGTACGGAATAAATCAGGAAGGATATGAAATCAATTGAAATTATGTAATTAAAGTTCTTTTTTTATTGAAGCGAAAAATCAATTAAAAATTGTAGTTAGCATTTATGATGAATCAAACTACATGAATATGTTGTTAATTTAATTAAAATTGAAACTCAAAATACTATCTAATAATAATAAAAAGAAAATTTTTAATTAAGATTTCTAATTAAATTGAATTAGAAATAACGAAAGAAAAATTCGAATTAAAAATGTTTTAAAGCTTTGAGCTGGAAATTAATTTATTAAGAAAATGCATATGCATTTTCGAGGGAGACTAGACGCGTCTCGTTCCTGCCAGCTTTTTTTAAATCGTGCTCTGTCTCTCTCTCCCGCTCTCTCTAGCTCTATCTCGCTCTCTCTCGCTCTCTCTCGCTCTCTCTCGCTCTCTCCCGCTCTCTCCCGCTCTCTCTCTCGCTCTCTCTCGCTCTCTCGCTCTCTCTCGCTCTCTATCGCTCTCTCTCGCTCTCTCTCGCTCTCTCTCGCTCTCTCTCGCTCTCTCTCGCTCTCTCTCGCTCTCTCTCGCTCTCTCTCTCTCGCTCTCTCTCGCTCTCTCTCGCTCTCTCTCGCTCTCTCTCGCTCTCTCTCTGCTCTCTCTCGCTCTCTCTCGCTCTCTCTCGCTCTCTCTCGCTCTCTCTCGCCTCTCTCGCTCTCTCTCGCTCTCTCTCGCTCTCTCTCGCTCTCTCTCGCTCTCTCTCGCTCTCTCTCGCTCTCTCTCGCTCTCTCTCGCTCTCTCTCGCTCTCTCTCGCTCTCTCTCGCTCTCTCTCGCTCTCTCTCGCTCTCTCTCGCTCTCTCTCGCTCTCTCTCGCTCTCTCTCACTCTCTCTCTCTCTCTCTCTATCTCTCACAATTTTTGTCTTTTTTTTTTTAATATTCTCTGCATTTCGCCTCTGCTGATCTATGAATGCTTGATTAAACTCATTTGTTTCTCTGTGTTGAATTTGCTTAATTAAACGATAAATTTTCTGTTGTCTCGCCAGCATGTGCTCTCCCTTTCATATTTTTCTTATTCGGCGG